>WBOK01000123.1:0-174186 GCA_009289805.1 Alternaria gansuensis
CCTCTTAACTAATAACTATTTACCGCTAACTATTTACCGCTAACCGCAACTTCTATTGTCTTATTACTATCCTACTAGTATTGCAGTTACGGCGTATAGTGCTTATTCTTAGATATAAATTAATAATAACAGCATTACTATTTATATATAGCTCTTTTATTTCTAGAGGTAACTTATAAAATTTACTTACTTGTTAGTTTGTTTTAGCTACTTAATAGCTGTTTTAACACGCCTTTGCTTTTTATAAAGCTACTTTTAAGTTTCTTTACTAAGGTTGTATTTGCGCAGGAGGAGATTGCTAAAAAAAAATATACTTTTATTATACTTAGACTATTAACTTGCGCAGTGTATATAATATACTAGCTAAACTAGCCTTTTACAGTCTCTATTATAAATTCAACATTTATAATACTACACGCACTAAAGATGTCTTAACTATAGTAATATTCTAACTTCTATACTAACTTAACTACTACAGGGACTATCGCCACTAGCTCCTTTTTAACTAATAAAGGTAGCTGCTTAACAATAGTAAACGCTAGCTTTGTACTACTATAGCTTCTAGTATAGTAATTTAGTAAAGTTTAACTTTACTTAATATAAGCTATGAGTCTTTGTATTTTAAAAAAAGAAGAATAGTTTAAGAATTATATTATTTGTATACAAGTTATTTATATACAGTACTATATAATGTAGGAAATTTTAAAGATAAGAAGTAGCAGGTAGAGAGCTTTTATAAAGAAGTGTTATAGGCTCCTGCTGCGGTAACGTATATATTCTTACCTTTCTTCTCTATCTCTATTATAATCTTGCTGCTAGCTATAGGCTGGCAATCGCCGTTAAACACGTTTCAATTAGTTTTGTTTTTTAGTACCTTAAGCAAATTTTTTAAACTCTAATTTTCGCTTAGTAGTCTAAGCTTTTCTGCTTTAAGCGTTTAGCGCGTAGACCTTATCTACTTACTATTTAAATCTTATCAACTACACACAATCTTTTTTTTTTGACTTTTGCCTCTAATTAGTAAAGGGTAGCTGCTTTTCACTTTTTTTGGAAACCCCATTTTAACTACAACAACAACAACCACCTTTAACACCTTGAAAATAAATAAGATAATCTGCTGTTTATAACTTACTTACTCTAAGTAAGAGTTCTATTACAACTAGCTAGTGTGTTAAAGTTCTTAGGCTTAAACTGTTAAACTACTAATAAGTTATTAAACTTGTACAAAAAAAGCTCCTTATCTTTAAATATTAATAGGTTAGCTCCTCTAGGTAAGTGCACTATTGCTTAACTATTAGTTACTCTGCAATTAATTATGTTGTTACTTTCTAAAGTCTTTAGTTCAAGAGTAAGTTTTAGAATAGTAAGACTAGTATCTTGCTACTAATTTAAGCAAGTCTCTAATAGTGTACTAGCGTTGTGCTCTATTTGCTTAGCGTCTTTTAATTTACTCTTATTCTTAGTAGATAAGCTTTCCTTACTGCTCAAGATAATAGATAGATTACTTTTAAGGTGTTTAGTAGTTAGCTGTGTTTCCTAATCTGGTCTCTTTTAAAAAGGCGAAAGGACTTCCAAGTTGTTTTTAAGATTAACTAGCTTGCTATTATAAAATATTTTTATAATACTAATTGCTTAATCCTTTAGTAGCTCTTCCTTGCAGTATCCTTTATAGAAAAACAATTTATTAAAAGTTATATTATAAGTAGTAATTATCGAATTAAGTGTAGGTATCTATATATAGTATTTATTCGAAGCTTAATTACTTACTAAATAACTAATATAGCTGCAAGGATTAATCTTAAGTCTTTAAAAATTGTGCTTGGCTGCCTTCTCCCTGTTTAATAGGTAGGCTCGGCAGCTATAGGCAAAATTTCTACTCTAGTCTAGGCGTAGATTAGCAATCAAATATCTAATTATAGATAGTTAATTGTGTTTATTTTTTAAGGTGTCAAATGTGGTGGTTGTTGTTGTAGTTAAAATAGGGTTCTAAAAAAGTGAAAAGCAGTTACCCTCTACTAATTAATCGTAAAAGTCGAAAAAAAGATTGTGTGTAGCAAACGAGATTCGAACGGTTGGTGGATAAGTTCTAGCAGGAAAGCTTAGACCACCGAGCAATAGTCAGGGTTGAAAAAATTTGCTAAGGTACTAAAAAACGACACTAGTTAAAACGTGTCCAACAGCGATTGTCAGCCTATAGCTAGCAATAGGATTACAGTAGGATTGCAATAGGATTGCAATAAGATTGCAATATAATGCGATAGAGGAGGGAAAAGATACGTACGTACTGCAGCAGGAGCCTGCAATACTTCATAAAGCTAAAGCTGCAAAGTTAGGACTAATATCGTGTGTTAAAACAAGATTAACTTACCTGCTGCATCTTAACTACTACTTCTTACCTTTCAAACAGCACCGCATATAAATAATTCGCATACACTGCACTGTAATATAGCGTACAACCTCTGCGGCAAGCATCTCCTTATTCTAGGCTATTTTCTAAAAAAAAGCATCCTTTGCCACTATCTACTTATCACCTAATCTTGTCTAACCTTAACTGCTTATATAGACACCTAAATTCATTAAGTATCTTAAAACTTAACTACTTAGCTAGACTTCTAAGTTTAAAAAAATCCTAAATAAGTCCTTTATCTACGATATTTTAATGTATAAAAAAATTGTTAAGCCCTAATTCAGCTAGTTGTAGAAAGAATATATAACCTCTAAAGTATTTACTAATACTAGCGCAGTACTTAAGATCTACTTCTTTAATATCTTTTTTATTTATTTATTGTGCAAGAGCTAATTATAAAAACTAAAACTTAGCTTAAACAGCTATCGCAAGATGTTATATTAGCGCTAAAAAAGAAAGAAGTAAAAAAGAAAAAGTAGGATTTCTTTTATTGCGTCTATAAGTTAGCAAGTAAGGTAATAATAGTGTAACTGCTTTACTTTATTTAGGAGCGCCTAGCAGTAAATTAATAAGAATAGGCAGAATAAGGCGCGCTGTGTAAGAAGGAAATTTACATCTTTGTCTTGCTTTTCTTTGTTTCTATCTAAACATGCGACACACTAATTGCGTGCTAGCAATACTAAACAAGGGGGCGTGAGCCTAGATACCTGTTGTTAGCAATAAATCTTTTTTTACTAAAAAGGTGTCTACAAAATGTGTGGTTACATCAAAAGGTTGTCTTGTTGATAGTATTCAAAATACTTCCTAAACTATTCTTTAAGCACCTATTTAGGGGAGTAGTAGCTATAAATCTTAGTAAGGCTTATCCTATACAAGTAAACTGCTGCATTTATAATTACTAGCTAGAGCTTAGCTAGTAGATTAGCGCTCGTGTGCATTTTAATAGTCTTTGTAATTAGCTCTTAGCTAGCTCTCTCCGCTAAGCTATTAGGCTTATAAGTATATAGCGGTGGCGTCTTAATTACAATCTTTTTCTTTATTGCCTATTTTTTATATCTTAATTGCCTTCTTCAAGGAAGTATAGCAGAATTATTATTTCAAAATATCTATATTGTCTTTTGCTAATATTTTCTCTTCATTTTTGTAGTAAAGCCTTTAATTGTAAGCCTAATATTATTTAGTATCTTAAACTAGATATTATAATTATATAGCTTGCTTAAGTAGTCTTCTTTAATAATTAGTGCCTATCTCTTAAGCAGTTAACTAGTTAGGAAACTAAATAGATCTTAAAGAACCTGTAAAAATGTTAAAGTGATTTTTCTCTTAGTTGTTATAAGACTACTTATAAGGCATAAGCTGTTGCGCAGTAATTACATTCTAATAGCTTTTTGCTAGTAATCTTAACATTCTGCGCTAAGTAGACTAGAGCTTTGATAACTTGTTGTTTTAAGTGTTTTTATTGTTAATGCTATAGATTCTTATTATTAGTGCGCACCTAAAGTTTCCTTAATTATGCTACAGCGTTTACTAGCAGTAGTTAAGCAATATAACAAGAGAGGTACTTGTACCTAATAAATAAAAAATTAAGGTAACACTTTAAGTTAGTGAAAACAAGGTTTACCATAATTATTCTAAGTTTTGGAGTGTAATTATATCCTAAATACTAGATGCCTGCCTGCTTAAGCCTTGCTTTGGCGATAATATTAATATAAAATCTTAGTACAAACTTAATGTTAGTAAGTAGGATATTAGCAGTTTTAGAGCTAGCCTTGCTATGTAGGACGTTCTTAAGCAGCCTGTTTCCTGTTCTTGTAACTAGAATAAATTAAGTGCCTGCCTTAACAGTCTTGTCCTTAATATATTTGTAGTAGGTGCCTAGTACTTAATGATTTATACTATTAACTAAGTAGACTGCTGCTCTTCTATCTATAATTGTACATAAAAACAAAGTAAAAGAGGTAAACGCTGCGCTAAACATATTTAAACTAGTTTCTTAAATTTAGTCCCTTGACTTAATTAGTGCTGATACTAATAAGCTAAGATACGCTCTATATAGTTTATTAGCAGCTAATCTGCTAGTACTAGCCTTCTAGCCCTCTTTCTTGATCTAGGTACTTGGCTTTGCTTATATATTGCTGTTTTATTACTTACTAATTTTCTTTTAGTTGTTCTTTAATAGTTTAATCAGTATGCTATTAGTAGAGATTAATTCTATAACTATAGTATAAAGTTAAAAGCAGTTACGTAGTGTCTAGGAGTGTTTTCTTAGCTTGTGAGAGCAATGATGTAATTACTTACTACTTTTACTTAGCTGTAAAATATTTAGTAATTGTTAAGTTATTTTTAATTAAAATTTAGTTTAGAACACTACGTGTCTTTTTTTAGAAGAAAAGCAAATAACGAATTTTATAACAAAATACTAAATATCTTTTCTAGATTATTAATAGTTAATAAAGCTTTATTAAGCGCTATTGCTTGTGCTAGCTTATCAAGCTTCTCGCGCAACTAGTCTAGTGCAATTCTAGTGCCAAAAGCATCTTAAAAATTAGCGACTGCTAATAGTTTAACAACTTTAAAAAGCAAGTAAATTATTACTTGTTAATATAAGAGATGCTATTTAGTAAACTAATGCTTAAAGCTTATTTATTTCTAGTAAGCCTTGTCTTAATAAGATCTATATTGCGCCTTGATTAAATACTAAGTATTCTAATTTATAGGAGCAAGATCCTTCTTTAGTATCTTTACTAAGGCTTAAAGGCTAGTAAAGTTTTAAGTAATTATACTTATTAAGGCTTTTAACAGCAATCTTAAATATACAGTCTTGCTAATTTAGTTCTTAGCATTAGTAATCTTAGTAACTTTTTTTATTTTATTAAGTAGTGTATACTTTGTACTTCTTAACTAGCTTATTGTAATTATTTTTTTTAAAGTTAATATTATAAACTTAAGCTTTATATCTATGTTAAGTCTTCTAATAATTCTTTTGTTCTTAGGCGCTTGTGCTAGGTAGTAGAGCAATAGGCTCTTTAATATTCTTAGGCAACTTAAAATACTAAAGCTCCTAGTAATTTATTAAGCGCACGTTTAAGAGGTTAAGATTAACTTAATCCTAAATACTTTTTTCTAAGCAATGCAGTCTTAATAGAGAGAACTAGGTTAGCTAGTCTAATTAAGCTTTAAGAATTACCTTTAAAGCAACAAGCAGCGTATTAGTAAAGTCTATTTTAGTAAAATACTTTGTAGGATTATAATATAGGTTGTTGTTAAAGTAAGCGCAGGATTAGTTAGTTAGTAGCTACGTTAATAACAGTGGCCTGTAGGTTATAGAATAGATTAGTTGGAGGTTAATCGTATAATTAAGTAGAAAAGAGGTACAGCAGCCGCAGCGATCTGCTAGCCGGGCTGTAGGTAAGTAGAGAAGAGTAAGGTAATAATTAAATAGTTAACCTTCTAGCTTGCTGATTGCGCAGTAGAAATTAAAACTATAATTAAGTACCCAGGCTTATAACTATAGGAGCTAAGAAGAAGCAATTGTTTAATTATCTAAGTAGAAAGTAAGTGTATTAATTAACTAAGTGCTACAATAAAGTGTATAATAACTACTAAAGAGACATAAGACGATGTAGCCCGTTTATATAGACGCTAGCGGGGCCGTCACGTGAACAGCTTACTAGGATCACCTGATCAACAGGGTGATCCGCGTGTCAATACTCTAATACTATTATTATTGCTGTATATAATCTCTTTATGCTTTATATAGTAAAGGTATTATATAAGATAATCTAGAGCCTTTATTTAAGCTTTTAAAAAGTTAGTAAGAAAGTAAAACAGCTTAGAAACTGTATAGGCAGCGTTAGGACGCAGCAATAGCTGTATACAACGCACTACTAACGCGCTTTTAGTAGGCCTTAATTTAAGGCTTTAGGGCCTCTTTTACCATTTCTACTAGCTCCTTTAAAGGCAAAGGAGTTTAAGGGAACTTACTAAGAGCGTTTAAATTAAACTTTTTAGCAATTTTGTTAAGATAAGTATTATGTAGCAGCGATATTATGCGCTTCTTACGATCTTTTAGAATTCTTATCTCCAGAAACTAGCTTATCTCTTCTTTCTTCTTAACCCTGTAGGTGTCTTTAGTAGATTTAGAAAGCTTTTAGGCTCTAGTTTAGTAAGTTTAATAATACATAAGGAGTATATTATCTATATAAAATATTAGAAGGAGCGCGCAATCCTCTGTAAAGAAAAGGCACAGCTTTTTAGCTAAGGCCTGTAGGCTAAGCTTCTTTAGGGTGCTTAAAAACTTATTATACTAGAATAATAGCAAGTCTCTTAAGCTATATAACGCTTTTTTAAGCTTAACCCACTTACCCATACGTTTGAAACTGTCTAGTATGTTATACAAGACCATTATTTTATTCTTAATATTAGCATTAAAAAACCTGCCTGCTATGTTAAGCTACTATATCTCTATATTAAACTTAGCTGTAATTGCAATTGTAAGCCTAAAAAATTGCGCAGCTAGCATTACTGCGTATGTTAAGTGTAGTAAGTCTTTTACTTAAAAGTTTTTTTCTCACTATAAGACGTGCTTTGCATTTAAGAAAATAGCTATTTTTATTAAGGTTATAAGTAAATACTTATTCAAAAAAAAAAGAGGCTTAGAGTTTTCTAAGATCTCTTCTTCTATCTAGGTGCCTTTTAAAAGTAGAGTATTAATTATTTTTTAGCCTGGTTGTCCAAATAGAGTTCTATATTAGTAGGTTTAAAGGTATTTTGATTTATTTAAAAGCTTTAGTATATTATTAAAGTGTGTTTAAAATTAATTAACTTTTCTTAGAGCTGCTGCTATTACAGCGTAAACTATAATTAGCTCTTTATTAACCTTTTAAGGCTACGAGAGTAGTGCATTAAGCTTAAGAGCTTTTAACAGGTTATATAATAGGCAATATACGCCCGTACTCTCTATGTTAAGACCGCATTAGTCTTTATTCTTTAGCCTTAAGAAGCTTCCTGCAAGAGGTCCCTATACTTTCTTTTTATAAGTTCTCTTTACTAGAAGGTTCTAAGAAGCTTTAGTTAGTGTTATAGAATTTTTAGCACCACGCTAGGCGTCATTAGAAGCGTTTCTTACTCTCCTTTGAATTTATAAGAGTTTCTACTTGTTTATTAAGCTTAGTCTACTAGTAGTTTATAATTTCTAGAAGCTAAGTAGCTTATTACTACTACCTGTAGCCCTTTAAGCTAAGGTGCTCTGCTTTAGTACTTGCGCTTTTAGTAAAAAAGGCGCTAGCGTTGCCTTAAGTATTAGTAGCTATTCAAAAGGACTTTTCTACTCTACACAAATTCTTTAAGAAGCGTTAGCTTAACGCTTCTTACGTACTATCAACGTACTACTTATTAAAAACTATAATAGGCCTTCTACAGTCTTTATTACTAGCTAATTACTTATTAGCTGTAAGGCCTCCTGTGTTGTTACCTCCGCTTAACTAATACTAGTAAGCTGCTTTAGTATTTCTCTAGCCTTACTTATTTTTTTTTAAGTGTTTACTATAAAAACCGCGTCCTACCTAGGCAGCTTGTAAGCTAGTCTCTAGTAGTACAGCGTTTTGTTAAACGTAACATTATGCGTTGTAATAACTTAGGTAAGAGCTAGGACCTATATATAGTGTATATTAGAGGCTCTATAGCCTACTAAGCAACTAATATAGCCCCTAGGAAGTGTCTTAAAGCTCTTCTTATATTGCCTAGCCGCTCTATCCTTGTTTAAGAGATAGTCGCAGTAGCTATAGGCGTATATACTACTTTAATTTAGTTTTATATTAGCAGTAAGGCTCTTAAGAGGCTTAGGCTTGTAGTACTTAAAATACTCTCTACTTTATTACTTGAGAAGCTTATTTAATAATCGCAAGCTGTGCGCGTAAAAAGGACTTATATTATAAAGCTATGCTACAGCCTTAACTGTTTGTAGCTAGAGTTTTTTAGGCAGGTTTATACTTACCCTTAATTTAATTAACTTAGTTATTAGCTCTTAGCTTGCTTGTTTAGTAGCTCTATAAGGTTTATGTATATTCAAAGAAGAAAGCTTAATAGTAATACTGCGCTCTAGACACGATTTTTACTATTATAACGTCCTTCTTTAAAAAAGCGTAGAAAAACTATTATCCTATGCAATCTTTACAATTTAGAACTTGTAGCAAGCTTTAAAAAGTACTTTGGAGTAGTAAAAAGCTCCTATAATCTTTAAGATAGATTTTGCTTATAAAATATACACATAAAGCTTGCTACTAAAGCTATTTTTTATTACTTATATTTATTGCTCTCCTAAACAATTTTAAGGCATATTAAATAAGTTCTACAAGATTCTCTAGTATAGTTAAAGGGAGAGCTCTTTTAGTTTTTGTAAGATAACTTATTTTATATAAGTTAGAGCGTAGTGCTTACACTTAACACGTGCTATTCTTTTAATTTCTACGCCCTAAGCTGCGTTGATAAGTGCTTTTAGTGCCTTAGGACCTAGGTGCTCTACGCAGGTATACTAAAGGTTCTCTAAGTTGCTTTTCAAATAAGTAGTTTATAAGCTTTTAACAAAAGGTCTTTTGTTTATAATAAGCTTTAGATAAAAGAATATAGGCTTATATTTAAGAAATAAGAAGTTGAAACAACATTTAAGACGTGCTAGTACAACGATTTTGCCTAGTGTACCTTAGCAGAAAGTACTGTGTAGGCCTAAGTACTAGACACCTTTTCTGTGTGGGCGAGCTTCTAAAATAATATCAAAATAAAAACCTTTAACAACTGCTACATTTATAAGCATAAGGTCTTTGGTTTTCTTACTACGTGTTCTATTTAGAACTTGTTGTAGGATATAAGTTTCTTAGCCGCTAATAGAGAAGGCCTAAGTGCTTGCCTTAACTATCTCTACCTCCCTAGCGGGTATAAAGGAGCCTAGTATAAGCAGTTCCCTACTGTTTACTAAGTACAACGCGGCCCTAACGTCTAGTATAATGCTCTCTAATAGTACATAAGCGTTAAAGTTGCTAGTATAGTATATACCCAGGCTGTTTTTTTTAAGAGCGTAGGGTTAATTAAAAAAGCAACTATACTACTTAAAAAGACTTTTAACTTACTTTTTTTCTTCTAAAAGAGATTATATTCTACTTTAATAAGCTCTTTGCGTAATTCTTTCTACTAGTTAGTGTATCAGTAGTTCTCAATCTTTTTAGCTCTCTTTTTACTAATATTGTAGTTAACTTTTGCGTAAACCTTAATTGCTGCTAGAAGAGTGTAGCATTTATATCTGCGTGTTTAGCTTGCGCTTTTACTATTTCTTGTTCTGCAAAGTTTTAAGTTTCTTAAAGTTGCGTAGGCTCTAAAGGAGCTTCCTTTTAAGCTTAGTAGGTTATTTAAGCGTTAGTAAAGTATCTCTAAAAATATCTAACTAGTTTAGTTAAAGTTTAGATGTTTAGTGCTTAGTGTTTAGTGCTAAGTGTTTAGTGCTAAGTGTTTAGTGCTGCTAGTAAAAGGTCTTTATACTGCTAGCCCAGTTAAGTGGGTATTTAGTTCTTACAGCATCTAGAAAGTTAAATACAGCTAGCGAGCGGTTTAATTTAGAGATCTTTAGCTTCTTAGCTTTTAGTTAGCTTGCCTACTACTTATAATACTTAGCTTGTAGTTCTATAGTATTAAGCTTTGTCTTTTTGAAGCTTACATAGTATTTCTAGCATTTAACTATTTAGTTAACTACGTTTTTGAGAGCTAGTATAATCTTTAATTACTTAATAAGCTTTTTTACAGTTTAACTAGCACTATCTATAAGTTTGATTATAATTAGAGCTAGTAGCTATTTGTTAACTGTTGCGTAAACCTAATTCTAAATGTATTATAAGGCGCGCGCGTTTACGGCCTAGTCTGCGTGCCTTATGCATTATTTGTCAAGCTTTCTATTGTAGGCGTTAAGCTTTTCCTTAGAGGAGTTTTTCGCAAGCGCTGTAGGCCTTAAAGGCTGCCCTATTGATATCTTAATAGTTATAATAGCCTCTAGGTTAACATTTTTCTAGACTGTTTTAAATTTAGCATTGAACTTTAGCTAGGTGTACTAGTAAGTCTAGATTACGTAGCCTAAGAGGCGCGCTAAGTCAGTAATTTGCAGGGAGTTGCTTACTATTATAAGATGTGCCATTAGTTAGTAGGTTAGAGGGTGTGTTTAAATAAATTAAAGAGTTTAAACTACTGCTAGCGTACTCTAGGTTGTGTAGAGAGAATCTAAACTGCAATTTAAAGCGCTAAGCTTATAACTATAGAAAATAGGAAGCTAGTTACAGTAGTTTAGAAGAACTAGATAGTTAATTCTGCCTTTCTACCTGCATCTAAGACGCGCTATATATATAAAAAATAAATACTCTTAACTTAGAAAGGCTGCTATAGAACTTAAGGAGATTATTTTTAAGTTTGCTACGTATCCTGTAGAGCTTAGGAGTAAGATCCTGAGCTTGGTGTGAAAACTCGGATATGCGGTTAACTAGCGCGAGCCTAGCGCGTAAGCTGATAGGCGCCTAGGCCTGATGCCTAAGGGCGGGTTAGGCCTCTAAGGATAGTACGTTATATATACGACATAAACTAAAGAAGCTTACAAGAGCAGGAGCGGGTAATAAAGGCTAAGTAGAGAGACTTTCAGGTAATAAGTAAAACGCTTGCTTAATAAGTTAGTATCTGATTATAGCAGCCTAACAACATTTTCTAAGCACAGTAATTGTTAACCGATGGCTTCTTCGCAAAAGCTTTTTTAATAGACGTTACAGTAATATTAATTTTTCTATAGCAAAAAAAATGTCCTCAAGTATTTAAGACTTGAAAGCTTAGTATAATTTATCATTATTTTATCTCAAGAAAACAAGTTAGTAGGCTAAGCAAAAACCATGATAGGTCAAAGACTTACTTTTTGATTTTTACATAAAAATATAAAATAAAAAGCAAAATTAGCCTTTGCTTTATAGTAAGTGTAGGATAAGTAGCTGCTTTAGCGTAAGCTGATGTAATTACTAGTGGAAACACAATTAAAGTACTTTTTAGTAAATAAGCCATTCAACATTTTTGTATATTGCGCTTAAAATGCAGAGTATACACAGGGGTGACAGAAAAAAAATAGGTCAAAAAGGTTATAATTTTTAAAGCTTTATACATCTATCACTACAAGGGCTATAAAAAAAGAATTCGAGATTTAAAAAGCCATGAACTTCCTCTTTAAGATATGATGCATAGTAAGCTGCTTAGTCAGCACTGTTACGTCTGTAATTCTGCTCAAAATAATAGAAAAAAAGAAATCAAAATATATTTTAATATAATTGATTTTAGAACGTGTGAGAATCGCTATAAACCACATGTATTACAGAACATTAGATGTTTTTTTTCTTGTATGACAGTTTAAAAGTAATCATGTAATAAACTGTTAAGTACTAGTCAAAAGCTTTTTTTAAAGTTTTTTCTGGAAGATTAACTAAAATAACTTGCTTATACTTAATGTACTAGCCATTAGCATCTATATTAGATAAAGAATACGTTAGCTATAACGAAGTATAATTACTTAACACCTTTTGTAAAAACTAACTCCCTTATAACATTTTTCTTTTATTATCTTAAATAGCAAAACGTATACCACCACTGAGTGGGACAACCCACTAAGTGGGAAAGTTTTGCTTGGCACGACTAACTTCCTTACTACCGCCATACGTCTCTTGAACAAAATACGCATATTTTTCATGAAAAAGGTTGAATTTAGCTTATTCTTTTTATTTTTACTCTATATTAATTTTAATGCCTTTGACGCGCTGCTAAAGTGTTTAATATATCGCTATTATTTTTTAAGGTGTCAAAGGTGGTGGTTGTTGTTGTAGTCAAAATGGGTTTCTAAAAAAGTGAAAAGCAGCTACCCTCTACTAATTAATAGCAAAAGTTGAAAAAAAAAGATCGTGTGTAGTTAACGAGATTCAAATATTTGGTGGATGAGTTCTAGGAGAAAAGCTTAGACAAGTAAGCAATAATTAGAGTTAAAAAATTTGCTAAGGTACTAAAAAACAACACTAGTCAAAACGTGTCCAACGGCGATTGCTAGCTTATAGCTAACAGCAAAATTATAGTAGGATTGTAATAGAATTACAACATAATGAAATAGAGGAGGGAAAGAACACGTACGTACCGCAGCAGGAGCCTGCAATACTTTATAAAGCTGCTTCTTTTTACCTACTACTTTTTACTTTTTAAACAGCACTGTATATAAATAATTTACATATAATATACTGCACTGCAATATAGTATACAATCTATATAATAAGCACTTTCTTAACTTTAACTCTTATCTGAAGACAAAAAGCTTTTCTATTGTACGCCTAGCCCCTAAACTAGTCTAGCTTAAGCTAATTATGTAGACACCTAAGTTTATTAAGCATTTACAAACTTAGCCTCTTGTTACGACCTGGCTACGAACCTAAGTCTCACAGAGAACTATCAGAACCAGCCAACAAGGAACCAGACGACTAATCTACAAGACCACCGCAGTAGGTAGTTACGTGACTGATCACTTCGCCAATAACTACCGCTAGGAGGTCACGCGCACTATCGCTAGGAGCGATTACGACTATTATGGCTATCGCCTAATATATAGTAACAGGCAATGTGCCCTTATAGATTATTATACTTAACTTTATACAAGACTCTAGTATTTCATCTTAGAATTATACTTTATGTATATTCCATACAATATTGTGTTAATTTAAGAATTGTGCTATTACCATACCCTGTCTATTATACTTGCTTATTCCCTAAGAACTAACTTTTAGATTTTCTTAAGATAATCTTTATATCTTAAATAATGTTTATGATAAGTTACACTATAATAAACACCTTTACTAATTCTTAAACTATAGGAACAACTACGCGTGCTAACAAACCTGATACCTACTGTAGTAATTATAATAAGCTTAAAGTATAGCTACTTTAAGTTAATAAATACTTCCATATGAAAGAGACTAAGATTAATAACAACAATGTAGTTGTATAAGCCTTTACATCTTTATAAAATGTTGCTAAAGAATAGGCTAACTCTATTTTGTTCCAATATTTAAACATTACAATTAACAACAATGCTCATAAAGCACTTATCAAAGATGAAAATTGTTTTTAAATAGAAACCAGAAAAGTATCCTTACTTTCTAAAGAATCTGTAGTAGCAAAATAAAAAATTTAAAAATTGCAACAAATACGCTTTATAGCTAATTGTATAATAGAGTCGCGGCAATATTAAATAGTTAACTAACAGAACAATAACATTTTAATATAAATGTACTAATAAAGTCTTAAATTGACTATACGTATAAAACTTATGCAAAGCAGAGCTACTCTTAATATACTTAACAGACTTATAGCTAAATCTATTTAAGTAGATAATAAGTTTTATAAGCTTAGACTAAAAAAATAACTATTTATATAGAAAAACTATATACAAGAGAACATAAACGCCTAACTTTGTTAAATATCTTAACGTCCGAACCGTAACTAAAGTTAATAATAAAGTAATAGTACTAAGATTTTCGAACATTATGCAACTAATAGCTATAAGCTTATACATCTTAACAACTTTAATAAGAGACTAAAGAAGAATAGGCTTTAGCACAACAAGAATAGCAAAAAAAAGATTACTTACTATATATATAGCAAAAGAAGTTACATAAAATAAATCTACTAAAGCTAAAGTAAAGTAACTTTATAGTTAAATATTTTTTACTGTACAACACCTAATAACAATTTAGAGAAAGATAAAAAGTTATTACCTTACCTACTATCATAGTCTAAGGACAAGACAAGGAAATTATTAAAAGACTAAATAACTTAACTATAATTGCACTAGAGAAAACTTTAGAAAAAGACGTTTTTGAAATACTACTTAAAAAAGAAGCAATCTTAGAAGACAAAACTAAGTATGGCAATATAGCTAAGTTTTAAGAAAGCTATTTGCCCCTTATACTAATTAATAGGACGTTAATATCTCTAACAAATTGTAGCTTAAAAAAAATTAATACTTTGCTGAAATAATTAAGACAACTAAAAGAAAATTCTACTAAACTTTATAGTAGAAGACAGAAAAAATATATTTACTATGTTAACTTCTATAATAAACTATAGAAGAAAGAAATTAGTTAAGTAGCTAACTTAAATAAAATAAATAACTTTATATAGAAATAGACAAGAGATGCTAAAGTATTATAAGATAAACTAACGTATTAGGTTTTAGACTAAAAGGAAGAAGAGATTTACAAAGAGCTTTAGATAATATACAAAAAGTATAAGGCATAAAAGGTTAGCTAAAATAATGTAGGAGCTAAGAAAAAGCAATTGCTTAATTACTTAAGTAGAAAGTAAGTATAGCAATTAACTAAGTGTTACAACAAAGTATCTAATTCCTTCTAAAGAGATATAAGATAATCCATCCTGTTTTTATAGACGCTAACAGGGCTGTTATGTAAATAGCTTACAAGAATTACCTAATTACTAGAGTAATCTGCGTGTTAATACTCTAATACACCTCCCAGATAAGTAAGAAACTATTACATTAAGCTATAAGCAAGAAGTTAATTCTAACTAAATTAACGTTGTTAATTAAGAAGACATTTTAAAAACTTGTTCTACTGCCTAATCTTCTTTTCTCTGTTGTAATATTGTTATATTATTTTAATTGAGTAAACAGCTTAGTTCTATTATAATATTAAAACATTAGATAGACCCTAAGAACTATGTAGATTATTAGTCTATGCACAATTACTACTAATACTCATTGCGTCTACTACTTTTCTAAAACTTTTTATTTTATTCTAATATTAATTAAGAAGTCTTTTTAATCTTTAGCGCAGGTTTATTATTAATAATATAGTAAGCCCTATTGCCTTACAATTCTTGAGCGCATTAGCTGCTAATCTATCTAGTATAGTCTGCCTCTAACAGCAATAAGCGTAAGTGTTACTTAAAAAGTTATTATTAAGAGCGTAATTATTGCTTAAAAAGTCTATGCTAGCAATATAAGAAAAGTGCCAAGCATAAGCATTACGCACATTAAAGCTTATTTAATAATTAAATTCAGCAAGTAGCTAATTTTGAAGATAATAAAAGTCTGTTGCTTTTACCTTTTACTTTTTACGCGCAGTGCAAGACTTTTGGTAATTTAGCTTAGTCACTAATTAACTTGCCTGTTAGGTTAAGTTTACCGTTAAGTCTTTATTTAAGTTTTAATTAAACTAAAAGCTTAACTAAGAAATTAAGGTAGCGTATAAGCAAAACTATTAAAAAGCTTGATTAAAAGTTTAAGTAGATTACTGCTTAAGCAGTATTAAAAGAACAGTAATTTAATAATAGTAATAGCCTACATACGCCTATTAAGCTGTTTATAAAGCGTAACGCGCCTTTATCTACTTGAAAGAAGGCACTTACTAGCTGTTTAAAAATCGCTGCTTATCTATTATATTCTTATGTTTTTTTTCCATAAGCGCTTACTAAAAAAATACTTAGTAGTTCATATACTAAGCGCTGCTCTAGTTCCGTTTAAACTAGTAGTTAGTGTAGTAACTACTATAGTAGTTAATTATTTAACAAATGCTATACTCTTAATTATAATCTCACTAATTATTTTATAGCTATATATAAAAATAAAGAAGAGGGTCTTTAATTATTAAAGCTTCCTGCTTAGACTGCTAACAAGTTATTAAGAATAGAACAACAATAAGTACTAAGTCAATAAGCATAAGCTGCTAAGTAATATTATTACTTGCTATAAAAAGATTAATAGCAGTGTTACGTATACTAGAAAGCCTTTTACGCAAAAGCCTTTAGTTAAAAATTGCTGCACTTAAGAGATATTACTTTGTAGTTTTGTTAGTTAGCTCCTACTGCCTGCCCCTACTCTAGTAAGCGTCTTTAATCTAAAATATAAGCCTTATAATACTATATATAATTCTATTTAACCTATAGTATAGCCTGCTTAATAGCTATTTTATAATCTAGAACAGCTGCAGCAACAATAGCTCTAGCTACAGCAGCAATAGTAGCATTAAATACTTTAATTAACGCTTTAAGAATAGCATGCTTATAAAATACTCTCTTTAATTATTTTAGATTATTATATTTTTAATTAGTGTCTTAATTAATATATGGACTAATAATATAAGGAAACTAGTATAAGACAAAGGTTGTCTTGCAACTTAATTTATGAAAGTAATATATTAGATTAACGCCTTTATACTGCTGGACTATAAACTGTTGCTAATTAAGCTAAAATAGCTAATTATACGCTTAAGATTACTAAAGCTTAAAAAGCTAAGCAAGACTTGCTAATAAAGTCTAGTAAGTATAATAATTCTAATACTTACTAGTAAGATTATTCTTAGTTCTAGTCTTTAGTTTTTAGTTAGTTTAGCTTTTAATCTTCTGCTCTTTCTAAGCAATTAAGAAGAGACTTGGCCTAGTATATAAATATTGCTACTTAAAATTAATTTTTTACTTTATTGATTATTTTTACTTTTTATTAATGATTTAACTGGCTAGAAGTTAAGCAACTGCTTGATCATCTTCAACTGTTGTTAAGTAAGCAACTTAGTTAGTTTATTAGCTAGCATAATTGCTGTTTCTAGGTACTTAACCTAAAAGAATCTTTTATGTAATTCTTGCTAAAACTTTATATTTTAAATATTTATATATTTTAAATAAGTGCTAATTAACTTATTTTTCTTAACTATAAGCTTAGTTATTTATTATTTATTATTCTAATCTGTCTAAAAAGAACTAGATTAAGAGATAGCTTATAAAAAAAGCGTTTAAGGGCTATAGCCTCCTTAGTAGTATACTTAAGAGTAGGCAGCTTAGCTTTTGTAGTTAAAATAGTTACTATAGTTTACTAAGCTATCTTCTAAGATATTAGACTACTATAAAGGATAGCTATATATTAATAAAACAACTAGTAAGTTTCTTAAGTATCTAAAAAAAAAGTATTACCTGCAATTATTAGATCTAGACTATTATAGTTCTTAGGTTAGGTAGCATCTTATCTTGTCTAATAAAGGTATATAATAACCTATTTAACAGATTTTATATACTAATTACTAAGGTTTGTAAGGAAGTGTAAGAGCTTTGAAATTAGGTAAGCAATATTTAGTTGCAGTATAATAGCTATATATAGCACTAATCTCACTTTTTCTTAGTAGGCCTTAATTTCTTGCTTATTCGCCTTGCTGGGGTTCTTAATTAGCTTCTTTAACAGTATTTTAGTGTTAGGAAAGCTACTTTTCTTTAGCTTAAACTTCTTTTTTATTTTATTAATATATACGTTATATGTAAGCGTAAATATGTGCTTTTTACAATCTCTAATTGCCTTAATACTAAGAAACTATTTAAGTAATCTATGTTCTTATATTCTGTACTTATTTATGATTATTAACTAAAGATCTAATGCTCTTTGCTTATAATCTTTTACAAAAAGCAGTAGAATATTATTTATATAAAATAAAACTAGAATTTTTCTTTTGAAATTAAAGAAAAGGCAAGGCTTATTTAGTAAGGCAATTAGTTTAATTTCTCTTAGTAATCCTAAGAACTCCTTATACTACAATTGTAGTAAGTCTTATAATTTATACAGTGCGTAGTTAAGCTGTACTCACTTTCTAGGCTTCTTAAAGATATTAAGTATTTTACATATTACTAAGTTGTTTGCTATAATTAATATATAAAAGAATACTCTTATAAAATTATATTAGTTAATCTGTAAATTATTTTTAGCAGTAATAGCTATTGCTGCTTAGAAGAATTTAGCTGCTAACGTAATAGCTGTTCTATTTAAACTTATAGATGTGAACCTGTTTTATAGGTATTAGTTAATCATCTACTTCTTCTTTCAATATCTTAGTTCAAGTCTTATTCTTACTTAACTGATTAATTTCTTTTCTAAAGGCCTTCTTAAACAAACCTCTTATAAAATGCTAGAGCAATTGCTTTTATAATTTTAGCATCTTAGGTAGATTATTGCAATATAGTTAAGCATTTCCTATTTTTTATTTACGCTTAGTAAGCAAAGCTACTATAACTACGTAATTAAGAGTTTTATGGCTTACTTGGTCTTCTTAAGTTACTTGCAAACCTAGTAGGTAAGTATTATAAAAATTAGTTTATAATATATTCTTATAATCTATAATTAATGCGTTAACACTACCTATACTTCTACTTTCTAGTTAATTGTTAGGATCTTAAGTTACGTCTTTATGCTTACGCCTGCTACCTAGCTTACATAGTAGAAAATCATAATTTGTAAGCTAATTTACGCTTTTACTAGTAATGCTAGCACTACATCTAGTAATTTAAAGTTAAGCTTATAATCACTTACCTTTTCTACTATTTAAGGCCTAAGATTTTAACCTGCAAGATAATTTACGCTCTATAATTTGCTTGCTCTAAGCAAGGGTTCTATTATAATCAGCTAGCGTGTTCAAGTCTATAACTGTATTATATTAGACTAGTAATAAGTTATTAGGCTTATTATTAAAAAGAGGCTCCCTACTCTTAAGTATTAATAAGTTAGCTTCTCTAAGCAAGCGTACTGCTGTTTAACTATTAAATACTCTACAATTAATTATATTCTTGCTCTCTAGAGTTTTTAGTTTAAAAGTTAGTTCTAAGGTAGTAAGACTAGTATCTTACTACTAATTTAAGTAAATTCTTAACAGTGTACTAGCCTTATACTTTTTTTGCTTAGCGTCTTCTAATCTACTCTTATCTTTAGTAAGTAGGCTTTCCGTACTACTCAAGTTAGTAGATAGATTACCTTTAAGGTTTTTAGTAGTTAGCTACTTATTTTGATTTACTCACCCTTAAATAAGCCAGAACACTTCTTAGGTATTTTAAGAATTAACTAGCTCGCCTTTAAAAAGAATTTTTACAATTTTAATTTCTTAATTCTTTAATAGCTCTTCTTTACATGATGTTTTATAAAACAAATATTTATTAGAAACTATACTATAGGTAGTAGTTACCTAATTAAGTGTAGGTATCTATGTATAGTATCTATTAGAGGCTTGATAACTGACTAAAGAACTAATATAGCTGCAAGAATTAACTTTAAATTCTTATCAATTGCGCCTAGCTGCCTTCTCCCTGTTTAATAGGTAGGCCTGGTAGCTATAGGCATAAATTCTTCTCTAGTCTAGGTGTAAATTAGCAGTCTAATATCTAATTATAGGTAGTTAATAGTATTGAAACTATTTCCTAAACTATTCTTTAAGTATCTAGTAGGAGGACTGGTTACTATAAATTTTAGTAAAGCTTATTTTATGCAAGTAAGCATTGCATTTATAATTACTAGCTAAAGCTTAGCTAGTATATTAGCGCTTCTGCGTATCTTAATAGCCTTTATTATTAGCTTTTAGCTAGCTCTCTCTGCCAAGCTATCAGACTTATAAGTATATAGCAGTAGCGCTTTAACTACTATTCTTTTCTTTATTGCTTATTTTTTATTTCTCAATCCCCCTCTCTAAGGTAGTGTAGCAGTGTTGTTATTTTAATATATTCTTATAATCTTTTACTAATATTTCTTCTTAATCCTTGTAATAAAGCTTTTAATTACAGCTATATAATATCATTTAGTGTCTTTAAATAGATTTTATAATTATATAGCTTGCCTAACTAGTCTTTCTTAATAACTAGTACCTAATTCCTAAGTTGTTAACTAGTTAGGAAATGAAACAAATCTTATAAAATCTTATAAAAAGGTTAAAGTAATCTATTTCTTGGTTATTAAAAAATTACTTGTAAGGCATAAGCTATTGCGTAGTAATTATATACTAATAGCTTTCTACTAGTATTCTTAACGTTTTACGCTAAGTAGACTAGAGCTTTAATAGCTTGTTGTCCTAAGTGTCTTAATTATTAATGCTATAGATATTTATTACTAGTACGCACCTAAGGTTTCCTTAATTATGCTACGGCGTTTACTAGTAGTGGTTAAGCATTGTAATAAAAGAGTTGCTTATATTAAATTAATAAGAAATGAAAGTAACACTTTGGGTTAATATGGACAACGTTCTTTTTAATTTTCTAAATTTTATAGTGTAATTATACCCTAAATACTAGATGCCTGCCTACTTAAGATAAGCTTTAGAGATAATATTAACGTAGAAGCCTAGTACAAACTTAACGTTAGTAAGTAAAAATCTAGCTGTCTTGAGGCTAGCCTTGCTATGCAAGACGTTTCTAAGCGGCCTATTTTCTATTCTAGTAACTAGAATAAACATAGTGCCTGCTTTAATAGTCTTGTTCTTAATATCTTTGAAATAAGTACTTAGTACTAAGTAATACATACTGTTAACTAAGTAGACTACTGCTCTACTATTAATAAATATATAAAGAGAGAACGCATAAAAGGTAAAGGCTGCGCTGTATACGTTTAGGCTAATTTCTTTAATTAAGTTCCTTAGATTTATTAGTGCTAGAACTAATAAGCTAAGGTACGCTTTACTTAGTTTATTAGCAGCTAATCAGCTAGTACCAGCCTTCTAGCTATTCTTCTTAATATAGGTGCGCAGAGCTGCCAATCTATTACTATTTTATTACTTAATCATATTCTCTTAGTTGTTGTTTGACAGCTGAATTAGTATCTTGCTCGGAGAGCATAATTTACTAACTACTATTTAAAGTTAACCGTAGTTGCGTAGTATCTAGGAGTGCTTGTTCTATAATCTTTTACTTAGCTTACAGGGATAAGGACATAACTCCTTACTACTCTTATTTAAATTTAAGTAATTTAATAATTATTAAGCCATTCTTAATCTAGATCTAGTTTAGAATACTTTGAATCTTTTCTATCTAAAAAAGGAATTTACTAATTTTGCAATAGAATACTAAAGATTTTTTTTTTAAATTGTTAAAAGTTAATTAAGCTTTACTAAGTGCTATTGCTTATGCTAGCTTATTGTACATCTTACACAACTAGTTTAGTGCAATCTTAGTGCCTAGAGAGTTTAAAATATTAGTTACTACTAATAGTCTAACAACTATAAAAAGTAAGTAAATTATTACTTATTAATATAGAAGCTGCTACTTAGTAAACTAGCGCTTAGAGCCTATTTGTCTCTAGTAAGTCTTGTCTAGGTGGGACCTGTGTTGCGCTCTAATTAAATACTAAGTATTCTAATTTGTAGGCGTAAGAACCTTTTTTAGAATTTTTACTAAAGCTTAAAAACTAGTAAGGTTGTAAGTAATTATGCTTATTAAGGCGTTTAACAGTAGGTCTAGAAATACAGTCTTGTTAATCTAGTCTTTAACATTAGTAATCTTAATAACCCTTCCTTATTTACTAAGTAGTTTATACTTTATACTTATTAACTAGCTTATTTTAATTATCCTTCTTAAACTTAGTAATAAGAACTTAAGCTTTATATTTATATTAAGCAATTTTGTAGTCCTTTTGTATTTATATGCTAGCGCTAGGTAATAAAGTAACTAGCTGCTTAACATTTTTAGGTAGTTCTAGATACAGTAGCTCCTAGTAATCTATTATAGGCACGTCTAGGAGATTAGGATTAACTTAATCCTAAAGACCTTTTTCTAAGCAGTACAGTCTTAATAGAGCAAACTAGGTTAGCAAGTCTAACTAAGCCTTAAAGATTACCCCTAAGGCAACAAGTAGTTTATTAGAAAGGTTTATCTTAGTAAGATGCTTTGTAGAATTATAATATAGGTTGTTGTTAAAGTAAGTGCAGGATTAGTTAGTTAGTAGCTACGTTAATAACAGTGGCCTGTAGGTTGTAGAATAGATTAGTAGGAGGTTAATCGTATAATCAAGTAGAAAAGAGGTACAGCAGCCGCAGCGATCTGCTGGCTGGGCTGTAGTTAAGTAGAGAATAGTAAGGTAATAATTAAATAGTTAACCTTCTAGCTTGCTAATTGCGCAATAAAAATTAAAACTACAATGAAGTAGCTAGGCTTATTACTGTAGGAGCTATGAAGAAGCAATTGCTTGATTACTTAAGTAGAAAGTAAGATTCTTCTAGTGGTTAATTAATTTACAAAACAAGCTAAGTACATAGCCTTAAAAAAAGATTATATAGTAGTACAACTTCTACCCATTATGAACAACTAAATTACTAGATATTATGGCATACTAAAGTTAATTATAAGTAATAGAGATAAGCTCTATACCTTAAATTTTAGATAAAATTACTAGCTATTATGAAAAATAACAAAAGCTATTCTTAGCTTACTATCTATAAACAAATAGATAAACTAAGTATATACACTGTTTAGTAAAAGGCTGTTTTAGGATATATGTTAACTAGCAATAGAATAATTAGGTATTACTACTACCTATAGCACAAATAGCATACAACAACAAGCTTTGAGAGTTTATAAGACAGACTTTATTTTACGTAAACTACAGGAGACACCTTAATCTCTTTATATATACATTTCTAGGTGGCTTCAGCCTTTTAAGACAACCTTTTAATGTAACCACACATTTTGTAGACACCTTTTTAGTAAAAAAAGATTTATTGCTAACAATAGGTATCCGGGTTTATGCCCCCTTGTTTGGCATTGCCAGCACGCAATTAGTGTGTCGCTCTAGCATGTTTAGACAGAAACAAAGATGCGCAATATTCCTCTAACTAACTATCTTAACTAATAACTATTTACTGCTAACTATAACTTCTATTGTCTCTGTTGCTATCCTGGCAGTGTTGTAGTCGCGGCGTTTCTAGCGCCTATACTTAGATATAAACATACAACAACAGCGTTACTATTTAAGCACAGCTTTCTTATCCCTAGAAGTAACTTACAAAATCCTCCTGCTTATTAGTTTATTTTAGCTACTTAATAGCTGTTTTAACACGCTCTTGCTTTTTATAAAGCTACTACAAAGTCTTTTTACTAAGGTTATATTTACGTAGAAGGAGATTAGTAAAATAAAATACTATTACTACACTTAAACTATTAACATGCGCAACTTATTTTATAAACTTACTACTAAACATACTTCTTACAACCTCTATTATAACTTTAAGATTTATAATACTAGACGTATTAATAAATTATTAATAAATAATAAAATTTTAACTTTTAAGTTTACTTATTTACTATAAGAGCTACTGCTAACAGCTCTTCTTTAACTAACTAGAAAGGCTGCGTAATAAAAGTAAACGCGGGCTTTATAGTCTACTACTATAGCTTTTTATATAGTACCTTAGTAAAGTTTAACTTTACCTAATATAAGCTATTAGTCTTTGTATTAAATAGAAAAAAAAATAGTTTAAGTATTATATTTTTTGTATATAAGTTGTTTATATGTAGTATAATATAGTATAGGAAATTCTAAAGGTAAGAAGCAGTAGGCAGAGAGCTTTTATGAAGTATTACAGGCTTCTGCTGCAGTAACGTACGTGTTCTTACTCTTCTCTACCTTCTCTACCTTCTCCGCCTCTATCGCAATCTTGTTGCTAGCTATAGGCTAGCAATTGCTGTTAAACACGTTTTAATTAGTGTTGTTTTTTAGTACCTATAAGCGCGTGGTGGACCTTATCTACTTACTGTTTAAATTTTATTAACTACACACAATCTTTTTCTGAATTTTGCGACTAATTATTAAAGGGCAGCTGCTTTTCACTTTTTTAGAAAACCTATTTTGACTACAACAACAACCACCACCTTTAAAACCTTAAAAATAAATACATTTCTAGATTGGAAAGCAGAAGCAGCTATTACAATAGTAGATAAGCTACAAATAGTATATAAGTTACTTAACACAACAATTAAAAAGGCTTAACGCTAAAGCATTTTATATATTAATAAGAAATAAAAGATGCCACTTTAGCTATAAAAAGAAGGAGAAAAATTTCATTTGCTTAAAAAGAATCTCTGCACTAAACAACACAATAAAAGACTGAATAATTTTGAATTTAAACAATATTTAATTCTTAACTAGAAAGGACCTGTTGTGTACACACTCAACCTTCTATCTAATATTAGAATCTACCTATAATTTTTATGTTAACATGTTAGAACTAGTAGACCTAGAGACGCTCCTCTAGAGAACTTTCTAATACAAAACAGAAAAATAAATTAGAAGTTAAAAAAATTCTTACACACTAAATACGAAACAATAGTAAAGAATGTTAAGTTAAATAATTAAGATACTTAGACAGCAACAACATATCAGAATTAGACATAAACTGATTAAACCACTAACAAATATTATAAGAATACTACAACTAAGCTAGGAATCAAACTAAAAATGTTAGATATACACACTAGCAAAAATAACGAGCTTTATTATTATAATTGTACAACTGTGTTGCAGCAATAGTGTAGTAGAAATAAAATAAAATAACGTACCTTATAAACTGCTACTAGCCTTAGGTACAGCACTACTACTACTTAGCAAAGCAACCACATTATCTAGGTTACCTAAAGTAAATTACATTATTAGCAAGTACGCAATACTAATAGCTACAGTAGAATAATCTAAGGACTTTACATTAACATCCTTACCCTCTACTTCTAACTTGAATATAAGGCAAAGCGTCTTTCTTTGTATATGCTTATTAGCTTACGCTAGTATTTTTGTATTACGCAACAAACGCATAATTACTTAAAATTATAACTTTTTATCTATATTTACTTTTGCTTAATACTTCTTATGAGTTTTATCTAGAAAAGCCTAAGACATATTTTTATATACTCAGCCTAGATGCGTGCATTCTGCATATTTTAGAAAAGAATTTAGCATAATGTAATTAGGCTAGTTATTAACAAACACTAATTACAAGCAAAGTTCGAAATAAGATTAGTATCAAAAACTTCTTAGGCAAGATAAATTTAGCATTTATAAGAATAGACAATATAGCAAATTCTAAAGCTTGTAATAACACGCAGGGTAACCCTGCTTATAAGCTAAGCAATTTATAAGGTTAAGTAATCTAAAACAAATTTAAAAAAAAAGATAGTGTCATAACTTAGCTATAAACTTAAGTTTTACAGAGAACTATTAAAACTAGCTAATAAGAAACTAGACGACAAACTTATGAGGCTACTACAGTAGGTAGTTACGTGACCAATTACTTTGCTAAGAGCAATTACTATTATTAGAACTATCGCTAGAAGCAATTACCACTATCAAGGCTATCATCTAGTATATAATAACAGGTAATAGGCTTTTATAGCTTATTGTGGTTAACTTTGTACAAGACTCTAGTATTTAATTTAAGGAATATATTTTATTCTTAACCTCTTGTAATATTACATTAATCTAATAATTATGCTATTACACCACCTCGTCTATTGTAC
The DNA here is from genome assembly GCA_009289805.1 of Alternaria gansuensis. Classification (NCBI taxonomy): domain Eukaryota; kingdom Fungi; phylum Ascomycota; class Dothideomycetes; order Pleosporales; family Pleosporaceae; genus Alternaria; species Alternaria gansuensis. The sequence goes on from WBOK01000123.1 coordinate 25,763, forward strand.
TCACTTATTCCCTAAGAACCAACTCTTATATCCTCTTAGGACGATCTTTACACCTCTCTAGGACTTTATAATTCTATTTCTTATAAACAACTCTAGAATCTACAATATCTCTATATATATATTAAATATTAAGCCTTAACTGAGCTAGTTGTAGAAAGAATATAAGATCTATAGGGTATTCACTAATACTAGCAAAATACTTAAAATGCTCTACTTTAGTCTTTTTCTCTTCTTGTTATTTATATATAAGCTAAGTAAAGAGCTTATTAACTAGTTAGGCTAGCTGTTATGTAATGTTGAAATAGCGATAGAAAAAAGAAAGTAGGAAAAAAGAAATAGGCGTTCTATTGTCGCATATAAAGGTTAGAAAGCGAAGTAATAATAGTACTGCTTCTATAATTTGTCTAAGAGTACCCAGAAGTATAGCCTAAATATAAGCAGGCAGTATAGGCAGCATAGGCGGGATACAAGCATAATAGGGCGCGTTAAGTTAAGAGGCAATTTAAGTTTTTATCTTGCTTTTCTTTGTTTCTGTCTAAACATGTAACACACTAATTGCGTGCTAGTTATGCTAAATAAGGGAGCATAAGACCAAATACCTATTGTTAGCAATAAATCTTTTTTTACTAAAAAGGTGACTACAAAATGTGTAGTTACATCGAAAGGTTGTCTTAAAAGGCCGAAGCATATCTCTTTCAATCTTAGGCTAACAATATAATAAAACTACAAATAAGTAAAAAACTTGCTATGCCTAGCATAAGCTTACTGCAAATAAGAAGCAAATAATTATTCAATAGATTTTTGACTTTGGTTTATAGGAATCCGCGCCCTAGCTGTGCAAGGTAGTAGATATAGCTAGCAAAATACTTGGTGTATAAAGTAGTATGCCAGTTAGTAAATACGAATCTAAAAGACCTGTAGTACGTTTAAATAGCTTGAAAATAGCATTGAATGAAGTAAAAAATAAGCAGAAAGTATGTAGGAAGATTAAGCAGTAATTGACACTTGTTTTAAGCTAGTAACAAAGACTATCGCTAAATATAGTATCTTTAATAACGATATTTATACCTTTAATAAATCAAGCTTCTAGATAGGCAATATTAGATTTATAAAAATTGTTATAGGTTTATATAAACGTGATTAACTTAACCTTATCTAGCTAGACAACTCTAAGGAGGTAACAGTTATTTAGAGCATTTGCGCTGCAGAGTATACAACTCTGCTTTTTATTATTTGTAAAAGACGCGTCTATATCTTAGTGTAGTATAAGAAGGCAGATATACTACGTAATTAGTAGCTTTTAGTTTCTAAGAACAGTTAAATAAATACCGCGCTTAGTTTAGTATAGTCAGAGTACTATAACGCGTATATAAAGGCACGTTGGGTAGAAAAGTATAAACTACATATTTCAAACAGGTACAAGAGCTATCTTAACTAAAATTTCAAAAACTACAACCTAGAATACAAGATCTTTACTGTTTTTGTACTTATTCCCTTATTATATATTCTCTATCTCTTTAATGTAGTATGTTTCTTGCTATTAAAGCTAAAGCACTCCTAACGCATTTAGGATTTAGCGCGCTAGCGCGTTTTCTATATTAATCAAGAAGCCTTTCTTTCTACCTTCAAGAACGCCTACTTCTTAGTATTTGTAGAAGAGAACTATACAAAGACCATCAAGGCATAAAGACATGTCTTTACTAAGTTATAAGTAGTGTTAGATTTGTAACGGCGCAGGCAAGACTTACGGATCAGTATCGGCAGAAGGGATCACGGCAAGGCATATGGGAGTGCGTTGTGATCTACAAATGAGCCTTAATTTAAATAAAACACCTATAGGCCTTGTACAAAAGGATATTAAAAATCTATAGAACAACTATAAGTCTTAAGCTGTCTTTATACCCGCGCTCTAGGCTAGGACTAGAGTAGGTCTAATACGGGTAAGATCTTAAGATAATAGTAAGAATAATAGAGTTGTAATGTGTTTATTATACTACCCCCCCCCCTTTTTAGTAGTTAGCTAGTCCTGTAGCTATATATATTCTTTAACATATTTATTATTTATTTATTATTAACTTTATAACGTTTTTTATTGTTATTGTAGACTTCTAATAGGCAGTTACTACAACTACAACTTAAAGTAGTGTTAGACTAGCCTTAAGTATTTACTATTTAATATTATAACAACATGTTATGTCTAATTTTTTTGCTTCTCTAAGATACTATACACATACACATATACACACACACATACACATATATACACTATACTACTACGTTGCCTTCTAGAGGCTTTACTAGAGGCGTATTACATTATTTACTTATAGTTAGTACGCGCCTTTACGCAATGCGTTCTTAGAGTTAAATATTAGTTTAACTTTAAAATATTTAAGAAATGCGCTTATTACGTATAGTAAAAAAAGAAGTACTTTTTTGTAAGTTTAATATGTCTTACCTTTTTAAACTTAAAATTAACTTAACTAGGTGCTAAAGTATATTAAAAAGAAGTTTTTTAAACTTTTTACTACTATAAACCTTCTTGCTACTGCAGAGCATAAAGAAGATCTAGCAGAGAACTGCTTTTCTACTAAAAAGTAAATATAGGTAGTAGCCCTTGTTCTAGCTAAGAAGGTCTAAGTAATAAGAAGCTAAGAGAAGGAGCTATCTATAGCTTTAATTCTAGTTTTAACTTACTAAGTCCTTTTAAAGATTTAAGACACTGTCTATTTACTAGATAGCTAAGCTACTTTTTTAGAGGCCTTTGCTTGCTAGGGCAGAACTAGTAGTAGTAGTCTAGTTTCTCTGCTAGGGGAGGAGGACGATAAGCAGCGCCTCTAAAGGGAGGTAGAGGAGAAGGAGGAGAGTAGTAGGCTCTCCTCTAGCTCCTCCTCCTTTTATAGGGAGGAGGAGCAATTCTCCCTAGATCTTTAAGTAAGGGTAGGGGGTAAAAAGAAGTTAAAAGTAGTTCAGAGGTAGACTAGCTATTTTACTAAATACCTATTAAAAAAAAAATTTTATATATTATTGTCTTGTAGTAAAGTTATATCTTTTTTTTCTTATTTTTAAGCTATAATCTACTTTACTAAAGACTTTAAAGGACCTAGACGTGTAAAGTTTTTTTTATAGAAAGCTTTAAGTTTATAAAAAGCTTTTATAAAATTTAAAGCTAAGTACTATATTAAGTTTAAGTTATATTTAACTTAGCTAACACAGTATTTTAACTTTAAGTAATATACTTTACTAGTAGAAATATTATTAACTTTTTATTTTTTTATACTTTAAATTAGAGTAGGAGCTAGACTTAAAGAGTCTTATTTAAGAAGTAAGTTTTAAAGATTTTTATATAATAGTTTTAGTGCAAAAATATTATAGATTTAAACTTTTTTAGTAACGTAAAGTAATATAAGTAGCAAACTTTTTTAAGAACTGTAAAAAAAAATTTATTTAGCTAATAGTTTTTAGGTTAAGTAATGAGTTACAAAGTTTTTTATATTTAAGAAAACTTAATTTTAACATTTTAATTAATAAAGTAAGAGTAATAATTTACTATAGTTTATATTTAATTTTAAGCTTTTTTTAAAGAAGTTTGTGCTGTTTCCTAAGCATTATATATTTAGGTCGCTGTAGCTAACATATTTCTGTAGTTTATTTTATTAGTTAGAATAAAAGTATTAGCTAGCTACTTTTAGTCCTAGCTCTTTCTAAGATTAAATTTGTAATATATTTAATATAAAGACATACTTAGAGCAGAATAAAGTAAGGAAATTTATGCTTTATTAATTAGAAGCAGTAGTCTACTCTAGTTGTCTTAGTAGTAAGATATAAATAGCTAAAGCTTTTAGTTAATATATTTATTTATAATCTCTATCTAACTGTTAGTTTCTTTATAGTAAGCTATTAATAGTTTAACTTTAACGCTTAGGATTTAACAAAACTTAAACTAAAAACTAGATGCAAACTAAGGTCCTTAATTAGAGATAATAGTATTAGGTGTATAGATAAATTAGTATACTTATTAAACAAATAATTTAGCTATACCTCTTGCGTTAATTATCATGTAATAAGAGATCAAAATAGCTTATTTAAATAAATAATTTATTACAACTATAATTTAGTTACAACTAGCTCTATTTAATAGAGATTTCTTAAAGTTAATATATAAGTGTTGCATTAAATAATTAAGAATTAGTAGAAAGTAAATTAACTTAGAAATTTAAGTCTGTTTTAGATGTGCCCTATAATAAGCTATACAATTTTATATATACCTTTTGCAGGTAGCCTCTATACCTTTTTAGTAATAATTTAGGGCAATTAACTAATAAGTCTTAGTAGCGCTAAGGTAAGTAAAGGAAACCTAGTTATATACCTCTTAAATTATCTAGGTGTAGAGTATAAAGTTAGGCAGTATATAAAGGTAGTTTAAGTACAAAAGTAATCTATTTTTAATTTAGTACTAATTTAGTAATAAGTTATGCTTTTTTTTAAACGCAGTGTAATTTGTCCAAAAAAATATATTTAATTAATTTTAGCAAATTTAGAGTTATAAACTCTAAAGTAGCTTTTACTACACGCAAAGACAAAATCTAAGCGTAGAAATAAGTAATATAAGTAAAAGAAAATTTAGAGTTAATTTAGTTATTTAGTTAGTGTAGTCCTAGTAAGACCTGCAAATAATTATTAGTTTTAGTAGACTCTAAGTTTTTTATATCTTGCTTGTGTTGCAAAAGAATATATATGTAGGCGTTATTTTTCCTAGGTGTGTATTGGATGTAGAAAGAAAATAGGACAAGTTCCTTAGCCTAATATACTTATCTAGCGTTTAAGACCTTTGTAGTTATAAAGTACTTAAGTAAATAATAGTCTAAATACACGTTAATTCTAAAGTAGGCTAATACTAATCTAGCTTACTACTTGCTAAACGCTATAATAATAGTAAAAAGTTCCTTATTATAAATCTTCTAATTTAATTTAGACTTAGATAGAACTTTACTAAAAAACACTACTAAATACTATTTCTTATCTAGTTGTTTCTAAGAAAGTACGCCTATAACAATACTATCTAATACATTAGTCTCTACTTTAGTATTATATTTAAGGTAATAATAGTATAAACTAGAAATTTCTAGCAATATAGCTTTTAACTTTCTAAAGGCTTTTTTATAATCTAAGTTTTATATAAATAGCTTTAAGGGACTTTAGAGTACAAGAAGTGGTTTAGTAATTTATAAGTATTTTAGTATAAATTGCTAGTAGAACTTAGTAAACTTAAGGAATAATTTTATACTTATAATAGTAGTAGGTTATGCATAGTTGTTAAGAGGTTTTACCTTGTTAGGACTTACTTCTAGCTTTTAGTTTATTAAAATATAGCCTAGGTACTTTGTTCTTGTAATATGAAATTTACTTTTCTTAATATTATCTTAGAGGCCTACTTGCTGTAGTCTTTCTAGTACCTTTTGTACGTTAAGAACATGTTCTAACTTTAATTTAGAGTAGATAAGGATGTTGTCTAAGTAGAGTATACAGAAATTATTAAGATACTTAATTAACATATTGTTTATATAATATTAATAAGTAGCAGGGCTATTATATAATCTAAATAGTAACACTTTAGATTTATACGTTCTATATTAAGTCTAAAAAGTAGTATACTCTGTAGAATTCAAGTCTATTTTGATCCTATTAAAAGCCGCGTGTATATTTAACTTAGTAAAAAACTAGGCTCTATGCGTGTAAGCTAATAGCTTATTAATGTATAAAATCAAATATAAGTTTTTTTAAGTAATTACATTAAGTTTGTAATAATTAATCCAAATTTAAATGTTTTTGTTAAGCTTTTAAATATAGAAGATAAGAAAGGCAAAAGGGCAATTGCTAGAATTAATATATTCTTTTTTAAAGTTATTTATTACAAACGTTTTAGTAGCTTTAAGTTCTTTAGTACTCTGCTTGTACAAAGGGCTAAACTAATTTAAAAGTAGTTTAGTAAGAACATTTTTGTAGTTGTATAAGTAGTATTTAGGCAGTTAGTTTACTATAGTATTGCTAAACACGTCTTAATATAAGTAGTAAATAGATAGAAGTTAGTTTTTAATTAATTTAATATTGTTTAAATTATTAAGTTCTATACATTCTTTTTATAAACAATTAATTTTGTGAATATTTATTATAAAAAAAATTTTTTTTCTATTATATTAAATAATAAAAGGTATTTGCTCAAATAATAGCTATGCCTAGGGTAAAGTCTAACTAAATAAGATCTAGTTTAGAATTAGTAGCTTTAAAGGTAAAATAAGCTTTTAAAAGCTAAAAAAGGCTGTAAATTCTTGGTATTAAAACTATTATAAGGCTTTACCTTCTCTAGTATTTATTCTTCTTTTAAAGCGCGTTTCTCTACTAGATATCCTTCTTTACAACTTTATTGTTAGTAAGTTCCTTTAACAGCATAAAAATAAAAGAGGTAGAGTTGTACGTAGTAGGATATCTTACAGGCTACATAATTTAGATCTAAACTGTGTTTAGTAATAAGTTAAACTACTAAAGCTATTAAATTCTAATAATATAATCTTGCGTACCTAAGTCTATAATAATAAGAAAATAGTTAAAAATCTTTTTACTATTAATTTAGATGTAAAGACAGATATATCTATCTACTTTAGTCTAGATCTAGTCCTAGAATTCTTTTATAGAGACTTGAAAAAGGAGTCTTTAAATAGGAACTTAAAGTAATTAGAAAAAAGTGTAAGTAATAAGGAAATTTAAAAATATAAAACTTTAAGCTTTAGTATTAATTAACAATTGTAACTAAGCACTATACCCTTTAAAACAAAGAATAGTAGAAACATAGAAATACTTTTCTTTAAATAAGTTTAATAAATTAATATTAGCAAGATTATACTTGTATAGGCCTAGGCTAGAGCGTTGTCCTAGGCGTTTTTATTTCTTTCTTATTCTTAGTCTAAATAATGTTCTACAGCTTCTAAGTATTCTTTTTATTTAATTTTAATTTTTTTTACTTAAAGAGTAGTATAATTACTTGCAAAGTAACTAGGCTTTCTACACTTAGAATAAGTATTTAGTAAAGGCTTGTTATTAAAGGCTAGAGTTTTAAATAGGAATCTAGGAGTGCTTAAAGTAGCGTAAGCAGGCATTAGGGGCGAATTAGACAGGAGACTAGTGTAATATAGCCGCAGACTCTAATATTATTAGAGACAGGGCTTTTATAGAGGTACTAAAGTAAACACTAGTTTGCTATTTATATTTAGTTTAATAAAAGAAATGTATTTTTTTATATTAAATATTGTAAAGTGTTATATTATCTTATTAAATAAGTTGTTTTGTAAGTATTTAAAACCTAAATTTAGGGCGTGTAAAGCAGAGGTAATTTTCTCTTATAAGTAGAAAGACTACTCTAACTTAGAAATAGACTTTTTAACAGTAGTACTAATAAACTTTGCTTTAAAAGCTAAAAACTTTTATTTTTTATTTATAACTAGGCAGTAGAAAGCTGCACAGCTTTCTGCCTATTTATTATTAAATACAAAATATAATTTAAGTAGTATAATTATTTTTTTTGCATTTTTAAACTATTCTAAAACTAAATTAGCTAAGTACTGCAGTTTAGGGTATTTTTTTACAATACTAGTAGTGTGTCCTTATATAAGAGCTATATAAGCGCGTTCTATCTAGTAGTAATCTAAGTTAATTTTTAATTAGTCTTCTATTAAAGCCTACTATTAACAGAACGTGGGGTTAGATTTATTATTAAGATTTTTAATAGTAAGTATATGCTCTATAAGCTTAATATATAAGGTCTTAGAAGTAATCAAAATGTACTTTGTTAGTTAGCTTATTAGTATATTTATTTTTGTTAGTAGTATTTTAGTAAATAGTACGGCTGTGTCTTTAGAAAGCGTAACTTCCTATATTGATTGCGCAACTTACATATTTAAATAGTTAATTTTATCTTTATAGAGTGTAATAGACTCTTTCTCTAAATCTACTTCTTTTTTTTCTTTCTTAATAACTAGTTGCTTACTAGTTGCTTTGTCCTGTAGGAATTATTGTTAACTCTAGCAGTAGGTTAATTTTTAGACAGGCTCTAAAAAAGGTCTAAGGTAGTTTTAGTTAGCTATTAGCGTTTAATTCTAATGCTAATAGGTTGTTAGTAGTCTCTGTTTTTCTACCTTAGCGCACTCTACGCAACTTTTCTAAAGTAATTTGCCTTATTATTAAGATTAAAAGTTCTAAACCTTAAGGCTTTAGTTAGTAAGAGATTTAGGAGATTTTACTTAAGGTGTTGTTAGACTTAATAGTATAAAGCTTCTAGTTTGTTTCTTAAGAGGCTTAGGCTTAGGCGTAGTCTAAACAAACAGCTACAATATTGTTTTAAATACTACTACTAGCTAGGACAAGATTTTTAATATAATACAACGGCGCAGGCAAGACTTACAGATTAGTATCAGCAGAAAGGATTACAGTAAGGCATATAGGAGTGCGTTGTAATCTATAAATAAGTCTTAATTTAAATAAGACACCTATAGGCCTTGTACAAAAGGATATTAAAAATCTACAGAGCAACTATAGGTCCTGAGCTGTTTTTATACCCGCGCTCTAGGCTAGGACCGGAGTAGGTCTGATACGGGTAAGATCCTGAGATAACGGTGAGGATAATAGAGTTGTAACGTGTTCGTTACAAGATTGTTCTAAAGTCTACTTATAACGTAAAGCACCTCTAAGCCGGACACACCACTAAGCCGGACACTTTTTCTTAGCATCGCGAACATCATGTACGAAACAGTTAATTACTTAATATTATCTACAGAATCTACGTACAACACACTTGCAATAGATTTAGAATTTGTTTCTACATTGTGTTAGCACGTATAGGCGTTGTGCCTAGTCTTGCTATAGTTGCTACAGCGCTGTTAAGCTAGTTAGGCTCTTTCTTAACTACTACTACTACTACTACGTGCTCTTTTTAACACTATACTATCTATAGGTATACTTTTAGCTACAGACAATACTACTTTACTATACTCTATAATGCTGCTGTGCTAAACCTGCTTTCTCTTTTAAGCTTTACGCTTAGTTATTACTACTAATTACTTTTTAAGCTTATAAATGCAAGCAGCTTGTATCGCATTTTAGTGTAGCATCTTTTTAGCTCTTTTAATAGGCTTTAAGAAGCCCCCTCTAGCTTCTTCTAGCAATTATATAATAGTATTACTTATTTATTTTTAAGGTATCAAAGGTGGTGGTTGTTGTTGTAGTCAAAATAGGTTTTCTAAAAAAGTGAAAAGCAGCTGCCCTTAGTATTACTTATATACCTTACTTGTAAGCTAAATTAGTGTGTATTACTTAGTGTTTAAGACTGCTAGGGCGATTCTAGTAAGGCTATAGGTAGTGGCGTGCAAAGATAAACCTTAAGGTAATTAAGAACCCTCTGTGCGTTAATAGGAACTAGCCCTACTGCCTTTAAGGCCTTTTTGCAGTTCTTATACGTAAATATATTAAAAAACGCGTCTTTAAAGGCTAAAAAAAGCCTTCTCTATTAATATAGTAAATATATTGTAATGCTAAGCCTTGCACGTGTTAAGAGTACTTTAGTTTTAATAGCAAGAAACATACTACGCTAAGTAGCTAAAGTACATGCAATAAGTAAGCAGGTATATAGAAAGTTAAGATCTTTTGTATAAAGCAGAAGTCCTTAAATTTCTAGTTAAGGTGGCTCTTATAGCTGACTAAGATAAGCAGCCTATATAACCTCTTCTAACGCGACTTCATATGCTAATCAAACTGTTTTAACTACTTAAGGCTAAGCTAATTGTTTATTTATTTATTTTCTAATATAAAAAGCTTCTAGTTGTATAGAATATTCTTCTCTTTGTACTAGGTAGAGATATAAACACGCCCTTTATAAATAATAAAGGGTAAAATTGCATTGCCTGCAGCGCAGATACTCTAGATTACTATAACTTACTTTTTATTGCCTAGCTAAACAAGGTTCAGTTTTATATACTGTTCTAAACTTATAACTACTTTTAATTTATCTAATAACGCGTATCTAAAAGCCTGTCTTATTAAAGTCGTAAATATTATTATTAAGAACCTTGTACTTAGCTTTTGTCTCTCGTACAAGCTCGAACTAGGCGCTAATAACTTCTAGGTCTTCTTAGAGTATCTTCTAGTAATCTTTTGCTTAGCTAAAGGCTATCTTAAGCTCTTCTATACGCTTAACAAAGCGCTTGGCCTAGTTCTTGCCAATAGGTGTCCTACTACGTACGGCTAGTAGTTTATCTGCAATATCTACTACCTCTAGCAGCTAAAAGGCAAACCCTTATAAACTAAGCTTGAAAATATATTACATAATTGTTTGCTCTTCTGTTGTAGAAAGCTTTTAGCTATTTAGTATTACTTCGCGTTAATTTGAAATTCCGTGAAGCTAATTAAAGACTTGCTAAAGAGGTACGTTAAAAGCTGCTGCAGCGCTCTATACAATTTCAAATTAATGTAAGGTATAAGCTGCAAGGGCAAGTTTAATTCTACCTTCTTGTTGATTTAAAAATATTGCACGTTGTCATTGCATCGCTGTTTGTAGGTGGTGTCCGCGGTGCCAAGAAAAAGTGTCCGGCTCGGTGGTGTGTCCGGCTCGGTGGTGCTTTACGTTATACTTTACTATGACCTCTTGTACTAACAACGCTATAGTAGTTAAAAATACTAATTAATATGCTTAAGTTGCAATCTTTATTAAAGCTTATAAATACTATTTTTTAGTTAGTAATAACTATAAGAACATGCTTTTCTTAGCATGTAAAAGGCGCTAAATAAATACTATACTAAAACGTGCTTCCAGCTACACACAATTACTATGTTAAACAGCAATTAGTAGTTATAACTGTAGGAGCTGAGAAGGAGTAATTTCTTGATCACCTAAGTGGAAAATGAGTGTATTGAGCAACTGATTGCCACTACAAAGTTTTCAATAACTACTGAAGAGACATGAGACGATCTGGCCCGTTTATATAGACGCTAACGGGGCCGTCACGTGAACAGCTTACCAGGATTACCTGATCAACAGGGTGATCCGCGTGTCAATACTCCAACAATAACTAAGTATAAATATATATCAGGAAGTAGATTTAAATAAAAAGTATTCTTAAATATAAGATAGTAGCACATTAAGTACTATAAGTACATTTACAAGGGTATATTCTTCAAAGAGAACGTAAAATAGTAGTACTGCTAAAAGCGTACTTTTAACTTAACAACGCTGTAGCATATGTAGAAAGACTAGGGATAACGTGCGAACTTGCTAGAAAGATATAGTAGAAACTTTTAAATTCGATAGTAGTGCGTATAATACAAGTAAAGATAGTTGTAGTAGTAATAATAATAAAGATAGCGCAGGATAGATTAGTTGTGCTAAGCAAAACTATTCTACTTATTAGGTTGTCCCACTTAGTGATGGTTTACGTGATTATCTTAGCACTATCACTATAATAAAAAGAAATCATATATTAAAATTTGACTTATTTTAAGTCTATATTTTTTAAGTTTTCTAAGTTTATACTTAGTATAAATAATGTCATAGACAGGCTTTTTTAGAGTTTATGGAGAATGGTTTCTAGTAAATAATATTGTAATAGTAGTCTTTATCTTAGCAGTACAGTATATTTTCAATATAGAAAGATAGACTCTGTTTTTTGATAAGTTTTTAGCTTTATTTTTTAGAAATTCAAAACAAGTTTCTACCGAGTATTGTTTTTTACCTGATAAAAGGTCTAAGTAAGAGACTATGAATTTTGCCGCAAAGTAAATAGAAAAGCCAGTTTTTTATTCGATAAAGAGTATTTGTAACTGTTTTAGCAAGCTCTTTAAGCATATAAATCTATAAAGAAATAAGCTTATTTTGTAAATATAAAGAATTAACTTCTAACTTAAAATAACAGTAATAACAGGTTACAAGAAGGGTACAATAAGAAATATAATCGAGAACAAATAAAAAGAGCTTAGATACTATAAGCTTACTAATCTATTACGTAATAAGCCCTTATGTGATTAAGCTTGATTTTTTCTCTACCCTTTAATTAAACTCTAAGTAAATAAGATACTACTCGGTAAATTTAGTTTACACAATGCTTGCGTGAGCTTATTAAATATAGTTTTTAAATAGCGATATTTATGCGTTCCAAAAAAGAAATAATAATTCTTATTTAGCATTGCTAGTACGAAATTAGTATGTCGCATGTTTAGACAGAAACAAAGAACAACAAAATAAAATCGCAAATAGCCTTCTAACTTAACCCGCTCTATTTTGCTTTTATTCTGCCAATGCTGCCTATTTATATCAAGGCTTTACTTCTAGGTACTCTTAGACAAATTTAAAAAGTAGTTCTATTATTACCTTGCTTTTTAACTTATATATAGAATAATAAAACGCCTAATTTGTTTTTTCTACTTTATTCTTCTTTATTGCTACATTAACGTTATGTAACAGCTAGCTTAACTAGTTAATAGTTTCTTTACTTAGCTTATGCACAATTAAAAAGAAAAGAAAGTTACTGAAGTAAAGTATTTTAAGGACTTTGCTAGTTAAACTGAACACTTTAAAGATAGTGTATTCTTTCTATAACGAGCTAAGTCAGGGCTTAATATTCTTTTTATATATAGACATATTGTAGATTCCTGAGTTATTTGTACGAGAAATGATTACATAGTCTTAAAAAGGCTAAGTTTAAAGAGGCTTAATAAACTCAAGTGTATGCATAACTAGCTTAAGCTAAACTAGTGTAGAGGCTAGGTGTATAACAAGAAAGCTTCTTGTCTTTACATAAGAATAAAAGTTATGAAAATGTTAATAACTAATGTTAGACACTATTTTACAGTATAGTATATTGTATACAAATTATTTGTATGCAGTATTATTTAAAAATCAGAAGTAGGAGGTAGAAAGTTGCAGCTTTATAAGAATTATAGGCTCCTACTGCTGTACGTACGTGTTCTTTCCCTCCTCTATCATATTATATTGTAATTTTATTACAATCTTACTGTAATCTTATTGTTAGCTATAGGCTAGCAATCGCCGTTAGACACGTTTTAACTAGTGTTGTTTTTTGAGACCTTAGCAAAATTTTTAACCCTAATTATTGCTTAGTAGTCTAAACTTTCTTCCTAAAATTTATCTACTTACTGTTTAAATCTTATTTACTATAACGTGGTTCACAAGCGAGCGAGCGCACTAAGCAAGCGAGCGTATCCTTACTAACGCGTTGACGTCGACACGATATCACGCACTTCTATTACAGTTAATAAACTATTGCAATATCCTTATTTTATTATTATAATTGCTATTATTACTTACAGTATCTATCTTAACTGCGCAAGTATAAGCGTTGTATCTAGTCTGCTTGCAACGCCTGCACTACCTCTCTCCTTACATCCTCTTTAAAGCGCTCTTACTATTGCAACAACTGCTACTTGCCTGTTTAGCTTATACTTTATATACCTTACCTACAGTAAGAGTCTCTTCTATATATATATATTACTGCTTACAGCTTTTACGCTTATTCAATATATTAAAAGCTTTTTAAAAAGTAGTAATTTTCTTCATTAAAAGCACTATTTTATATACTATTGACTAAGCTCCTTTACTTATCTACGCATTTTTCTTAGTAAGTAAGTTAGTTAAAATCTTACAGCACTTGTTTACGCTTTATTAAATAAAACTAATTTAAGCCTTAACTTAATACGCGTTTCGTGGTGTTTGCGTTTTTTAGGCAGCTACTTATTATAGTAATTATAGTGGGCTGGAAAAAAAAAGAAATCAAAAAAGTTATTGTTTTTCAAGCTCTATATTTCTAAAAGTAGAAGAGCTATGCCAAAAGTGTTGAGTGATTTGAAAAGCCAAGAACTTCCTCTTTAAGTTAAGTTGCTTAGTAAGCTACATAGTCAGCATAATTACTCTCAACCTTCGCAGTGAAAATAAAGATATAAAAACTTAAAAATATATAACAATATAACTTGTTCTTAAACCTGTAAGAATTGCTATTAGTTACATATATTATATAACCTAAGCTTATTCTAATTGTGTATAAGTTTAAAGGTAATTGTAGAATAACTTATTAAGTAATAATAAAGAGCTTGTTTTTTTTTTTTTTTTTTTTTTTTATTTTACATGCAAATAACGCCTTATTAATGATAGAATACAATTATTGATCGCCTTTTGAGGTAATTGATCCTATTCCTCCTTTATAGCAGCCTTAAAGGCTGCTATACTTCTATTATTTTTTCCTATACCTAGAGAAGTAATAGGCCTTTTAGCTAAAGCGTCTTTTAGCAAAGCCTATACGTTTTCTATAGGATATAGATTAGGACTATAGGCAGGATGCTTAAAAAGTGATATCCTATTCCTAGAAAACTGTCACGGATAGTTGCGTGTTGGCTAGATCCGCTAAGCTCGCTTATCGTTAGCTTGCACACCTGCAATTGTGCTTATAAGGGGCTCCTCACCCGCGAGGATACCTGCAGGTATTATTACTTAAAATATACACACGTTATTATCTTAGAGCTATTTCTTACTATCTTTTGTAGTGTAAAGCAAGTACTATTGCCTAAAGCTACCCCTTACAGAATAATACCTCCTTTATAAGCTAATAGTCTAGAAATAGCTCCCTTAATATAATCTAATACTTAAGGTAATTAGAGAAACTAAAGCCTTGCTGTATTTAAACTCTTTAACTCCTCTTAAACCTTATTAAGGCCCGCTACACTTAAGGAGCCTAAGGAGCGCACTTAAAGCGCACTAGCAACGCTTAAAGAGCGCATTAATACTATAGAAAAGTAATATAATAAATTTTAATTCTTGTAATAATTGTAGGAGTTAAAAGAAAAAGTAGCATAACTAGAAAGGGCTAAATAGAGAGAAATTCTAAATATACTAATAGTACTAACTATATTATCCTACGCAAGAAATATAATTAAAGTTTTATATACTGCGTATATATAATATGTGTTAAAACTTAAAGACCTAGCTAAATACTAAAGTAAAACTTTAAAAGAACACTTTAAGTTTACTTATTCTTATAAAGTAGCGTTTTAGCTACTACTATAAGAATTTAAAAAGAATAACTACAAAGTAATTTAAGTAATATAGTATTTTAAAGTAGACTTTTAAGAGCTTTAGTATGCTTACTATAAACGTTTTTTTAAAGTAAAAAGAAAAGTGCTAACTTAGAACTACTTTAAGTAATATATGCTTAACTTACTTTTAGACATTATTAACTATAGCTTTAAAGCAGCAACTACGCATACGCACGCTATATAGTAAAAAAACTAAACTATTTAATTATTTATAACCTATTTTAATATTCTTAAAGATTAACTCTTAATTTATACTAAAGTATAAAGAGTCTAGTACATATTTGTAAAACTAAAGCCTAAACTATAGCGCGTAATAACTAACTACTATTAGATTTCTACAACTAGAGAAGACTTTATTATACTTAAATTTATACTTATACAGAATTTGCATAAAGTACTTATTGCGCATAATTTACCCTACTAAAACACTTTTATAACAAAAAGAAAAAAATACTTTTTTTTAGCTACTACACTAAAAGTAGCTAAAAAGTATAAAAGTAGCAAGAATGTTATATACTTTAAGTACTAGAGGGAAAAACACTACACTAATAAGTGCTAAAGTAGTGACTTAATAAGGTCCTAGTTAATATAAACTAGATAGGAAAAGGTTAAGCCTTACTATAAACTTAAAGTTAGTAAAGCGTATGATTATAAATATTTTACTAGAAATGTAGCGCATGTATTATGCACGTTAAGTAACTAAAGTAAATAAAAGAACTTTAGGTTATTTTAGACTTATAATTAGATATTAGCCTTATTAGTAAGAAAATAGCTATAGAATTAGATTTAAAACTTACTTAGATTGCAGAACTTCTTTGCCTAAATTAAATTAAACTTTAAAGGCAGAATATATATATAGCTTATAAGCTCTAGCTACGTTTAATAAATAATAATAGCATAAAGCGTATTACAAAAGTTATTGCGTATAAAGTAGATAAAAAGGGCATATTACTACTACTTAGCAACTTTTTCTTAAGCTTGAAAGGTATTTATATTAACTGCGAAAGATAGATGTAGCATTAAAAATATATAAAGATGAATGTTAACTTAGTAGCTACTAAGGTATTTCTAAAAAACGTAAGACTTATTAACTTAAGAACTTACTTTTTAAAAGTACTTTAAAGTAATAGCGCAGGTATTTAGCCTAAGGTATATATATTAAACGTATCTATACTGCAGGTTTAGCATATACTTAACACATAACAAGACTATGATAATATTCTTAATAATAATACTATTAAAACTTTTTATAAACTAAAAAGTTTAAATTACGCATTTTCTATTTAATAGAAAAAAAGAACCTTTTTATAGCTTTTTTTATACTTTTTCTTTTTGTAAGCTTTAAGTGATTTATAAATATATCAAGAAAGCACTAAGAAAAAATAGATTTGCTATAGCACTAGCCCTACAGGCGCTTTAATATTATTTATACTTAAGAAAGATAGAACTTTTTGCCTTTGCGTAGATTATTAGAGTTTTAACGCTATTATAATAAAAGATTATTACCTGCTTTCTCTAATTAGAAAGACACTAGACTATCTATTAGGCGTACGCTGCTCAACAATATTAGATCTTAAAAACGCCTACTATTGTCTAAAAATTTAAGCAAGGGATAAGTAAAAAACTACTTTTAGAATATAATGTAGATATTTAAAATATTTTATTATACTGTTTAGGCTTACAAATGCCTAAGCAAGTTTTTAAGCCTAAATAAATAAAGCTTTAAGAGGGCACTTAGATTACATATACGTAGTTTCCTTAAATAATATCTTTATTTATACTTACAACAATAATATTGCGCTACACTAGCATACTATACACGCTGTACTTAGCTTTTTATAAAAAGTAAAGTTATATATAAATTTTAAAAAATATATATTTGCTTTAAGCAAAGTTTATTTTTCAAGATTTATTATTATAAGAAGTAGTATTTGCGTAAATCTAGTGCGCGTTGCTAGTATTAAGTATTAGCCTACACTTACTAGTATTAAGGAGCTGTAGTCTTTTCTAAGATTTATAAACTTTTATTAACATTTTTTTAAGAACTACGCTATAAAAATAGTACCTCTTGTAGATATTTTAAAAAAGAAAAAGGCGTTCTACTCAAATAAAGACACATATACTACTTTTATAAGGCTAAAGTAATACTTTATATATGCGCCTATTCTATATTACTTAAAAAAACAGGTGTAATTTATATTAAAATAAATACTTTACTTTTGCTATCTTAGGCATATTATCTTAAATATTTAAGAATAAAAAGTAGTATTGTCGGAAACAAAATACCGACCGATCGATAGATCGTGCTCCGGCTAGAGGATACATATACTGCGACACACCCCCTAGATTACTATGCTTGTGGTCACCCACCTAGGTAAGCAACTACAATGAGATTGCTTACGCAGTTTTGACCGAACTGGGCTCATAACTGTCGGAAACAAAATACTAACCGATTGATAGATCGTGCTCCGGCTAGAGGATACATATACTGCGACAAGTATCTTATTGCATTTTACTTACAAAAACTACAAAATGCTAAGCTAAACTATAAAGTATATAACTTTAAACTTTTAGCTATTGTACAAAGTTTTAAGAAATAGCAACACTATTTAGAAAGTGCTTAACACACTATTTAGGTATTTATAGATTATAATAACCTACGCTTTATACGCGCTGTATAGAAGCTAAACTAGCGTTAAGCACGCTAGGCTCTATATTTAGGGGCTTTTAATTTTAAAGTTAAGTACTGCTTAGGGCATATAAACTCTATAGATAAACTATTAAAAAGAGCAGATTATAAACAAGAGAACTTATTATTAACTTAACTATTATTTATACTATAGAATAAATTTCTAGCAAAGGTAGAGTATAGTAGAATAGAAAGTTCTATAACTTAGTACAGCTGAGAAAGCGTATATAAAACGCATGTAGCTAATATTTATAAAATAGAAAGTATCTATACTACTAGTGCTATAAATTGTACACTATGCGTACTACGCTTACTAGCTAGAGAAATAGTTAGTAGTAAACCTATAATAGTAGAGTTAGAAGCTTTAATAAATAAACTGCGCTAGTTGTAATAAAAAAATACTTTTGCCTAGTAGTAAGTTGTAGACTTTAAGCAAGCAGTACGCACTTAAAATAGTAGTAGTGCGCAAGTATAGTGCGTTAATAACAAAAAAGTCTTAAGATATAAAGGCAGAATTTATGTTTTACTAGAACAAGCTATTAGGTAAAAAATTTATTATAGAATTACAACACGCGTATAGTAGGTTATTTTAGCGTACGTAGAATAAATAAGCTTATTAGTAAGCTATACTACTAGCTAGAGCTAAGCTATAATGTTTAGAATTACGTAAAGACATATATAGTATACTAAAGA
This sequence comes from Alternaria gansuensis, assembly GCA_009289805.1. Lineage (NCBI taxonomy): Eukaryota > Fungi > Ascomycota > Dothideomycetes > Pleosporales > Pleosporaceae > Alternaria > Alternaria gansuensis. The sequence goes on from WBOK01000123.1 coordinate 44,286, forward strand.
AGTGAAGCTTTAAGATATAGCAATTATAGTTAGTTATTACTATAACTTGTTCTTAATAAGATTTTTAAAGAAGTAATTCTTAATTTTATTATAAAGCTATTACTAGCAAGAAATAGTTTAAGTTGCGTATTTAATATAATTTTTGTAATTATTAACTACTTTGTAAAAATTGCAACTTATATACTTACATTAAAAATATAAAACGTAAAACAGCTTGTAGAATTTTACTTTAAGCATATTATCTTAAAATACAGAATTTAGAAAAGCATTATATTAAATTGCAGTTGAATTTTTACTTTAGTATTTTAAGCAGAAATATGCTACTAATTATAAGTAAAGCGCAGGCTAAGCATAGCCTTTTACTTGTAAGTAAATAGATAAACTAAATGCTAAAACTAAACAATTAAGCAATACTTAAAGACCTTTGCCTTAAAAAAACAGAATAATTAGGTATTATTTTTACTAATAGCGCAATTCGCGTACAACAACTCTATTTATAAATTAATAAAGATAACACCTCTTTACGTAGTATATAGTAAGCATTTATTGCTAACTTTGCCTCTTAAGAATAGTAAGCTAAAGAGGGAGGTACTATACGCTATAAATAGGGTGCAGCGCATACACAGCACACGTGTAATAGTAAGTAAATACTTTTTAGTAGTACAAAAATATTAACGCTAATACTATAATAAAAAATATAAACTAAAGACTTTTTACTAAAAAGACTTAGTTTGCTTTAGCATAAAAAATGTTAGCTTAGCTTATTAACTTAGTAAGAAGCTTTAGTAGTTTTATAAAACTATTCTAAGTGCAAGAAGTAGTTAGAACATAAGCTTACTAATTATAACTACTACTTTACTATTATATTTATAATATTTTTTATATTTTTGTACTAAAATAATAGGAATTGCGTAAGGGTTAAAAAGATAATACTTAAGTGCTAGAAATTAGCTTTAAGAGTAAAGAGATTTAGAAAGTTAAAATAATATTAAGAAAACAAATTAAGAATAGCTAACTAAAGTATTAGTAATAATAGAAAAGTTATTTATTTTTAAGGTATCAAAGGTGGTGGTTGTTGTTGTAGTCAAAATGGGTTTTCCAAAAAAGTGAAAAGCAGCTGCCCTCATACTTAGACTTTAGCTTTTAGTTTAAGCATATAAGAAAACCAGTTAAAGAATATAAGCATAAATAAAGATTATTACGTCTTAAGCGCGCTAAAAGAGTATAGTAAATATTGTTGCTGCGCCCTTAAGGCGTAAAAATTAGATATTTAAAAAAGATTAAAATTATAAGTATAAAAATTACTTACTTGTACTTATTATTAGAAATCTTCCTAATACTACTACCTATCTTATTATTACTACTACTTTTAGCACTACTATTATAAGCGCCACCTGCGCCTAGACTACGCTTAAGCAGCGGCTTGTTATTTTTACTTAAACTCTTATTATTATTATTATTATTACTAGCGGGACTAGCAATTCTAGCCGCATAACTAGTAATAAACTTAAAAGTAGCTACTATGTAGCGCTACTTTACTAAGATTAAGCTTAAAAAATAAAGTAAAAATGTTAGTACTTAAGTAGTAACTTTTAAAGAAGTACTAGTGTATATAGCAACGCAGTTGGTTTCGGCCTTTTAAGACAACCTTTTGATGTGACTACACATTTTATAGACACTTTTTTAGTAAAAAGAGATTTATTGCTAACAACAGGTATCTAGGCTCATGCCCCCTTGTTTAGTATTGCTAGCACACAATTAGTGTGTTACATGTTTAAACAGAAACAAAGATGCGCAATATTACTCTAACTAACTTTCTTAACTAATAACTATTTACTACTAACTATTTACTGCTAACTATAACTTCTGTTGTTCTATTGCTATTCTAGCGGTGTTGCAGTTACAGCGTTTAGTGCCTATTCTCAAATGTAAGTAAACAATAACAGCATTACTATTTATATATAGCTCTTCTATTTCTAAAGGCAACTTACAAAATTCTCTTACTTATTAGTTTATTTTAGCTACTTAATAGCTGTTTAAACACGCCTTTGCTCTTTGTAAAGCTACTTTTAAGTTTTTTTACTAAAGTTATATTTGCGTAAGAGGAGATTGCTAAAGTAATATACTTTTACTATACTTAGACTATTAACATGCGTAGTATATATAGTGTACTAGCTAAACTAGCCTTTTATAGTATAACTTTAACATCTATAATACTAAACGCATTAAAGATGTCTTAACAATATTTATATTATAACTTCTACACTAACTTAACTACTACAAGAACTATTACTACTAGCTTCTTTTCAACTAATAAAGGTAGCTGCTTAATAATAGTAAATGCTAGCTTTTTAATTTACAACTATAGCTTCTAGTATAGTAACTTAGTATAGTTTAACTTTACTTAATATAAGCTATTAGTCTTTATATTAAAGAGGGAGAAAAATAGTCTAAGTATTATATTATTTGTATATAAGTTGTTTATATACAGTACTGTGTAGTGTAAAAAATTCTAAAAGTAAAAAGTAGCAAGTAAAAAGCTTTTATAAAGAAGTATTACAGGCTCTTGCTGCAGTAATATATGTATTCTTACTTTTTTTCTTTATTTCTATCGCAATCTTGTTGCTAGCTATAGGCTAGTAATTACTATTAAACACGTTTTAATTAGTGTTGTTTTTTAGTACCTTTAGTAATTTTTTTTTTGACTTTTGCGACTAATTAGTAGAGGGTAGCTGCTTTTTACTTTTTTTAGAAACCCCTTTTTGACTACAACAACAACCACTACCTTTGACACCTTAAAAATAAATAGCAACGCAATAGTAGTTAAAAAGCTTAAAGTTAAATTAGCGCTAGTAGCGCGCAAGTTCAACGCTAGCAGTAATAATAGTAGAATTAGTTTTTAGAATAGTAGTATTAGTAACTATAGTATTAAAATAAGTAAAAAGCTAATATAAATAATCTAAACATTTATTAAGTGCTATAAAAACTTATTTAAATTAGCTAAGGCGCAATTAATAAAGTAGAAGACTAACCTTAGTATAATAGTTATAATAATAATGCTTAGTTTTTTTATAAATCATTTTTGCTTAGTAATGTTTTATGTATAGCGTAGGCAAGTCGCATGTAAAGTAATAAAATTAATAGCTTTTTTAAGCATGCTAAACTTGTATAGCTAAGCGTTTTATAAGTATAACTTTTTAATATACTTAAGATTTAAATAGTAGATTATAGTAAAGATTAAAGCTTATTATTAAAGTGCTTATTAAGTGCGCTAGATATGCGTGTTAAGTGTGTAGAGCAAGAAGAGAATTAAGAAGAATATATTAGAAAGTTTCTTTGTTACTGCAGCAAACATTACCTTATATAGACTACTTATAATAATTATATACTCTTACTTCTACTTCTTAAAAAATTTTAAGAAATAAATAATAAAATTTATAGGTTGCTATAATAACGCTACAAAAACTTAAAGATTAGGGCTTACTACGCACTTAACTTATAGGCAATACGTGTTTTAAGCGTACACAAGTCGCGCATAAAATAAGCTTCTTGCTAGGCTATCTTTATGCACGATTTTAGAAGTTTTAATACAAGGCTGTTAAGACGCTAGACTAAAGAAGGAGGCTCTGTTATGGATAGTTATGTGTTGGCTAGATCTGCTAAGCTCGCTTATTGTTAGCTTGCCTACCTGCAATTGTGCTTATAAGGGGCTCCTCATCTGCAAGGATACCTGCAGGTATTATTGCTTAAAATATACACACGTTATTATCTTAAAGCTATCTTTTACTATCTTTTGTAGTGTAAAGCAAGTACTATTGCCTGAAGCCACCCCTTACAAAAACTAAAATAAAACTTCTAGAGTTTTATAAATCTTAGCGTTATCCTGCTAGAACTTCCAGCCTATATAGAAGTTAGTAAGGTGCTTAGATATATAGAAAAAAGACTCTAACTTGATTATTTAAATATTAAGTAATAACGCTCTAAATAGAAAAATAAAGTATATATAACTTACCTTTTTTTATCGCAGGTTTTACTATAGGAGTTAGAATCTTTTTAACATAGTCTGAATTCCTAAAAGGAGTAGTAATTAAAGGGCTTTTAATTAATGCTAGTTTAGATCTTCCACCTATCCAAATTACACCCTAAACTTAAATAGAAATATCTTGACCTGTAACTATATTAGTAAAGTATTCTGAAAATAGATTAAAATAACTAAAATACAATAAATGTATTATAGTCTATTATTGAATAATAACAGTTTCTTTTAACTTACTTATATTATTTGTAGAAACAATTTTCTTTTCTACTCTCTTATTTCGCTTTGTTTAATAGTATTCTGTTCTAGCACCGTGCCTACGCTTGATAGCAGATTCATCTGAATATATAACTTCATTAAAGTTTATATTTTTAATATTATTGACAATTTGCTTCGCGTAAATGTGATAAGTATAAGCTTTTTCAGCGTCTAAAGGCGTCTTCTTATAAGAAATATTAACAGAATAGTTCTCCTCTTTTAAAAAGAGTTGTAGCCTTCTAATAGAAAGATCTATACTATTTTTTTTAAAAGACGTCAATTTGTCTTTTCTGGGTTTCTAGTAATGTCTCTATTAAGCACTCTTTTTGCTTTTTTTAAGATCTTAGAAGGACGACCTTGTTTTAAGCTATAAAAAGATAAAGGAGCGTTCTTTTTTTAGACGTTCTAGTTATAGAAATATAAAGCTTTGAAAACAACAACTTTTTTGATTTTTTTTTTTTTGTCATCCCACTGTATTACTTAGACGTTAAGCTTTGTAGGCGTAAATCCTTACGCAGACTCTTTAAGAATACGCTTAACTATAGCTTTTTCTTTTAACTTGTTTAAGCGCTTTAAGTTTAGTTTATAGTTGCGTTAAAGGTATCTCTTAGCGTTTTAATACTTAAGAGTAGATTTAAGAAGATTATAAATTTTAGTAGCATAATAACTACTTTAAACGCGTTAAGAATTAATATGAAAAAAAGTAAGCTATAAATCTGCTTAAGTATAAGTAGATTAGGTGTTATGTTGTTAGGGCATCTTGCGTTTTTGTGTTAACGTTGACGCGTTAGTGAGGATACGCTCGCTCGCTTGTGAACCACGTTACACAATCTTTTTCTTAAATTTTGCAATTAATTAGTAGAGCGTAGCTGCTTTTACTTTTTTAGAACCCTATTTCGACTATAACAACAACCACCACCTTTGACACCTTAAAAAGTAAGTTATCTATTTACGCCCTCTACATACTACCTTGAAGTCGTAACCCAAGAAATTGGCGAAGTTTAAGATGCACAACACACGAGCAAGCTCTGAAGCAGTCCCGTATTCATCTTCCCTTCAAATTGCCGCTGTTGTATTTGACTCGAATTGACGTTAACTTCAGCGATATGATTCTTGGACTTCTTCATCTTCAACTTGGAGTAGGGTGTGTCGTGATTAATCAGGGCGGTATCTATCATCGTGTCATCTGAGTTTGATCCACTTGTTGTCCCCGTAGAAGACGGCGGGAGTCCCTGCATCGATGGCCTCGTTGTTTCGAAGCCAGGCGACTTGAAAGTCATAGTCTTCTAGAAGATAGTGATTTGGAGGCCCACAAACGCGATCAGCGAGCAAAAGATAGCGGATGATCTCGCAAAGGATGTGCTGCGGAAGCGCTTCCTGAAGAGACATGACGTGTGCTGTTGGGTGGCAGTTAGTAACTGGCGACGAAAGTGCAGGTGCGAATGCTTATTATCGGTTCTTCTAGAGCTGCAAGTATTCGAAAATTTTGCATATCGAGTCTTTCATATGACTGAATCAAACAAGTTGGTCATTAGTGTGAGTGAGACAAGTGAATGAGAAAGATGAGAGTGAAGGAAATCAACTCGACATCCATCACATCATGCTTGATCTTCTCTTTCTACCACGCAAGCTTCGCGATATGGTTATTGAACTTGTTTTCAACGCAAATAACGAACTAGCAAGGCGCCCTAGGTTACCTAAGACAACATCCCAATGCCTCCGGCATCTGGTCCACGTTGCGACTATTTACTTTGCCGCCTTTCAAACAATACAGTGCTTATCGACTACTTCTCACAAATTCATAGTTACGTAACGAAACCGAAGGCCATCTTCTTCAGCTTTCGCCACAACACTCCTCAAATAAGTCTGTTTTCTTGCTCTTCTTGATTACATTCTGAATTTGTTGTCCTGGCCGCAAGGGTAAGGACAGTGAAGTTGACCCTCCGAAAATTTTCCGACAAATACCAGTACCCACACATCGATAGCTTTCAGTTACATTATTTCAGGGGCCTGGCCTCCACGTGCAGTAATTTACGTTCTAAGATAAGTCTAGACAATATCCGGAGCAATCAAAATCTGGCCCTGAGACTAATAGTCTACCGATATACTCTCCAATTGCTTTCACTGCCAATACACCTGCTGTCTAATAGAGACACAGTGTCGAGCATGTGGGTTAATCAACTCGAAGATATTATCGTCACTATTTATGGATACGAGAAAACTGGACTGATTAGACGTTGGGAAAGACTGCGTTCCTGCGTTCCCAACAACTGCAGAGTACTGCCAATCCATCCAACTACAGCACTTAAAATTTCAGCAGCACCTTTTCCGTCCACTCCCACAACTTCGCCGCCAGAGCTTCATCCTTAGCCTCCGCTGTCAATTTCTCCGTCGAATCTACACCCACCGGCGTGTAATATCCTCCATTCTTCAACACCCCCTTCTCCGCCCCGGCCGCACACCAAAGTTGGTTTAAAACGCCCTGGTGCGGCGCAAGCCACTTTTCGCCCGTTAGTCGTGACGTTACATTAACGAAAGTCTTGTTCCAACCGATCATCTCAGTGTTCATAGGTGTCTTGACAACCCCAGGGTGGATGGCTACGGATGTAAGCTCTGGATGTCGGCGTGCAAGCTCCTTAGTAAAGAGTATGTTCGCGAGCTTGGAATGTCCATAACGGATCCATGCACCCAGCGCCGTCCGAGACATTGTGCTTCCAGCGTCGAGCTCGACGAAGGAAATGCCACCCTTGATGGCGCGGTGGAGCTCGTACCCCGTGGATATGTTGGAAATGATACGAACGTCCGAGTTGGGTTCTTTGGCTGTCTTGAGCAAGACTGGTAGCAATTGTTTGGTAAGCATTGCGTGGCCAAGATGGTTTGTCGCGAACTGTATCTCGTAACCATCAATACTCAGGACAGCTGGCTTGGCAGCAATGCCAGCGTTGTTCATCTGTAGAGGTGAAGATAAGATGTCAGTGTGTGTCTCGCATACATTTCCTACAGCCTCGACTTACTAAGATGTCCAGGCGGTCATGTTTGAACCCTTCCGCAATGCTTTCCTTGACAGCGAGAAGGGATGAGAGATCCATCTTGATGAAGCTCAGCGATGCTTTTGGATGCTTGATTTTGATTTCGGAGATCAATGTGTCTGCTGCAGCGACGTTACGGCCTGTGAAATAGATGTGTAATGGATCATGCGCTGCAAATGCTCGGACACTTTCTTCTCCCAAACCCGCGGTGCCTATCTTGATTAGTAGGGCCTTGTCAACGTCCGGAGACAGGTGAACGAACCTCCAGTTACCAAGATAACTTTACCGCAAAGGCCTCGAATATCCTTCGCAGGGTCGAAGTCTTTGAACCCTCGCATGTTGCAGTTGAAGCCTAGAAGTGCGCTAATACTGATATCTCTTTTTCTGCAGATGCACAGTAATTCTTATATGCATGTTGCGTTGTTGTTAGGTTTTAAGGCGGAGGAAAAAGAATCAGGGTTGTTATTATGTTTTCTAAGGTTGTGTCGCGACATGTTTCTCCATTGGGAGGATATATGGCAAAAACGCTATATACCACATCCAGCCACGCCGCAAATGCACAATTGCTGACGCACATGTAAATCTGCACAAAGCCACCTATCATAGATCACACAAGGAATTTCGATCTCAAGCCTCCAGGCAACTTAAAGGACGATGTATTGCATAGGGCTGCACATATAACCACATCGCTGCATTTACTCTAACGTAGATACGTTAGCGCGTCCAGCTGGCCATGCGTTCGTCGCATTCGTCGCGTTCATCGCATCTTCCCCTCGCAGTTTAATATCATCCGTTCCATTACAACCTATTGACCGTAATACAATCCGGATTCGTTGGACATGCCTAAGACCAGCTGCCTAGGACGACATCGACGGTGCCATGGCTTGCTGAAGATTGCGGCGCCACTGGTTGCGGCTGCGTTACGTCGCTCATCGACCCACAAAACCGTTGGTATGGCTCTCCGCGGATCACGTGGCGCAACAGCGCAGAGTCTTTGAGCCTGTTTAGTGATGGTCCTATGTAGGATCATTGTACGATTGCCTAGATAGGGGTTTCTTTAGGGGTCCTTTACTAAGAGTATTGACGTAAAAGGTCTTATCGAATCAGACTTACGTAAGATGGACTCTACAGGGGTTTAGCAGTCTAGCGGTGAAGGAGGCGTAGAAGAAACTTCCATTCCACCTCCTTTACGCCCGTATAGCTGCCCCTAGTAATCCTACCGCTCTCCTGCACGTAAGATGCATATGATGTTTTCCTAATTGTAGGTTGATTCTAGGATGCGGAGGCATGTATAATATGAAGAAGAAGAATACTAGAACCGCTGTATTTTAATCCTATCCTACACTTTCATGCATAACTATACAATTTAGTGTTACCTAGCTTTTACTTCAAAGCACTTGACTCGCTCACCTACCCCTAACTCGTTTAACCTCCAATCAGCTAACACATGATCCATGTCATGCAAAATTGTTAGACCATCACTGAACAGATCTTTCACTTGGTGAGAGTGTTTTGTTTTGCCTGCCTTAAACTTTCTGGGGTTGGTCATTGGCGGGGATGTCAATCATCCTGAAGCTCGATATGAAGACGATCATAGGTTGCTTCTTCTGTTCGATGCGCCATTGTTTCTTTAGCTGTCAGCGTTTCGACCCTGGGTTCCTTCACCCCACTCGAATTTCGTCGTCATGGTGATTCCTCTTTCCCTTCTCTCGGTTTGAGGGAGCTCAATTGTGTGGACATTGGTTCCTTCTTTTTCGGTTCCTTGCACAGTTGTTGTTGTGAGACATATCTCATCCTCATCTAGCCGAGATTTACCCCAATGCTCGTGATTGTTTTTTGACCTCATCCATGAACTTCTTTCAACCCTAGTCTCTTCTTGGTTAACTGTGCCTTCCAATGTATCATTAATTTTTATCTTCCGCGTACGCTTCTTGGATATCGTTTCGAGAGGGTCTAAAGAGTGGGCTGGGGATTCGGTATAGCGCGACGATTTGAACGTGGATGGCATGTGTTCCGTGAATGCACTGATAACTTGTTGCATGAGCGGGCGAAGTGTGGGTAAGCAACCGGAAATAATTCCAACGGAGGGTTCTACGGATGACCAGATAAACACGTCGCTCTTTGCCCAGCTGATATCTGTTGTTCGTACAAGACGGGAAATGGTGATGATACGGTAAAGCGAAGCGAAACAGACACTGCATGTGTTAGAGAATCTCTGGCATAAAGACTTGCATCGACCTGGAACTTACAAACAGCCAAGTAGAAATGTCAAGTTGACTGCGACCTTTTGCGTTCGTCCCATGTTCAGCTTGAGCACGCTGGTCATAGGTATCGTAAGGATGCAAACATCGCCGAAGAGGTTGATGATCCCGGTGCCAAGGTAGAACTATAGCCTGGTCAGCTGCGGTTGCGATTCGGGTTGACGAGATCAGACCTTTGCCTCGTCTACCAAAATGACGCCTTCACCTCCATACCACTGGTTCCAATAGAAGTGCAGTGGTCGCGTATACAGTGGTAGGACGATGTGGTTGGCGACGAGATAACCAGCAGTCAGAGCAATGCAAAACCTGCCAAGCAATGTCAAGCCAAAAATGCGGCGATATAAAGCCAGAATCGAAAACTTTATGATGCAGACGCTCCATGTGTAGATGAACACGTATGCGAAGGTGATCTTGTTGTCGTCAGCGTTGAAATATCTGCATGATTCGGGAGATAACAACGTACTATTGTAATCTGTCGCATCTCATAAGGTCCCAAGGACCAAATGTGCTTTCCGAGGCCGAAATAGCCACCTAGGCAAAGTTTAGCGCGCATGAGAAATCTCATTTGATCGAATACTTTACCTGCGATGCAACAAGCTAAGTTGCCAGCATTCAGCGCCAAACCAATAAACGTGAGATAATCATCCAGACCCAGTGGTTCAGATTTCAGACGTAAGCGGGTAAGGAGTCGCAAACCGACAAAGATGAACGAAAGGATGAAAAGCATAATGCCGATAGCATTGTTGGAAGTAGTACGTGATTCAGTCAAGTCTAATCCAGGCGGTGGATTCGCAAAGTAATCAACCCCCATATCTACAGACAGATGGTTTTAGTTTCGCAGCGGATGAGGTGATATATGTCAAAATCGTGCAATGGGCTTCCGACGTGACATGGACGAGAACAACGCATTTCATTGTACAGACATATCAATGCACCACCATGCTGGGCAGGACAGGGCGTTGTGTCATGAAAGAATTTGTGAACGGAGACTTCCAACGAGCGGTGCAACTGCATAGCCAATTGCAACGGTGCCCCTTGATAACGTGAGGGATTTGCAACGAATAGACATAACTCTATTCGGTCCATTTCTAGTTTAGGTGAAGAGTGCAATCGCTTTAACTACTTATGTACAGGCTTACATACCCTGGAGGGAGCATGTGATTGGACGGGCCTGGTACCTGCTGCATACTAGCCTATTACAGGCGATGACGATGTGGGGCATCTGACATCGGAGTGCAGAAAAGGATGTAACATCCGCATGATCGGGCCTAATCTACGACGCGGGAGATAACGACGTGCCGCAGCGTTTGCCATTGTGGGATACTTGGGCGGGGACGGTCATACATGAAACCTGGACCCTCAACAGCTTTCCTCTCCACATTCTCAACAGCTTGTTTGTCTCGACTCTATCAACTGCGAATCTCATTATTGCACTGCTAAAAGATGGCGCCCAAGGAAACCAAATTCAAGGTCGCTGCCGTCCATGCTGCACCTGTCTTTATGGACAAAGCAGCTACCATCAAGAAGACTGTCCAGCTCATCGAGCAAGCCGCGAAGGAAGACATCAAGCTTCTAGTATTCCCTGAAACCTTCATCCCCGGCTACCCCGTATGTGTCTCGGCTCTTTGATATTACCTAGGTCAGGTTATAACTAGTGCTAATCATTACCACAGTACTGGAATGAATGTTACCCACCCCTCAAGCAGGTTGCTGCTTTGGCCAAGTATGCCGAAGAGAGCGTGGTGGTGGAGCCCAATGGAGAGGATGTAAGCGCCATCCAGGACGCCTGTCGGAGGACCAATATAGCGATAAACTTGGGCATCTCCGAACGTATTGCGGGCGGCTATACGCTCTTCAACTCACAGGTCACCATCGATAGCGATGGCACTATCCTCGGCGTTCATCGCAAGCTTCAGCCGACCTTTGTCGAGCGCGCCGTATGGGCTCAGGGCAACGGAAGCACATTGCGCAACTGGCCACTTTCGCTAGGCTATAACCTTGGAGGTCTCGCGTGCTGGGAGCATACCATGAACGGCGCACGCCAGGCACTCATAACCCAGAACCAACACATTCATGCTGGAGCGTGGCCAGCGTTGTCGAGATTGGCGGGTTTCGAGGACGTCGCCGATGCGCAGATCGAGGCGTTGATGAAGATGCATGCTTTGACCGCCCAGGTCTTCGTCATTACTGCCTCCGACTACGTCGACCAACAGTGCCTTGACTGGATGGAAAAGAATCTTGGAAAGCAAGATCTCGTTAAGGCAGGTGGTGGTTGGTCTTCAGTCATCCATCCCTTCTGCTCCTTCATCGCTGGTCCGCATTCGGGCGGAGAGGAGAAGTTGGTGCAGGGCGAGATTGACTTGTCACACTTGGGCTCTGTGAAGGTGTGGGTTGATGCGGTGGGCCACTACCAGCGTCCGGAGATTCTCCAGTTCGCGTTCGATACGCGTCCACACTGGGCTGACGAAAAAACCGATCGCTTCAAGGTCCGTGCGGACGAAAGAAAACCGGAGACTGAGAATCTTGATCAGTAATATTGAGGTACGGTTCAATTCTAGGGTATCATCTTTGCAGATAGACAACGCACGAGTTGGCAGGTAAATCCTTGAAGTGGCGTGCTATAACACTTCTTATTCGTTGAGCCTCGTGGAGGCTTAGCGACTCAGCCTATTTGTGTCACTTCCCCAAGCGGGGTTTGACAAGTTAGAACAAACAAAAGATCTATGCCCTTCCTACCTTGTTCTAATTTCCGAGTTGCTTCCGTTTTGAATTCCATCATGCCCGTCACCTTCGGTGCGGTAGGCAACATCATCTCTGTCGTCTTGCTTGTGAAAGATTTAGTCGCAACGCTCGATGAGGCTCGCGGCTCCAAGGCAGAATACAAGGCTGCCATACGCGAACTCTGGATTCTCGACCGCACTCTCCTCGAAATCGATCTTCTTATCAGACAGCATGGGGGTGGAGCCATGCCTGAGTTGAGAGGTTTATGCGAAACAGCAAAGCGGGCCGTTACGAGATGCAAGGAACTCATCAGCGACTACCAGGAGCGCATTCGAAATTATCAGAGTACGTTCGATGAGAATCATAAAGCCAATGTGTTCAGGGAGGTCGCAATGGCGGTTCAGTGGCGGATTGGGGAGAAGGACGCACTCGAGCGGTTTCGTGCAGATATAGCAGGAAATATATCGAGCCTTCAGACGTTGATGATCACGGCAAGTGTGTAGGTTGTAGATTTGTCGTAGGCGAACTCGATAGTGATACTGTGCAGCACGCTTCTTGGGGTCAATCGAAAGGAGGTGAACAACAAGCTCGACGAAGCTAAGCGCAGGAACGACACTATCGCACTATCGCACTATCGCACTATCGCACTCTCGCGTGACACATCACTTGGCGACATCAAGGGCGGTATGAAAAATGCCAATCGCAATATTGAAGCTGCAAATTCGGTTTTAGGGAATCTGTCTGAAGCACTGAAGCTTGATTGGCTTCGGGAACTTGGTTCTGAAGTTAAAAGCTTCATCCGCACTGCGATGGCGATTAACTTTGCGACCTACCGTGCCGTCATCCGACTACAGACTGCACTTCCCAGCCCCCTGTAGCGGAGCCTTTTGGAAGAGCCGATGATACTGGATGATCCTGTAGGTCGCATCGCACCTGTACATTTACAATTCGTCACCTCTTGGGACGCCTTTCACTCCGTGCTTGAGACACGCTTCCAGAACATGCCAGGACGTAGCAAAATGAGACAGCAGGAGTACAGCCTGCAGGTTGGAGGTACGGGGAGAGAAATTGAGCTGTCGCGTCCATGGCAAAATGCTTTTTTACCTGGTCAGCGAGTTGAGATGAGTTTCATCTTGAGTCAAGATGTTGAATGGTTCAGCGAGAGTAGTAGCACCACCTGTCCAGGGTGCCATACCTCATCAGAGTACTCCAACGATGCCGACATACAATGCAAGAATTGCCAAATGTGGTTCCGGAGGATCACCGTGGTTCAGGACGATGAGGCTCAGCTACAAGTCGCTCCTCCGCTCAAAGGTCACCACACCGAAGGGTCAACCCTGCGACCGAATGCTTCTGAGCACGAAGAAGTAGAAGAAGTAGAAGAAGTAGAAGAAGTAGAAGAAGAAGACATTACGAGCTTCAAGCGAGTGAGACTCGTTTCTGTAAGAAAACGTGCTAATGAGCTTGAGAAGCCATTGCGAGGCAAAGTTCAGGAAGACAGGCAGGAAACAGAGCAGGCGCGAAGAGCCTATACACTTGCTCTTGAGCATATGGAAACCACATTGAAGAAACATACAGAGGCAATAGAGCAAGCGATGAAAATGGCTAGATTCGCTAAACCCAGACATGTCGAAGATATGCTAGCCAAGTTTAGGAAACATGCAGCTGAGAAAGAAGCTGAGAAAGCTGCTCAAGCAGCTAGCCAAGCGAAGAGAAGGAGCGATGAAGAAAACCTACTGGAGGTTGAAAACTCCTACTTGCTCAGGAAGACGAGCTAGTCCAGCGTGAGAAGCGCACTGAGGACAACTTAGCTGAGCTTGAGCGACGCATAGCTCAGGATAGGAGTAACCCAGACGCGAGGCGAGCGTATCATGTTAGAAGCAATCTACAGCGACAAAAGAAAAGGGCGATAAATTGAAATGGCAAAGTCAAGAGGAACACACGATTGTCAGGACACCATCACTGGAACGTATCAACTAAAAGATTATGGAGAAGATGAACGTATTGCTGATTGTAAGACCCCGTGTAGAATACCACGGTAGGACTCCAAAACGCCGTGCCATCATGGAAAAAACACGCATGGAACTGATGCGTTCCGTATGCTCATCTCTTCCCCTTCTTGAGCACGAGGCCCTTCCAGCCCTTGCTATCCTTGATGCGCCTAAGCGCTTTGCTGGCAATAGGATCCTTAGCCAAGTCATCCAAGCAAGCCTTCTTCTCCTCCTCACTCTCATGCTCATGGAACTCGCACCATTCCTTCTCCATCTTCGGTCTCTCCCCCCTCGCCAACATCGTCACCAGCTCAAACAAGAACGCTTGCGGAAGCTGACTCCGCAGAGCGATTGTGCGCTCGTCGTCGCGATCGGGATTCCAGTACACCGAGTACATATCGAGGAAGTATCGGCACAGCGGTGCGTCTGGAGGTAGATTCTCATAGACGGCAATGACGTTGCTATGGTCGGGCATGACTTGTAGGATTTCGTCGTTCGTCTGCCATGCTAGGATTACGGCGCGGCGTAGCCTTGGGATAGCATAGCGATGTGCGAAGACGTAGAGAGATATGAATCGGCGCTCTAGGAACCCTTCTAATCCTCTCCACTTGTATGGTCTGGAGCAGCATGGACATAGTGTCTCTTTTGGTATGTCGGGCTTCTCAGCCGGGTTGCGTGGGGGTGGTACTACGGCAGCCTTTTCGGGTTCGGCATCGCCGGGCACTTTGTCCGCACTAAGTGTGGGGCTGCTCACAGCTTCAGAGCTGGCAGGTAGGGCATCTACTGCTGTATCGTCGCTCTCTAGAGCGATGCCCCAGGAGGCAGTATCCACATCGTCGCTCTCGCTCTGGTCAGTGGTGCTCGTGCTATCGCCTCCATTGACATTGACGGCATGTGTGGGAGGGTGGACTTCCTTGCCGCCTTCGATGAGATGATGCGGTATGAAGCCGGTGTATAGCCATAACATGAAGGCGTCAAATACATCGGGGCTGGTGTCTTGGAGCTCAAGCGTGGTACCCGATTTCTCGTACGGCGAGTCGGTCTTCTCTTCCAGGCATGTGTTGAAATATGGTGAACATCTTCGCAGAAGTTCGCGGTGACAGCTAAAAGACTCGGGGTAGTCCTTCCCACCAACTTTTATAGTGATTATCGTCTGGTCGAAGTTTCTGCCTCTTGTTAGCGGTTCAGCTTGGTGAATCCGAAAGTAGTGATGGTGCTCACCTGAATGTGTGGCCCAGCGTTGTCGCACCCTTGGAGTGCATAAAAGGCATTTTAAGTAGATAGTCAGGTTCCATTCATAGTCAATTTACTGGGTGGGCTTCATCGCAGTGATATCTCTATTTTCCTGGACGGTGATACGGAGAACACAGTTTCAGCAACCGTGACAGATACATCTTGGCGTTCGACATTGCAGCGGTTGAAGGCTTGTACGAGCTTTAATGCACGGTGCGAGAAGGCTTAAGCAGGGAGGCGTAGAGCTTAATTGAAACGTGTAGATATAAGAAGAAGAGTGACAGCTGGGCTCGTCTGGGCGATCTTGGAACGAAGTAGGGGTATTATGAAGTCGTGCGGGAGAGGACGAGTTTGATAGCCGTTTCGCGAGGCTTGGTGGGGAAAGTATGCCTCAGCCGACACCTGGCTTGTCCAACATGTCCATAGCGGCGAATCTCAGTGCAGCACGTCCTCGTACTCCGTATGAAAACACGGGTGATGCAGCAGGGTGATGTTCGCGATGGAACTGTATGAGGCTGGAGCGTGGTTGAAGACGCGTGCACGCGTCGCCGCGTCTGGACTTGGGGTCCGTGCGCGTTACTGACCCACTCCGTCATTGTCGTCCGAGTCAAGATGAACTCAACACGGGACAAATGCTACCAGCATGATGCAAATCCTATAACCTGGACGGTCTCCAAGCATGTGCAGACTAGATTTGCCTCTTCGAACCGCTTGCTCCGCACCTGTACCATGTCAGCCATGCTTTCGATGGCAACGTCCTCATTTCTTGGTGGCAGCTACCACAGATCTACCTAACCGTGCCTTTGCGATGCACTTTCAAAACCGCGAGCAGACTCACTCCCAAAAAAAACGCCGACACGACAAAAAAATAACGCGATGAACTGGAGCAAAACAAGGGAACTCATTGACACTGTAAAAAAAAACACTCAATTGCACCGAGCATCGACACGTGGCTACCCGATGTTGCAAGTACGAAGACCAAAGATGAGATCTTGCAAAAGAAACATGGCAAGATTGTCTACTCTACCCATCGGCCCACTGATGTATGAGTAGGATCGTGCCCTGGAACTGGCTGATTTTATTAGGATTAGGGAAGTTGGTCCAGCGCTGACCCCGAGAGACACGTGTTGAAGTGTATTGTCACTTCGTCACACTGCAGATTGTTTCGTTTGATATTTTTGCATTTTCAACAATACGGTCATCATGAGGCCATCGCTATGCCAGCCATACTGCGAACTTGTATTCATTGAGCCTTGCCCCTCCACACAGGAAATACACGAGAGCCTAGGGAAGAGACTGGATAGAGGAGGAGAAATGAATCAATTCAGGGACGCAAAAACCTCGAGCTCATGTTCTAATGCTGGTCTCACTCGGTCGTGCTTCTAGCCTATATTATCCTGTTGGATTTAGGTGCTAGAGTAGATAGTTTCTGACAAAAAATTTTTCCCCTTCAAACGATTGCACCAACCCTACCATACCACGCTATCAGATCTACCATTTCCTAGAACATCAGACGGCCCCAGAATCGTGCGCAAAAATTCTATTTGTGTCGAAGTTTGTGGGTGTGAAAGAAGGTTTTTTAGTAGGCTGTCATGTCTCCAGCTAAGCGAGAAGACAAGCAAGCTACTCTACGCACGTCAAGCCTTGCCACCCCATTCTCTCCACCATTCGTATAGCGCGATGCCACCTGCAGTTTGAACATCTGTTGTATACACATTAGCACATGACTCTTCCAGTAAACCCCCACCCATCAAGACTTACTCAAACTCCTCGTCACACCCACAGTCTTGATCTCGACGTTACGATCAATGACAGCCAGGACCTCGGCCGAAATCCCTTCCTTCTCACTACCTAGCACTAAACAGCACTTCTTCGGCAGTGTACCAATATCTTGACTCCTAACACTCCTCCCAGTCTTCTCGCCGTTGTCTTCAGTTCCATCCATCACCTCACTCCCACCTTCTTCATGACCTAATATACCACTACGATCCGTCTGCTCAATGCCCACAACCTCATACCCCTTCGTCTTCGCATCGAGTAAAAAGGCCGGTACACCGACTTCCTTTAGCTGTTTGATGGCGAGGTGTTTTTCAGATCGCACACTTGTAGCTTTGAAGTCTTTGTGTGCAACTTTCTTGAGGTCGTCGATGTAGAGGGCTTCGAGACCGAAGGACTCGGATATACGGGAGAGGCCACCGAGGTTCGTGGGATTGTCGATTAGAGATGCGATTAGCATGACGGAGGCGGGGCGTTGGTTTTGTACGCTGGGTGGTCCGCCGGGTGGGTGGAGGTTGTCTAGGTCGATGCCGGCCTTGGTTTGGAGGGTGATTTGGCCGGTTTGTTCGGGGGTGGAGGGGACGGGGATTGATGCAGCTGGCGCGACAGTTTCGAAGCTGCTTTTCGTCGCTTTGCCGAGGGATATGTGTGCAGATGGTCGGCTCACTTTACTTGACTGGTGGTCATTCTCGAGCGTCTCAAAGTCTCGTTGTGTTACGACCTCCTCTTCTGGCGTTTCGATCGACAGATACCGTCCTTGGAATATGCCTGCGATAGTGAAGTCTTGTTCGATGTCGACTTTGAGCGTTCTTATTGTCCAGGGAGAAGCGTTGAACTTGTCCAGCCGTCGAATGAAAGCGTTCATTCCTGCAAACGCAGGGTTTTCAATGATATCTTTCCAGCCTTTGGCAATGGCTAGGTCGAAAACCAGCGGAAATGCAAAGTTTGCTTCGTGGCGAATCTGAACCTTGGGGCTGGCAGAGTAAGAGTTCAGCTGCGTAGTTAGCTTGATGGCAAAGTCTTGAGACTCGTATGGCGCGACGAGAAGACCAAGCTTGATCAAACTGGCAATATGAACCGGACTGTACTCTTCCAAGTTTCCAAGCTCCTCGACAATCCGTAGAGACTTTCCTGGGAATTGGCGGTATATGCGGGCGATGGTCCACTCGAGCAGATGGCGGTATCGCGGCCATGACTCTAACGACAACGCATGTGTGAGACCGTCGAGATAAGCGTCCACGTTAGACTCCGTCACACAGTAGTGGCTCATCAATAGCATTGCCTGTAGCTGGAACGTCTTCTTCCACGGGCTTTTGACGGCGACTGGTGGCTTCTGACTTCTCCAAGGTTCTACCAGTTTATCCAGGATTCTCTGAGCAGCGCTTATTTCCCTCTCCGGAAAACGCCGTAAGAGATCTATAACAGCTGCGTATGCATGCCATTCTCGCATGCCGTAATACGATGCATATGTCCGATGCGACAAGTATTGTTGAAGCTTGTCGGCAGCGGCCACCTCAAACAAAAACTCCGATCTGATTGATGCCGGGTCGTTGACAAAGTCAAGAATGTAGTCCTCGAAGGGAAGTATGGAGATTATCGATGGGTTTGCAAATGCAGCTTTGCGTAATGTTTGGGCAAGCACTGCTAGAACATAGGATCTTCCTTTGGACAGCCTCGTCAGACGCGACATGGCTTTAGAAAGGAGAGTAGTGAGTTCTGACTCCGAGCCGTCCTCTCCTTGACTGTTTGCGACGCAGACGCGAACGCAGGTGGGGTGGAATAGCAAGGGTGGTAGGTGCACAGCAAATGGTCTGATGAAGTCGCGAATCTCTGCCTCTTCCCACAGTGCTGCTAATATGGTGTGCAGGTCGTTGGGATTGACTTGAGCTACTTCCATCCGGTCGAGAAGCTCAACTATGCTCTTGCAGGCTGGAGCAAAGGATGGACCCTGTATGCAGCCATGTTTCGATTCGTGGAGGTCGTTTGAGAAGGACTGAATGGAGGGCAACCCAATACCACTCGTGCCGAAGGATACTGGCAAAGCAGACTGATCCACTGGATCCTCTAGCTTCTCGCATTTGGCGCGTAGGGTTACGTTGGTAGGTACATCCTTCGACTCCAAAGCCGGATCGAGAAGATTGCAGAGTATTCGGCAGTGAATGCTGTGCAAGTCACTTGCTACCTCAGGCATCCCAGGCAGTCTCGACAAACTGAGAATCTCCGTGATCTCCGACATGTCCAGCTTATGATGCGATGGGCTTCTCTCGTACCGCGCCTTTAGGCCTTCAATGAGACCATGCAGCAGATACAATATTGCTGGTTGAAATATCTTACCGCCGGTGTTCATGATGTAGCGAACTACGCCAAGGATGATTGCACGGCCATTACGGTTGTCCACACCAACCTCGGTACCGTTGTAGTCAGCTGAAGGGACAAAGGATGGGCGATCTCCTGTGCCGGATACGAAGCGAGATATGACAGTAGCGAGTCCTTCTCCGTGAGCGCACATTGTTGTTGATCGCGTAGCAGTAAGAGTTGACGTGAAAAGGCTGCCGTCGGTTGCCCAAGGAAGAAACCCATCGAATAGGAAGTTGATGTGACCGTTCAAGTCACCACGGCGCTGCAGATTGAAGGTCAGCATTGGTGAAGCTAGCCTCTGGAAGAGAAGCATCAGACTCATCCCGCTCTGTGTATAGCCTGTCCATCGATGCAGAGATGGTACGACTTTGATAGTAGTGGCATTGGACCATGGCAGGATGAGGAACGTTACTCACTTCAATAACGAAATCCATATACCAACGGCCGATCATCTTCCTAACGCTCTCCTGTATCAACAGGTTTAAAGCTGCAGTAAGTAGAGTTGTCGACATTGCGGGAGTAATCCTGGAGGAACTTGTTTCCGAGGAAGATGCAAGAAGTGTAGTCATGGATTCTAGACAATCCTCGACTTGTCCAGAGTACCTATGGAGGACGATGGTCTCGAATAGAGTCGTGTATAGATTGTACTGCTCACGATCTTTGTTACTAGCATCGTATCGCATTGTCGGCGTGTCGATGTGGTCGGATGTAGCGAGAAAAGAGTGCCGGATGATACCAAGGCAGTATTTGCGTTGATCGGCATGGCCTTTGACAAGGCCCAGTCTAAGCTTTCTCCAATACTCTTCGTCTTTGACACATTCAAGTTTGATGCCACCGGAAGCGGCGAGCGATATCCACTGGAACCAAGTCCGATAGATGTTGCTAGAGCGAGCAGCAAAACATGCCATGTCGAGTGCATTGAGTCGGTCCCATATTGATTGGTCTACGATATTATCGAGATGGGCGAGTGAATCTTCTCTTCTATTCTTCAACAACGAAAAGAAGGCGGACAATGTATCGTGTGCCGTATCATCTAGCCCGTCGATGCCGATAAAGTTTGAAAGAAGAGGGAGAGACCATGGGTCGACGGTATGTGAGTACGCAGTTGGTATCCAAAAAGAGCATTTTAGAAATTCGAGATGCGCCTTCGCAGTATGGAGGGTCTCCGGATGGGGTTCCTCAGATGAAAGATGCTTGACCAAAGTAGAAAGACTCTGATTGAGCTTAGAGCTGAGGAGGGAGGCGGCATAGGATGCGTGGCTGTGGCAAATTTCGGCGACCTGGTAGAGGCTCTTGGATGATTGTTCATCGACTAGACGACCCAAGACAGTGTTCCACAACTCTTCGTGTTGCGAAGCAGCTGCCCCTTGTTCATAAGTGTTTTCGTTTGGCAACAGTCGCACGCAGATATCGAGTGCGTTGATGTCGATGCCTGGCGCAGCTCTCAATTTCGCCAGGCTGCCATCGAACGCGGTTTGTCGTGTGTGCTCATCTAAGAGGTTCAGCACTGCAGCCGTAGCCATGTCGGTTGATGACGAGCAAACGGTTAGCTGATGCGACAGGCCTCCCCAACGGTGTGTTGTCCAAGCGAGACGGGGACAGGCGTGTCAGGGTCTGCCGGCTTTATCCTTGCCGTCGTATGCGTGTTGTCCTAATGGACAAGTGAAATTCGGCAGATTTTGCTAGAATAGGTCAGGATGGGCGGAGTGTTAGCGAATGCATTGTTAGGGTTCACGTCGCAGGGTCGATACCAGTCACAAATTTGCGCCCGCTTCAGATGAAAAATCTAGTCGCTACCGCGCGATGCACGACTGGCCGGAGCCGCGTTCTTGACGACGTCAGTCCAACAAGGCATTGAAAAGACAACAATGACATGCCGGAAGCCCGACTGCAGGACACACATGTCTCGCACCGAATGCCAAAGGCAGATTTCGGCCGAGAGGCCATGCGTGAGGAGTCGGACAGGACAGCCATCCTTTGCTCGAGGCTCGAACCCAGTGCATAGCGACGCTACATACGCCCAAAGCACTTCACCGACTATTGCTGTCTTGTCGGTTATCGTGGGGTTGTGTCGCGTCGCCCTGTGATGATGTCGCGCGCGCGTGTGCGGGGTGCCAAGCAGTGACGTGTGATGGATCGCACAGGGCAACCGCGTGTTGACAGCGCGCAAACATTGGCCTGCGAGTCATGGGCTGGGCGATCCGTGCACCACCATCCCGATTCCCAACACGGCCCATGCACCTTCTATACAGGCGCCGGTCGCAACAGCTCTTGGACTCTAGCTCCTATATACTGGACGATATCCTCGCCTGCAGAATGTATCCGCTGCACACAACTGCCTCGGCGCCTTCGATGCGCGCATCCGAAGCCTCGTATCTCACATCACCACCCGCACCCATGGACGACGACCCCGGCAACGTCAAGGTGGTGGTGCGATGCCGGGCCTTTGTGAGGAGAGGTAGGGTTTCAGTACTCAACCGGTGCACACAGCACTAATCCGTACCAGAGAAGGACAAGGGCACAAAGTGCTTGATTCGCATGGACCCAGCGACCCAGAAGACAACACTGTATGCGCCTGAAGAGGGCGAGAACAACGGACGCCGTATCCTCGACGACAAGGAGTTCACATTCGACCGCTCGTACTGGTCTCACGACGAGAGCGACCCGCATTATGCGCACCAAGAAGACGTCTACCGCTCTTTTGGCGAGGAGTTCCTCGACCACAACTTCTCAGGATACCACACATGCATCTTCGCATACGGCCAGACGGGATCGGGCAAGAGCTACACCATGATGGGCACACCAGACAACCCAGGCCTGATTCCACGAACTTGTGAGGAGCTGTTCGATCGAATCGCGCACGAACCGTCACCCAGCACCAACTACCACGTCCAGGTCTCCTACTTCGAAGTCTACAACGAGCATGTGCGGGACCTGCTCACCCCAAGGACGACGCCGCCCATTTACCTCAAGATCCGCGAGAGCCAGAAGGATGGTGTCTATGTGCAGGGTCTGACCGAGGCTGAAGTCAAGAGCTATGCCGATGTTGCGCGCTTGATGAAGATTGGCGACATGGTAGGCGCATCTTTTCATGGCCCTCCAGATGACACGCTAATCAAAAGTGTAGAGCCGAACGACCGCGTCCACCAAGATGAACGATACCTCGTCGCGATCCCACGCCGTCTTCACAATCCGCCTCAAGCAAATCACCCACTCGCTCCTTTCCGACGAGACCATCGAACGGACAGCACGCATGCGCCTTGTCGATCTCGCTGGCTCCGAGCGTGCCAAGTCAACAGAAGCCACTGGAGCTCGCCTGAAGGAGGGAGGGCAGATCAACAAGTCTCTTACTACGCTTGGTCGCGTCATCGCCGCACTGGCAGACCCGCGAAGACAAGGTGCCAAAGGACGACGCCCACGAGAGGTTGTGCCGTACCGTGATTCCGTCTTGACTTGGCTGTTGAAAGACTCTCTGGGCGGTAACAGTAAGACAGCCATGGTTGCCTGCATTGCCCCAGCCGATTACGACGAGACTCTTTCCACGCTCCGCTATGCCGATCAGGCAAAGCGAATCCGCACTCGCGCCTTGGTCAACCAGGACTGCATGTCAGCTGCACAGCGAGACGCCCAGATTGCAGACATGTCGGAACAGATCCGCAGTCTGCAGGTCTGTGTCAACGCAGCCAGCCAGCGCAAGAGGGAAGAGGCTACCGAGCTGGATGAATACCAGAGGCAGGTGGCACTTATGCAACGCCTCATGGAGGAGAATCGTCAAGTCTCGGCTGCCAAGATGAAGGCACTCACGTCCGAAGTCGAAGAGCTCCGTCCTCTCAACGCAGCCTTACGCGCAGAGATCGACTCGTTGCGCCGCCATCTTCAACTCGCGCTAGGAGAGCTCAAGAACCCTATCGTCCTACCTCCGCCGCGGGAGCTGGGTACACCAGACTTCGAAAACGACGAGTGGCTAGGCGAAGGTGACGGTAAAGAGGGTCCCGTTCCTGTTGCATCTGATGATGAGGCCAGCGACGGTGATTCTGATTCGGGCTACGATGAGGGTGACCACGATGAGTTTGCACAGGAGCTGCACAACGAGGCCGAGGCGTTCCTCCAGGATCTAGGCATGTTCCGCAGGAAGGTTGGCAGTGACGTCGATCGCTTCGGGCTTCGTGAAACACTTGCTGACATCATCGGAGGACATTAAGTAGAGTTGAAGTTTTGATGCTGTTTATGCGACTTTGGCTGGGGAAGGAAATCGCGGCTTCTACCTAGGTAAAGGCGCACAGATTGGTTATGAATGCATGAGCGACGGGCGTTTTCTTCGAGTTGGGTTCAAAGGCACCCAAGGATAGTACAGCAGTATATAGTTACCAAGAACAATGAACGATAATGCACAAGTCTCGACAAACTGGGAGTAAATGCGACGCGACAGCCTCGGCGGGTGAGAGCTATGACCTCAATTTTGAAGCTCCGTTCGGACACCCCAAGCCTCGGACAACTTCGCGCCATGATACTTCGATAGTCGCGACCAACCATGTCCAAGCCAACAGCCAACTGGGAGAAAGTCGGCGACAGGTTTTACAGGAAGGTGCAGCTTTACCAAGCTGTCTTCGACCAGGATCTCGAGCTCGAGAACTACAATGTGGTGGGGGCGCCGTACAGCGGTGCTGTAGGTAGGTAAGTCCCACCGCCTGCCGACGATTGCGCGGACAGGCATTCAAGATGACTGATCTACATAGCTGTCTACCGCGATGAGGACAAGCTACATACCTACCGTGGGCCTGACGCGTCCAAGTCGCGCATCGACATCTACAGCTGCGCGGGCAAGCTGATTCGCAGCATAAACGTATGAGACTTCTATAGGCATGCAGAGAGACTACAGGACTAGGTGCTGACGGAAAACAGTGGGACAAGGGCACAATCAAGGGGCTGGGATGGTCCGAAGACGAGAAGTTGCTGGTCATTACATCAGACGGAACGGTACGCTGTTACTACGACCTCCAAGGCGATTTTGTGCCCTTCACCCTCGGCCATGGCGCAGACGAACACGGCGTAGTATCCTGCAAATTCTACGGCACCGGCTTGGTTGCGCTTCTTGAGAACAACCACCTCATATCCGTGTCCTCATACGCCGAACCGCGCCCTAAACTCCTCGCTATACCCCCGCCTGAACCTGTCGTATCATGGAGCATCATACCACCTACATACTCCCTCTCACGCTCGGTGGAAGTCATACTAGCAATTGGGTCCACGCTGTACGTCATTGATGCTACTGAGGCAGAGGACCGCAACTTCGATGCTGGACCTTTCAGGCATATTAGCGTCAGCCCGCGTGCAGAATTCCTCGCCTTCTACACAGAAGATGGCAAGGTGTGGGTTGTCAGCGGCGATTGGAGCGAGAAGCTCAGCGAGTACGACAGCAAGATCAAGACAGTACCAAAAGACATGGAATGGTGTGGCTCGAATGCTGTCGCACTAGCGTGGGAAGACGAGGTACACCTCATCGGCCCTAGGAGTGCAGCGACCAAGTTCTACTACGATAACTGGGTGCATCTCTTGCCGGATGTAGATGGTATACGACTTCTGACGAACGATGTCTGCGAGTTTATACAAAAGGTACCGGATGAGGCAGTGGATGTCTTCAGGCTGGGCTCAGATTCGCCTGCCGCGAATCTGCTAGAAGCGTCTTCGTTACTGGAA
Source organism: Alternaria gansuensis (assembly GCA_009289805.1). NCBI lineage: Eukaryota > Fungi > Ascomycota > Dothideomycetes > Pleosporales > Pleosporaceae > Alternaria > Alternaria gansuensis. The sequence goes on from WBOK01000123.1 coordinate 69,646, forward strand.
CAGAAGAGCCCCAAAGCAGACGACCTCATACAGCTGATACGACCGAGTCTGGGTGAGGCGGTGGACACGTGCATCAAGGCTGCGGCGCATGAATACAACATCCACTGGCAGAAGTCGCTACTGAAAGCGGCTTCGTACGGAAAGTCGGTACTGGACCTGTACTCATCTGACGACTTTGTCGATACGTGCGACACACTACGAGTTCTGAACGCCGTACGCTTCTATGAAGTTGGACTGCCGCTCAGTTACGATCAGTATCGACGCATGACACCCGAGAAGCTTGTTGAACGTCTCACGAACCGCAGCGAATATCTTCTCGCATTGCGCATAGCCGAGTACTTGCATCTCTCGGCAAACCAGATCCACGGTCACTGGGCACAGCAGAAGGTGCGCGTCTCGACAGACCCAGAAGAAGACATCTGCAATCTCATAGTCAAGAAACTCCACGGCAAACCTGGTGTATCGTTTGAAGAGATTGCACGGGCAGCGTACGATGAAGGTCGTGTGCGACTGGCCACAGAGCTACTCAACTACGAACCCAGAGCTGGCAAGCAGGTGCCGCTGCTACTTAACATGAAGGAAGACACTATTGCGCTCGACAAGGCTATTGAATCAGGCGACACCGATCTTATCTACCACGTTCTCTTGCATCTACGGAAGAAACTACCCCTCGCGTCCTTCTTCCGTGTCATCAACAGTCGACCTGTCGCTACAGCTCTCGTAGAGTCGTCAGCCTGGGACCAAGATCGCGAGCTACTGAAGGACCTCTACTACCAAGACGACAGAAGACTAGACGGCTCGAATCTCCTACTATCCGAAGCCATCGCGCAAGAAAGCCACACCGCCCAGCAAGACAAGCTCAAGTTGGCATCAAAATACCTCCAGGATTCTCGCGACAGCGCTGCCGTGTTCCAACGACAAGCTATCGAAGATGCTGCCAAACTGCTCCGCCTCCAAACACAATTCGAAACAGACCTCAACGGACCAAGAGACCCTGCAACCACAGGCTCGCTGCCAGGCCAAACGTACATTGGGCTTTCAGCAAACGAAACAATCTTTCAACTTATTCGCCAAGGCCACTACAAGCGCGCTCAAAAGGTGCAGTCAGAATTCAAGATCAACGACAAAACATACACATACATCCGCCTCCGCGCACTTGTCGCAGCACGGCACTGGAATGAGCTTGAAGAATTTGCCAAGCAGAAGAAGAGCCCGATTGGCTGGGAGCCTTTCTTTAATGAGATACTCGGTGCGGGCAACACAAGGGTGGCGAGTGTGTTTATCCCCAAGTGCACGACTTTGACAGTGTCAGAGAGGGTCGATATGTGGATCAAGTGTGGGTTGATGGTCAAGGCGGGTGAGGAGGCGTTCAAAGCGAAGGATAGGGAACTGTTGCAGGAGATTAGGGATAAGGCTGGGGGTAGTGCGGCAGTGGAGGTGGAGAGGTTGTTGGGAATGTTGCCGCAGGGGAAGAGGTAGATGGGAGTCTTGCGATCGGAGTTTACGTGTGCGCATGGTCTTTGGGAGATAGGACTGTTGGGTCGGTGTGTGTTTATTACTGCCTGCACTTTCTGACTACATCTAGAGTTGTATGCCTAGAAGTTGTTGTTCACAGTCTGCTGACTTTACAATGGTGAGGGCGGTTCGCTTTTATGTACAGTTGGCAGTTAAAAGCCAAAGTCTAGGCGTCATACATAGCGTGGCTTCTGTAAATGTAAGCGTAAGACCAACATGATGCCTTCTTTGTTTGGCGATTAAAGCGATGCTTACTTGTGCAATGGCAAGTTCTATTATCTATGTAGCTAACTCGTAACGCTGTTCTTATCATTCGGTAGTACCATATCTGACCCCGGGTTCGTTCTACAGCGAGACGCCGGATCGTGGAGGCGCACCCCGCCAAAACTTCGGGCAACTGTGCGCTAGCGTCTCCACCTGCAGAAGATCTACAGTTAGTATGTAGCAAAAGACAACTCGCTTCCCCGCATTCACTAGGATTCTCACCAGGACCTCGGGCAGGTTTCGCAACCTAACGATGAAATTCGTCGCTCGACGTCGTCATCTCGGTGTGTATTCGTCCGAAAAAGAGAAAAAAAAAATCTCAAGATCATCAGACCGGCAAATCAGTCTGGGAATCGAAAGAGACATGGCCTATGATGCTCGAAGGCTGTGGGAAAGTCAAGGTACATAAGCCTTGATTGCAAGGTGCTTGTTGACATTCCGTACGATCCAGGTTCCCCGGATTCAAGCCTTCACCAGAAACCCATTAAAGATGAAGTTTTCCACGCCCTTGGTCAGCTTCGCCGCTGTCATACCAGCTGCACTTGCATCAGTCCCCTACTCGCAATACATCCTCGCGCCTAAATCACGGACCCTCCACCCCATCTCCGTCCACAGCACAAACGGCTCCGTGACCAACACGGAAAGCCTAACGGCGGGTGCGAACGGTAGTTCAGTTTTCACAGGCGACGCAGCAACAGCGTACGACTTCGGTATCAACATCGCCGGACTCGTCACCCTAACAATCGGCTCTGTCAACTCTTCCGCCTCGGAATACATCGGCGTCACTTTCTCAGAGAGCTCACTATGGATCAGCAATACAAGTAGCGATGCAACGGCCGATGCAGGCAAAGACGAGACGCTCTGGTTCCACGTCAATGGCACGGGCGCGTATACGGCGCCGCCGGAGAAGTTACGCGGTGCGTTTAGGTATATGACGTTGGTGCATAATGGGACGGGGAGTCTGGAGGTTATTGGAGCAGAGGTGCATTATACAGCTATGCCGCATTGGGAGGATGATGCCTTGGGGAATTATACGGGGTATTTCCATTGCGATGGTAGGTTTTTCTATTCTCTTTTTTTTTTTCCTTCTTCTTCCGTTCTCTACTAGGTAGTGCTTACATGACGTGGTGGGTTGAGAATGGCGGTATTGACGTATTTCAGATGAGCTACTCAATCGTATATGGTATGCTGGTGCTTACACGAACCAAATTTGCACAATCGAACCGGAGACTGGAAACGCACTTGTTCATCTGGGCGAAACAGGGTTTTCAAAGGACGACGATCAGACGCGGATTAATGTGACTTGGTATAACAACTACACCATCACTGGTGGCAAGAGTGCGTTGGTGGATGGAGCGAAGAGGGATAGACTTGTGTGGGCTGGCGGTACGTCGCTACATCTTTCCGCACCGGTCGAGTAGATGCTGATGACCCTTTGCAGATATGGCGATAGCTGTTCCCGGTGTTGTGGTATCGACAAACGATGTCATTTCCATTGAGAACGCATTGGACTCGCTTTTCGCGGTTCAGAACGAGACGAATGGTCTGCTTCCGTATGCTGGAAGGCCGTTTTTTTCTGATGCTATATCGTTCACATATCATCTGTACACCCTGATTGGTGTCGCTGACCACTACCTTTACACGGTAGGTCTTTTACTCTCAAGTTCTAACACCAGCTAATCAAAGCCACCAGGGAAATATCGACTATCTCGCCTCTCTATGGGACAAGTACAAATTCGCCTTGTCCTTCTCCCTCGGAAACATTGACGAAACCGGCCTGATGAACGTCACCGCAAGCAACGACTGGCTGCGCTTCGGCATGGGCGGCCACAACATCGAGGCCAACGCCATCCTCTACTACACAATCAACCAAGGCATCTACCTTGCCGAAGCCCTCAACGACACCGCAAACGTATCTTCGTGGCAAGAAACCGCTGACCGCATCAAGACCGCGGCCAACGAACTTCTCTGGGACGAACAACAGGGCATGTACCGCGACAACGAAACCACAACCCTCAACCCACAAGACGGAAACGCCTGGGCCGTCGTCGCAAACCTCACCCTCAACAGCACGCAAACCAGCCAAATCTCCCAGAACCTAGTTTCCCGATGGACACGCTACGGCGCCCCAGCCCCTGAAGCCGCGGACGCAGTCTCACCCTTCATATCCGGCTTCGAGCTGCAAACCCATTTCTTGGCGGAGAACACGACTGCGGCGCTAGCGTTGATGCGTCTACAATGGGGCTTTATGCTCGACGACCCTCGCATGACAAACTCTACCTTCATCGAGGGATACAGCACAAGTGGAGAACTACACTACGCGCCTTATGTAAACGACGCGCGAATCAGCCATGCGCATGGATGGGCGACGGGTCCTACATCCAGTTTGACACAATATGTAGCTGGTGTGCAGTTGCTGACTGCAGGTGGAGCGACGTGGCGTGTTGCGCCTTCGCTGGGCGATCTCAAGTTTGCGGATGCAGGGTTCAGCACGAGTTTGGGCTTCTTTGGTGCGAGGACGCAGGTTTTGGGGGATAGTGTTTTGCTGGAGTTTGAGGCACCGGAGGGGACGGTGGGAGAGGTGAAGGTGCCGGTGTTGGACTGTGCTGGACGGGTTCTTATGAGTGGTGTGGAGGGGTTGACTGGGGATATTGTTGTGGAGGTCATGGCTGGGCAGGGCAGTGTTGATGTGAGGGATGTCGAGGGTGGCAGGTGGACGGCCACGTTTAGGTGTGAGGAGTAGGTGGAAGTGAATAGATGTTGAACTTTTCTGAGCAAACAAGTTTCCCTTGGTATTGAGAGTGAATGTTTCTGGGTCGTTGAACAAGAACGTACCTTGGTTGTGCTTGGTCGGTGCAACAAGTACGCGGCTCACTCAACCTACTACCCTGGTGTAAGGTACCCTGTCGGCACGGAACACACTCCGTGAATACGAGATGTTTGCTTCTTCTTCTTCTTCTTCTTCTTCTTCTTCGGCTTTCAGTCACGTGGAAAACCGGCTGCGAAAAGGCCTGTACACGAATTCCGTTAGGTTGCACACGTCTATATTAGGTCGACACAGCAACGGGTATGGAATCGAAAAACTCATCTGCCGCTTCCCGGGAGAGCTGGGCTTGACGCGGGAAAGTTTTTTTTTGGGGGGGGGGGGTCCGGACTATGAAGCCGAGGACGGAGAACAAACAGGGAAGCAATCGACCCACTACCAAGATTCTTTCACACGGTGGGATATCGAAAACTTTAAGCCGGAGAGGGTTCCGCGGTGCATGGGACAGTTCTGTTCGGGGGGTTGGTCTTTCTGTTGAAGTTTAAAAAGGGACAAGGCGACCAGGCAACGAGGCAACGAGTAGAAGCGTCGTCTAGGTCAGCGTGTACTACGGGGTATAATCAACAGGCAGGTAGTTGGCAGAGGTGGGTGGTGCTGACATGCAGGATGCCAGTATGATCCATGTCGTCCCTGCTACCCCGCGGCTCTGAGTGGCGGCGGGCGATTGTGTGAAACGAGGCCTTCTCGTGATGGCGCGCTGTGTAGACGCGCCCGGGACGTCGCTATGCCAACGGCATCCTCGGCGCACGGTTCCCAAAGAGAGTCGCGCAAAACCACTATGACCACCCGCTTGCACTCTGATCTGCGCCCCATTCCCCAGCATTGCATCACTTTCGTCTTGTGTATACACATATAGAAGAATTGCTACCTGCTTTGCGCTGGCATACAAGTAGAGTGCTGTTTGGAGCCATTACCCTCGTTTACACGTCTTCTCTCCTCTTGCTCGGCTTGCCCCTTCCCCACTACCCACTACCATCCACTACCACGTCACTATCACACCGCATCTCACACCTCGAGCAAACCTTATACGCCCCACTGGAAGCGGATACGTTGCATGCGCGTTTGAGCATCTCGCTGGCGGGTCTGCAGTCTGCAGCCACCATGGACACGAGCTACCTCGCTCAGCAGGTCACGACTATCATCGGCCAGCTGCACGGCTTGTTCGATGACATTGGTGTCCCCGGCCATGAGCGGGATTCGCGCGAAGCAGAGGTAAGTCGGGAATGTATTGTATGCGCACGTGGTTGCTGATTTCGCATAGTTGTTCTCTGCCCTGTCTGAGACGCTTCACAGCCAGTTGCGACAAGTCACAAATGAGAAACATGACATGACAGAAGAGGCGCATCGCCTGTTCAAGACTATCAGGCAAATGGAGGCTTCGCTAGAGGACAACAAGCCCAACCCAAACTACGAAGACCACGACGACAAAGCCATCACCTATCCCTTGACGCGCTGCCTCCAGGGCCTCAAGGAGCGATACAACGCGGTCAGCAAAATCCACCAAGAGCGTTTTGAGCAGGTCCGGAAACTCGCCGAAGCCCTGGAATCGTATGCGTCGCATCTAGAATCCTCGTTCGTACAGGTCAAACTCCCGCCCACGGCCCCCAACGCTAGTGTCTCGCCCTCCTTCGACATCTCGCCGTCCTACGTCACCAAGCTAGACAACGAGTTCACACGCGTATACGAGGAATACACAAGGCGCATAAACACTGTGAAGTTGATCTGCCAAGAGATCATCCAGCTATGGGCGGAACTTGGCACACCACAAGCGCAAACTGACAGCGCAATTGTGCAATGTCATCGCGATGCGCCTGAACAACTTGGACTTCACAAGGACGACCTCGCGCAATTGAAGGCGAAGAAGGAGCGACTTATCGAGGAGAAGCGCGGTCGCGAACGACGGTTAGGGCAGCTGCGCACAACTATCGATGAGCTCTGGGATCGCCTGGGGGTGGAGGAGCGGGAGCGCAAACAGTTCCTCAGTAGCAACCGCGGATGTGGCTTGCGCACCATCAACGAGTACGAGGACGAGCTGGCCAGGTTAAATGAGCTGAAGCGCCAGAACCTACACCTGTTTGTTGAGGAGGCGCGAGTCCAGCTCCAGGAGCTATGGGATGCGCTCTACTTTTCGGAAGAAGAGATGCTCGACTTCACACCCGCCTTCTCCGATGTCTGCAGTGATGCCCTGCTTGCCGCACACGAATCCGAAATCGCACGTCTTGAAGCGCTCAAGGAGCAGCGGTTGCCAATACTTCAGAAGATCGACCGTCATCGCGAACTGGTCCAGGAACGCGACGAGCTCCAGCAATCGAGTCAGGACGCGACCCGTCTGATGGCGCGCGGCAACAAGGGCGAGAGGCGCGACCCAGGCAAGCTCTTGCGCGAAGAGAAGATGCGAAAGCGCATCGCAAAGGAGCTGCCCAAGATTGAATCTGTAAGATTCTCTCGGCCTAGGAACAAGAATTGAGCTAACACATGACAGGACTTGAGGGTCACGCTGGAGAGCTGGGAGGACGAATACGGACGACCTTTCTTGGTCCAAGGCAACCGATACCTCGACGAACTGTACGCTGCTGCAACGAAAGCAGCCCCACCGCCTCGCGCAAAAACACCCTCGAACAGCGGTATGCCTACCAAACCAGCAACGATTGGCAGGTCATCAGCTGCACCTAGCCGGGCCGGAACCATTCGTGGTGGTGCGCCCCCAAGCCGATCAAAGACTCCTGTGTCGAACTTCGGCGCAAGTGTATCTGCCGCAAGTATGTCGCGTAACACCTTCGCCAGCTCGATCGGTCCATCGCAATTTGGCGCTTCTGTGTCGGCGACTGCTCAAAGGAGTCCTTCCAAGATCCCCTCTCGTGCGGGGTTGAATGGCACGACGAACGGCCGGAGCTCACCTGAAAAGCGACCACAGCTCTCACGGGAAGACTCTGCCACATTGCGTAAGATGGCGCCGCCCATGGCCCCTCCTCCACGGATGAAGGATCTATTCGTGCCTCCAGAACCCTCACCGATGGAGACGCCGATGAACCGTCTTGAGTTCAACCGTGGAGAACGCAGCGAGAGCATTGTGCGCAACGTACCGCCAGAGGATCCCTACGACGACCGATCATACATGAGCCGCACTTTGCGTGGAGGCTACACGCCTACATATGCACCACCATCGCTGTCATCTACTAGCAGTAGACAAATATCACAAACCTCGTCCACTGGCACAGCGGCTACGGGCATGACTATGCAATCGGGCTCGGAGAACTGGGAGACGTTTAGTGAGCAATCAGATGAGCCCCCAGAGGAAGAGGTCGACTTCCACGCATACCGGCGGCAGATGAAGCGCTACACACCCGAGGGTGGGCATGTAGCCAGCCCGCGAGGAGTGCAAGGCAAGAAGGTGCGCGGCATACGTAGCGTCGACACAGGCGAACTCGTAACAGAGCAAGACGGTCGCACGGTACGGGTCATGGAAGGCTCAGAAGCGGGCTGGACGACCGACGGCGACGGGTATTGAGGAAAGTCCAGCCTGGTCGCATTATTCTCCACTTGGACCCCTTCTATCTCTCATGCCGACACGATTGCATGTGTTGCATGCTCCACGACGCTTATTACCGCTACGGCCGTTTTGACCTTGGACTCATCCTTTAGCCTTGTAGCTTACGTCTTCCTTGTATTTCTGTGCATTCTGGCGGCTCGGCGTTTAAAAAAAAGAAAGAGAAAAGAAAGGGGCCCTGGAATCTTTTCACCCGGACTCATCCTCGTTGCCAAACGACGCATGGGCGGGCTAGGAGTAGGATATTCGCCACGTACTGCGTTGGACAGGGTTTGGGGGCTGCATATCACTACCCGCCATGCGACTCGTTGTGCCTGCCCAGGTGGCTCCTTTTTTATTATTTCTTCACATGACTTGCTTCTTTTTCTGCGGTAGGGTTGCGGATCATTGGCGTTGGGGTGGAGTGGAAGCTCGGAAGCGTATATCTGGATGGCGCGCCATGCGCTACCTTGCTTTGTGTTCTTGTTTGCATGTCAAATTTTCCTTGTGCGAGGATGAAGCGAGAGAGATGCATACGGCCCCCCCTAGTATGAGTGGAAGGCAGATTTAGGTGCGTGTGCGCGTGTGTGTGTGTGTGTGTGTGTGTGGTTGATTGCTGTGAGTCGAGGAGTAATGATTGGCATGAAAACATAGGCAGGCGCATACGTGGCGAGGGTGCCGAGAGCCAAGAAAGAGCTTCTTCTGTGGTTCCTTCCTCTTCTGCAAGAGAAGGTACTCCGTTCCTTCTACTTTTGCACAAGGGAAATTCCGTGGGCTCGATGGAGCAGGTGCGCACCAGTTTACCATGACTGTGCTCTATTGTGCAACTCCTTCCTGCGAACACGTGCCCTCTTATTACCCAAGGGCACTTGCTGCTTTCCAAGCCTACCTGCGTCGGTGCGATGACGAGTGCCAAACGGCGCCGGTGTCGTAGAGTGGGAACAAAGCCTGCCCTCCACACCCTCTTTTCTCTAGAGAGGAGGAGCGGCGGGGCGGACATGCACCCCGCAGGACCGATGCCGTGCTAGCGCGCCGCCGCCGCCTGCAAGACAGAAGTGAGTTGCGTTGAAGCGAGATATTGGCAAGAGATAAGGAGAGCTCGTCTTACAGGCCCGGAGCAATTCTACCTTGTCCACAGGCCAGCCATGGCCCGAGGGCAACGCTGTCTTTGCCGCGCAATCGCGCTGCATATAGTTATATATGCTTGGGAGTCATGGTTGGTTGCATGTCGAGGCTAATGAAGGAGTGAGTCATCCCGACTGGGCTGGGCTGGAGGGCATGTGTTTGGGAGTGAACACTGGATGGTGAGCTGTGAGACGGGGCCGGTGTATTGGTTATGGAGAGCGAAGCAGTGTGTGACTCGACTTGAGGTGAGTGAGTGTCTCTCATCCGAGCGAGGGCTTCCAGAAGGCCAATCAGGGGATGCCCGTAGGCCATGGCCTCTCTCGAGTGTTGTGCATGCGGGACCAACCGGGGCTGAAAAGAGGCGGCATGGCATCGCTCGTGTCAAGTGTCATCCGCGCAGCAGCACAGGACACGCAGTCTTATCCTCAGCAGCATCTGTGCTTACTATAGTATTATGGTCTCCCGAGTTTGGATAGCGAGCATGGAGCACTCCCACGCGACGACGCCCGCCCTTTATCACTCACTTACTTATCGCTGCCCGATAACCCTGAAACCCCGACTCCGTCATCCCTCCTTCATCACTGCCATCACCACCGAGGTACTGCCCTGGCTGCACTTACATAGCACTTATCTGCAACATCCTCCTCCACTATCCTCGCCTTTTGTTTTTCTCCTGCTCGCGTGCAAAAGCAGTGCCTCGGCCATCTTCGGCACACGTAAACCCTGTAGCCTGATGTCGCCCGCGACTTGCCCTTGCAGCACCGTCCAATCGCCAACCAGCAATAACGTAAAGAAATCCGGTCGCCGCACCTCACATCCAGCCTAGCCAGCACCAGCCGTACCTGGATCGACCGAAGCTGTTAGTCACGGGGGAAACGCCTTCAGGGCCCAAGCCGACGATAATCATGTACTCGCCAAGGTCCTTTCCGTACCTTCAGCACTCGTCTTCCCCGTCATCACGCAGCACCAGGTCCAAGTCTGAAAAAATGGGCACGCGAACGCGATCCAGTCCTTCTCCGAGAAGTGTCATGCCGGCCACTGTGGAAACCAACACGCAGCCCATAAAAAAGAATACGTCTGTCTCGAATACGGAAGCTACTACCATGTCCCAGCCCGTCGTTATCCCGCCTCGAACCCCTCTGAAATCAGCAACCTCGACACAGACTACGAGAATGCGAGGACAGAACCGAGGCAGACCTGCCCACCACTCGCAGAGCCATGATGCGAAAGCCCTACCGCCTGCCGTTGCAGCCTTGCTAGCCGTTACCGCCATTCCAAAGATGCCAGCACGCCGCCGACCACGTACCACGACGGACAGGAGGATATCCATGGACGAGTTGATACAGGAGTGGAAGCAGGATGATTCCGATACGCCGCCGTCGCTTGTGGGCTCGCCCATGGACCTGCTGCTTGGTCGCGTGGACGAGTCGGACGATGAATACAGCAGTGTCTTGAGCATGGAGCAAGACAAGGGCTCTTTTCTGACGTCCAGGTCCATCTCAAGCGACTCCATATCCACTCTACCGCCTTCTTTGGACTATGAAGACCCCTCGTTCGCATCGCACTGGGATAACCTCAGCACACCAGATTCGCTTGGCAAAAAGTCACTGCCAGAGCGCAGGGAGAAGATGGTCTCATCCCCACCAAAGGAGGACTGCGTCTTGGACCATCCGCTGCTGCATTTTGGTCCTGATGAATGCGAGGACATAGTTGCGACAGACATCAACAACGAAGCAGTCACTCCAGTGCCTTCAAACCAGCGATTCCGGTCATTCAAGTCCAATCTGACAGCATCGCTTCAAGCGCTCAAGTCAGCCGCCAAATCCTTCTCCAACTTCACAGCTCCCAGCGTTCCGCCGGATGACTTCCTTACTCGTTCGTTGTTGGCACCCAACTACACAAGCGAGATGCGACCAAAACACGTCGAAGGCCTGCCATCACCCGAATTGCGACGATATCTCAACCCACAGCCCGCGCCAATCTCACCGACTGAGTTGTCAATGCATCTTCACGACTCCCTCACCCTCGATGCCGACGCCGCACCCGACGCGCCCATGATCCAGATGCAGACTTATGAACGCCCAAGTCGATCGCAAAAGTCGCGCCGGAGTCGCACCGCGGATCCCTTTTCCGAAGCAGGGCGCGTGCTTTCCAACGACGCACCTACCGTCCGCCAGCGCGAGCCTCGCGAGAACAGCGACTTTTTACGTGTCATTGTGCTCGAAATGAATATGCGCCGTGTGGGCAAGCTCGACACAAAGGCCGTCGGCAAGGCACGTATTTGGTTACCGCCAAGAAGGCCTGGGTCTAGCAGAGCACCTTCCCTTCACGGCCCAGGCGGTGTGCCGCTTAGATGGACTCCTGTTGCCGCAGGGTGAATTCACCATGGTCAGCAATTTCATCACGCCACGGCAGCGACTTGTTGTTGCGTCAACAGGTTGGGCATGCACACAGGTCTTGGTACCGTACCCTCGATACGTTCACACGACAACGACAACGAAGCGAGCTGCATGTCGTGTGTCCAAGCTCCACCTACGTAGCGTATCGGAATTCGATTCTCGGTCATTGGTGGGCGCATGCGTATGCAGCCTTGTCAAGGTCGATCCCGGATTCAGAATCTCCGAGGATCGTACCACCTGTCGCGGCATGGCGGCTCCACTAGCATCCGCGCGCCATTCACGTAACGGCTGCACCGCTGGACTGGCATCAACATGGGGGGGAGGGTGCGGATTCTCGTTGCGAACAACGTCAGGAGAGGCAGGGAAGCAGGTTTGTCGAACGTGTCATGGGAAGGTTGGCCGCGCTCGCTCGCTCGCTCGGCGATACGCACATTTCGGTGGTTCATTCTCCTGGGGACATGTGACGTCTTCACACGACACGGATAATCGACATGGTCGTATGCACACATGCGTCGCGCCTCCTTTTCGTGGCGCATACCCACCTTCCGGTGAATGACTATACCACTCGCTTCACGCAAATAGCTGAGGACATGCCTTTCACGATGCAAATAATCCAAGGTCCAAGGTCCAAAGGCCAACCCCGCCCGCCCCACTCGGGCAATCCTTACTGCCGGGTCTCGCCGACGCCAACACGCGCGCAGGAGTGGGTGGATAATGAGAGGGTCTTTTTGTTACATGTTTATATCGAGCAAGAACTCGCCTGGAACTGGACCCTGAAGGTCCCCTCGAGAGGATTCTCCGAGCGGGTACCCTTACCATTTTTCTTCTTCTGTTCATTCCTTCGTGGAATGATTTTTGCGCGCGCTATTAGCGGAATGCGGGTGTCGCTACTCTCTGATGGTATTTTTTACATTCTTGCGGTTTCCTAGCATGGAATTGAGGCAGGGGTCGGCGCATGGGGTGGGTGGTTTTTTTTTGGCATTTTGCGGTGCGCGATGGAGCCATACGACGGTCAAGCGCTGACTGCATTTTTTTATATGTGTCGCATGTCTTGCCTTTTCTTTTTTTTTCAGTGTCGCATAGTATCATCACATCGCATCATCGTATCGCATCGTTATCGCTTGTTAGCGAAGATTGCAAGACTTCGCGGTCATGTATCCACAGTCTTTACATCAATATCACAAAGGGAATAAATAGATATAGTAACGTAAGTGCATAGCGAGTAGACTACTTATGCTACACTCTACTAAGATCTTTACTTTTATACATCTACATTGCACTATTAAAGATAAGTACTTGAGAATTATAGTAAGCTAGCTTACTATAGTATTACGTGTCTCTTACTATAGTAGCTTATATATATATTGTAACGGTGCACAGGGTGTAAGACTTAGTGCAAGATCGAGTCTCTGCGTAAATCCCAGATTTTAGAGGTCTAAGATTGTTCTCAACACTAGAATGCTGCGGACACCCTTACCTTACTTTATCTCTTTATCTTATTCTTTTCTTATAGAAAACTAAACAGTAAGACTTGTTCTTACCATTTTCTTGCCGCCCCCCCCCCCCCCCCCCCCCCCCCCTTCTCCACATTCTTATAAAATCTTAAGTATAGCCCAAGTCTACAGTTTAGTTTATGAATGTTGGATACTTTGAAATTAAGAGGTTTCTAATTGGTAATTCTAGTCTAAGGTCTTTTAAAGATTTCTATTCTTGTCTCAAGTGCATACATCTTGTGCTCATATCATTTGCTTATATTTCGTGCTTATTATATGAATAAGCCCTTTCATCGAACAAAAAATAGAACCACATTCCATCTCTCTATCGTATCTCGCTCAAAGCAAACAACCAGTCCAATCGAAACTACTATGCAGTTTTGGCTATCATTGCCTCTCTTCTCTCGCCCCTCTTATCTCTGGAGCAACAACGCCTCTACAACAACGCGATGACCTGTTTCAACCTTCTATAAAGGACATTCTTCTTTCTGAGATCGGGGCATTTGATCCTGATCCGGAGCTCGAACGTCCCTGGCATTTCACCCAGAAATCTCCAAAGAGCAAAGTGGGAACTACAGCGGGATTTTGCCGCAGAATTTTTACCTTTCCCGCCCACAACAGGGCGGTGCGTGGGGATGAAAGCGCGCCTACTGAGACCGCACTGGCCACGACGTGAACACGTTTCGAGTCGATTGCTTTGGCGGGAGAAAATTGAGTTGAAGAACATGTAGATAAACAAGGGCAGTGCGACGCAGGAGAGTGGTGCGTTGAATTCCCCGGGTTCGTTCAACTCCAGAGGAGATCCTGCAAAAGATTTGATTTGCATCAACAAAAAAGCAATCCACACCTGGGTCGCGAATACATTTACAAGGACCGGTGGAAGACAAGGTTACCTGCAGTTCTGGATGGAAAAACGTTTACAAACAAGCAGCTAATGCGGGTTTCGCGGTTGATGTCATGGATTCGGATGGGAAAAAAAATGCAATCGCCCCTGATGAGGTGTACTACATCCTCAACCAGAAATGAATCGGTAATTCGCGCCACAACGGCCCGGAAGTTGGATCGGGATTTATCGTTATGCCTGCTGGCTCTACGATTCACGCTTGTGTGAGCGCTGTCGTTTCAACGGGTCAGATGCTTAACATTCTAGGCGCATTAACCAGACTTGCCAACAATCAAGCTGGACAAAATATATAGATCAATCAAGCCAATCCAGTCTCTATAAATTTTCGTATCAATCAAGCTGCGAGAAGCTAGATTGATTGATAAGATTGATGAGAATGACAACCGTGCGTAAGGCTGTTGTTGTTGTTGTTGTAGTAGGAGCGATTTCACAATACCTTTCTAGAGTTGAGGTTCGCAATAATACCTATATAAAAACAATCGTTGCAACGCTTCAACGCGTTATAAGCATATATATATAAAAGCTTTTTAATCTTTGTGTATAACAATTTAGAGTGGCTTCGGCCTTTTGAGACAACCTTTTGACGTGACCACACATTTTGTAGACACCTTTTTAGTAAAAAAAGATTTATTGCTAATAACAGGTATCCAGGCTCATGCCCCCTTGTTTAGCATTGCCAGCACGCAATTAGTGTGTCGCTCTAGCATGTTTAGACAGAAACAAAGATGCGCGATATCCCTCTTACTAACCCTTTTAACTAATAACTATTTACCGCTAACTATTTACTGCTGACCGCAACTTCAGTTGTCCTATAACTATCCTAGCAGTATTGCGGTCGCAGCGTTTGGTGCCTATTCTTAGATATAAATAAATAACAACAGCATTACTATCTATATACTGTACGGGTGTTAGAGTGGATAAAGACATACTGCTACAAGGGCAGAAATTCACTAGTAGTTAGATTATGTAAGAATAAGGTTAGTAAGATAATGATCTTATTATAAGTTAAATATAAAAAACTATTAGTAGAAGGAGATGCCTATTTAATAATACAGTGCAGGAGTTAAGTTGTAGAGTAAGCAAGTAATAAATAGTAACACCTTTCTACAATAAATAAAAGAGGTTATATACCTTAAAATTAAATAGTTAAGCACTAACTTAGTGTGTAGTAAAGTATTACTCTATACACTAGCTTAAACCTTCTCTTTTTGTAAGCTTAGCCCTATTAAGCTCTACGTTCTGTAAGAAGAAAAGGAAAAATAAACAGTAAAAAAAAACTATAAAAATATAACTTAATTCCTTAGATTACTGTCTAGTATTAATAAATTACATGCCTATGTAGTAACTACAAAATCTAAGTATCTAAAGAGTACCTAGATTCTATAAGTAAGGTAATTTTCTTACTATATGCCCTCTTTAAGCACATTTCTATTATAGAATTTTTATTTACTTTTTTAAACGCTTACTTTAGCAAAGTTCTTTAGCAGTAGCAGTTAATACACTTAGACTAGGCGTAGGTGCTATATTAGTAAGAGCAGCAGGAGCTTAAGTTTCTAAAATTAATTAAAGGCAGCTATAATAAGGCTGCTTAATTAGAGTTGTTAGTATAGAAATGTTATCTAAAATAACTATACTAGAGTAAGAGCGTGCACAAGGAAGGCGCTATATAAAAAAAAGCATAACAAGATCTTTGCTTTTTAAGAAAACTTAGCGCTTATCTACCTTTAAGCTAAGCTCTTTTTAAAAATGCTAAAGAGAATTAGCTTAAAAAAAATTAGTATTTTACTTATTATATAGAGGAGTAACAAAAAAAAAGAGTAATTTTAAAAGTTTTTTTTTTTAAAGATATATAACTAAATGACTAGATAAGCTAAAACTAGAAATTTTTAAGTTTTAAAAAGCGCATAACTAATACTTTAAGTAAGCTTACTAGTAATTTTGCTTAGTAATTATCTAATAGGTAGTAAAAGGCTTTAAAAAAAGGTAAAAAAAAAGTCTATTTTATTCTAGTTACAACTTTTTATTAAACGTATAAAAATATTTAAAAAGCAATTATATAATACTAGCTTAGATAAGTATTACGTTAGCAGATTTCTAATAATAGCTAATATTTCTTAAATTAGAAAATAAATTAAAAAACACTAACAAAAAGCGCTAAAATTACATAAGCTTTTTTTTTGTATCAGTTTATATAATAATTTCTTTCTAACCTAAAATTTTTATTTTTTATTATTTTTTTATGTCTACTAAACTTTTAAAGTTTAAAAAGAAGTTTACTTTATATTTTTATAATAAAAGTTTATTAGTACTATTAGTACTATACTTTAAAAGCCTTCTAAATCTATTTACAATACTATACAACGTATTAAAAAAAAAAAAAATTTCTTACTTTTTTCTTAGCCTAAACTAGGCCGCCCTGCTAAAGTTTTTAGAAAAGCTATTTAAGTAGTAAATAAAAACCTAGAAAAAAGCTTTAAAAAAACAAATAAGTATACTTAAAAAAAAAAAGTTTATTTTTTTCTACTTAAAGCTTATAATATTTATTAATAGTATAAAAATACTTTATTTCTACTGCTAAGAAAAAATAGCTTTTAAATAAATAAAAAGCTTTAAATTATAATAAATATAATAAGAAAACTATCAAAATATTAAAAAGTATTAACTTTAGCAAAGTTATATTTTCTAACAAGTCTTTTATTTAGCATAAACATAGCGCTAGGCAAGAATATGTTTAAAAAAAGAGAAATAAGTAACTTAGCAAGAAACAAGTGTCTACTACTAATATAAGTAAATTTTAAAATAATTTATTTAACTTAAAAACATTTTTAAAAAATCTAGTATTTTTCTAGTTTTTTAAATTACTTATAGCTAGCTTGTTAACTAAAATATAGCTTATAATATTTCTATCTTAGTTTAAAGAGCTATTTAGCTAAATAGTAAATTATAGTTATATATAACTAAATTACTAAAAGATACTAGAACTATTTTAAATACTTAATATTTAAAAAAAGTTTAAAAACTTATTTTTAAACTTTTTTTTAAAAGAAGTAAGTAAAACTTTTTTTATTTTATACTATAAACAGCTATAACTTTGTTATTACTTTATTTTTTTTTAAATATTTATTAATATTTAAAAAGCTAGTAGCTAACTATATTTAGGCTAAAAATCTTAGTAAAATAACACTAAAATCTATAAAACGCTATAAGTTATTACCTAGTTTTTTAAAAATAATTTTTTTTTAAGTATTCTTTTTATAGCCTAAATGAAAATTTTATAAAAAACGTTTAAAGTTTACTTAAAAACGCGCTAAAAAAGGCTTGTTACTTTTTTAAGTATAAGTAAAAGCATTAAAGCAGTAAAATTAGTTAAAAAGGTAATTTTAAAAAAGTAGGACTTTATACTATAACAAGTGATTAATAATTATATTAACTTTTTACTTAAGCATTATTTAGCTATTAAAGTAGCTAAAGGTTAGTATACTTAGTACTAGTTACTAGCTTTAGCTACTTTAATATTAAAAAAGTTTAAAAAATTATTTTTTAATCTGACTTTTGCAATAATATTTAAAATTATATTTTACTTAAATTAATTTAAAAAACTATATTAATATATAATACTTATTACTTTTAGCTAATAAGATACTATAAATAAAAAGTTATTACTAAGTTTAACTAGGCTTTTTTTTACTTACTTTTACTGCCTTTCCAATTTTTTTTTCTACAAACTAAGCTAGCTTAAAAGTAGCCTTACTAAAAGAAGAAGATATTTGCTTTTTAAAACTCTAAAAGTTATAGTTATAGCTTATTTATTTATCTAGTTATATATCTTTAAAAAAATAACTTTTAAAATAACTTTTTTATTATTACTTCTTTGTAGTACAAAGTTGTGTTAGCACGTTTAATAAAATAATGTAATAACACAAAGAAGTTAAGAATTAAGTAATTCTTAAATTATACTTAAAGTAGAATATACTAAGCTATTAAAGCTTATTACCTACTACTATATACTAAAAGAGTATTATACTATCTTATAGAGCTTTATACTATTCTACAAAATTCTATGCTATTTTATGCGTAGGATATTGTAGAATTTTATAGTATATTATAAAATATTTATAACTTATTTTATAAAAGATTTCTACTAAAGCCTATAAGATTACGTGCCTAGTATAAAGTAGTATTATTTATTAGTATATAAAGGAGCGCTCTTTATTTATGTAGTTTAAGATTCTTTTCTACCTCTATTCTATATACATAGTCTATACCTTCTTTCTTCTTAAGTTTATAACACTATTCTCTCTTTTTATATTCTTATTTCTTTATACTAGCCTAAAAGTTTTCTATAGCACTACTTATTATTACGCACATAGTAATTGCATAAATAGTATTAATTAACTTGCTATAGTTACTTATTAATATTATATTAAGAAAAGTTTACTATATTAAATATTTTTATTAAAAAAGGCGTATAGGCATTATTATAAAAATAAAGTTATAAAGTATATTTTAGTAAAAGTACTATTACTAAATTATTTGTAATTAAACTAAAAGTTAGCTTAATTAAAGTAGTAGAAGTCTAAAGCTAATATAGCAAAGTTAGTTATATTTAAAGTATTATTAGTAGCACGTGTAAAAAAATTATTTTTAAAAATAGTGTAAGGTGCTAGCATGTTTTAAGTAATAGTTAATAAATAAGTTAAAAAAATTTATTAAAAGAATAAAAGCTTTAAAAGCTATAAAGAATATTGACTATAAAGTTAGTATATTAAAAAGTAGCTTAATACCTAGTACACTATTGTTAAATTAAAGCGCGTTCTCTTCTACTTATTTAAAAAGTAATTTTACTTTTAACAACTTCTTAGGTAAGTTGTATAGTACTATAAAAGTAATTAGTAATAATTTATAAAGTTAATATTTAGTTTTTATATACTTTTGCTATTTAAGTGTTTTAACTATTTAACTAAGTATTCTCTGCTATTATTCTATACTTAGTTTACAAAAATCTTCTTAACTTTAAAAATATTTTTTTTTCTATTTTAAAGTAGAAGGTTTTTTATAGTAGCATTTCTAAGTTTACTAGTTCTAGCATATTAATATAGAATTTTAAGTAGATTTTAGTATTAAGTAGAAAGTTAAGTATATACATAACTAGTCTCTTTTAGTTTAAAATTTAAAATAGTTTAACCTTAATATTATTAAGTCTTTTATTAA
Organism: Alternaria gansuensis; assembly: GCA_009289805.1. Lineage (NCBI taxonomy): Eukaryota > Fungi > Ascomycota > Dothideomycetes > Pleosporales > Pleosporaceae > Alternaria > Alternaria gansuensis. The sequence goes on from WBOK01000123.1 coordinate 88,907, forward strand.
GCTGTTTAGTGTACAGATTTTTTATAAGTAAGTATATATTATCTTTTTTTTTAGCTAAGGTGCTATTTTTTATTTTTAGTTAATATATAAAATGCTTTAGTACTAAGCCTTCTTAAGTATTATTTCTAGTAACTTATATACTATCTTTAGCTTATTAGCTATAGTAATAGCTACTTTTATTTTCTAGCTTAAAAGTGTACGTGTAAAGAAATTTAGGTATCTTTTATAGTTTATGTAGAACAGTATTTGTTTTATAAATTCTAAAATTTTATTATTATGTGCTATTTATACTATAAGTAGTAGAAATACTTAATTCTTTTACTGTTAACTAATATACATCTTAAAATAAGCTTTTATTATATATTTTTTTCATTTTTTTATTTATCTATTTGTAGATAGTATACTGTAAACAGCTTTTATGTTATTTTAATTATAGCTAATTATATAGTTTAAAAGTTAGAGGTAAAAAGCTTATTTTAATTACTAATAACTAACTTTAGTATACTATAGTGTTTAATAATTAAGCTATTAATAATATGTGCTAGCTGTACTACTATAAATTTTTTTTAAAAGCAATATATTCTACTTATTTTATAAATTAATTAACTACTACAAGAATTGCGTTATAAAATACTTTAGTAATAAAGTTTCTTTAGACTAGTAGTCCTGTAATAAAGTCTATAAAAATATTTAACTATAATATATTAAGTAGCTTTATTACTTACATTTCTTTTTAAAGTGTATAGGTACTATGCTTATTTTTTTTATAGTAAATGTATTTAGCAATAAGAAAGGTAACTTTATTTTTTATTTCTAAAAACTTATATATTCTTTTAATAAGTTTTATAGTTTAAGTAATACTAGAGAAATTATGTATAAAGTTATTATAGTATTATTTAATAATTGCTTTTTATAATTTTTTTAGTACGTTGTATATTATTTATAAAATTGCGTTTAGCATTTTTGCTAGTCTTAATAATCTGTCTTTATTAATTTTGAGTATTGCAGTATTAATAACTTTCTTAGTTTCTATAATATTATATTGTTAGCTAAGAGCGTCTACTCTACTGTTATCTTTTTTTAGTATATATATAATCTTAAACTTGTGTTATTTAAGTAAGTCTAACTATCTTACTAATTATTAGTTAAATACTTTAGTAGTTGTAAAGTTAACTAAGTTCTTATAATTTATAAATATTATAATAGCTTTAGCTTTTTAAAACAACCTTTTAGTGTAACTATAGATTTTGTAAACACCTTTTTAGTAAAAAAAATTTATTGCTAATAATAAGTATCTAGGCTTATGCCCTCTTGTTTAGCATTGCTAGTACACAATTAGTGTGTCGCTCTAGCATGTTTAGACAGAAACAAAGATGCGCGATATCCCTCTTACTAACTCTTTTAACTAATAACTATTTACCGCTAACTATTTACTGCTAACTACAACTTCTATTGTCTTATTGCTATCTTAGCAGTGTTACAGTTGTGGTATTTAGTGCCTATTCTTAGATATAAATAAACAACAATAGTATTACTATTTATACATAGCTCTCCTACTTTTAAAGGCAACTTACAAAATCCTCTTACTTATTAGTTTACTTTAGCTACTTAATAGCTGTTTTAACACTTCTTTACTTTTTATTAAGCTACTTCTATTTCTTTGCTAAAGTTATATTTGCGTAGAAAAAGATTGCTAAAGTAATATACTTTTACTATACTTAGACTATTAATATACGTAGTATATAAAGTGTACTAGCTAAACTAGCCTTTTATAGTCTTTATTATAACCTTAATATTTATAACACTAGATGTATTAAAAATACTTTAACTATAGTTATATTCTAACTTCTATACTAACTTAACTACTATAGAGACTATTGCTACTAGCTCCTTTTTAACTAATAGAGGTAGCTACTTAATAATAGTAAACGCTAGCTTTGTAATCTACTACTATAGCTTTTAGCATTGTAACTTAGTAATTTCTAACTTTATTTAATATAAGCTATTAGTTTTTATATTAAAGAAGAAGAAAAATAGTCTAAGTATTATATTATTTGTATATAAGTTGTTTGTATGTAGTACTATGTAGTGTAAGAAATTCTAAAAGTAAGAAGTAGTAGGTAAAAAGCTTTTATAAAAAAGTATTATAGGCTTCTACTGCAGTAACGTATGTATCTTTACCTTTTTCTTTTATCTTTATTATAATCTTATTACTAGCTATAGGCTAGCAATTACTGTTAAATACGTTTTAATTAGTGTTGTTTTTTAGTACTTTTAGCAAATTTTTTTAACCCTAGTTTTTGCTTAGTAGTCTAAGCTTTTCTGCTCTAAGCGCTTAGCGCGTAGACTTTATCTACCTACTCTTTAAATCTTGTTAACTACACATAATCTTTGTTTTTAACTTTTGCGACTAATCAGTAGAGGGTAGCTGCTTTTCACTTTTTTTAGAAACCCTATTTTGACTACAACAACAACCACCACCTTTGACACCTTAAAAATAAATTATTATAAGTTTTAAGCAGCTTTCTGCGTATACTCTCTAATACTATAGGTATACAATAATAGCTAATAGCTTTTTGTTATAAACATCATATTATTTTTCTAGTCTAGAGAATTTCTATAAATAGTACATAATAGGGCGCTATTTGCCGTTATGCAGCTAACTAGCGCAGCCTCTTATTATAAAGTCTAATACGTTAGTTTTAAAGCGTAATAGTTATCTTACTTAAAATATATAAAAGCATAGTAGTTTTATACTTGCTTTCTTAAACGTCTAGAAAGCGTCTTTTACTTTTTTACTTCACCTAAAGGGTATTGCCTTCTTTATAAGTCTTGTTAACAAAATAGTAATTCTAAAGTAGTTTTTAATAAACTATTACTTAAAATTTTAAATTTTAAAAATGTAAATATTTTTGTTACTATTGTTAGTTGCGGCTATTCCTTAACTACTTATATTTTTTCTTTACTTATTTCCACTTCTTGTGCTTCTACTAAATATTTAAGAAAAGTTACTTTATTTCTATAAAATTTGTATTTTTTAAGTTTAAGTTAAAAGTCAAACTAGTCTAGGCACTTTAGTACTATATAGACGTGTTTTACCTAATTTTTTAAATCCTTAAAGTAGACAAAAATATTATCTAAGTATACTATAACAAAAATGTTAAAATATACTAGTCGGGTGTTGGAGTGTATAAAGACATACTGCTACGAGGGCAAGAAATTACTAGTAGCTAGATCATGCAAGAGCAAGGTTGGCAAGATAATAATCTTATTGTAGGTTAGGTGTAAAGACTATTAGTAGAAGAAGACGCCTATTCTATAGTACATTGCAGTAGCTAAGCTGTAGAGTAAACAAATAATAAGTAGTGCCCCTTTCTATAAAATACTAAATAAGTTATATACCTTAGGATTAAGTAGTTAAGCACTAACCTAGTGTGCAGTTAGGTATTACCCTATGCACTAGCACAAACCTCCCTTTCCTGCAAGCTTAGCCCTATTAAGCTCTAAACCCTGCAGAAAGAATAGAAGAAAACATAGTAAAAACAAAATGAATAAACAAAGAAAACACTATTTAATTACTTAGGTTGCCGCCTAGTATTAATAGATTACATATATATATAGTGGCCACAAAATCTAAGTGTGCTAAGAGCACTTAAATTCTATAGACTTAGTAGTTTTCTCTCTACACACCTAATAGGGGCATATCTCTACTATTTTTTTATTTTTTACTTCTTTAAGCGTTTACTTTAATAAAGTTCTTAAGCAGCAGCTAAAGTGCTTAGTTTAGATACAGGTGCAGTAGTAGTAGTAGTAAAAGCTTAAGTTTTAGATATTAATTAAAGGCGGCTATAATAGGGCTGCCTAGTTAGAGTAGAGAGTACTAAGACGTTATTAAAGATTACTATTCCTAATTAAGAATAAGCACGCAGAAGATGCTGTATAAAAAAAATTATAATAAGTTTTTTACTTTCTTAAAAAACTTAGCGCTTATTTACTTTTAGGCTAAGTTCTTTTTAAAGGCGCTAAAACGAATTAGCTTAAAAAAAATTATTATTTTATTTATTTTAGTTTTTTATTGTGTGTAGAGAGTTTTTTCTATTATTAAAAAAGTATAATTAGTTAAAGAAGCTTTAAATAAAATTAGTACAAAAGGCGCTCTTCTTTAACTTTTATATTATAAGCTATAGGTAAAGATTTTGTTGTATAAAATAGTTATAATATTCTTTAATATATTTATTAATTTATTTTTTAGTAAAGTTTTATAGCATGTTGTTTAGCTCCTTACAAATAAGAGAATTATTTTATTTAGCTTACCCTATAAGGGCCTTCTAGATCTAGAATTTATACTTAATATACACATCTTTAAAAAATAGCTAGTTAATTTCTTTAAACTTATTAAAGTAACTAAAAGAAGTGCGTAAAGTAATAGTAAAGTTGCAGTATACTTTATAAATCTCTTTATAAGTTCTTATAGTAAGCACCTCTATTACACTATCTTAGACTATAACATACTAAAGAAGCATAGTACAGCAGTTACAAGTAGTTAGCCTAGTAAATTTATAAGGTAGAAAAGGTAATAAAATTTAAGCTTATTCTTTTTTATAAATTTGCTTTACTTATTTAGCGTTAGAAACTACTTTCTACGCGTTTTTTAGCTAGTTAGTCTTGTTTTTCTACTCTTTAATAAAACTATTTAATACTTTAATACCTATATCCTTACGCTACTACAAGTACGCTAGCATCTACTTATAAAATTCTAGTAGTATTTCTATGCAGTTATTTATATCTTTATTATTAAATAAAACACTGCCTTAAATTATTTTTACACTAAGGCCTTCTATTATTACACGCTTAAAGTTAACTATTGTATAGTTATTAGCTCTACTTCCTGCTAATATTTCTAAGAATTGCCTTAGTTACTTAGTTATAATTACTAAACTACAACTCTCTAGAGTGTAGGTCTTAGATGCTATAAAGTTACTATAGTAATTAATAGAATAAGCTTTAAATAAAGTTCTTCTAAGTTCTGCAGCTATTAGAATAAGCATGCTATATATTAAATGCACTTATACTTCTATTGCTTTATAGTAATTTATATCTTTAAAAGATTGTATTAGGTAGAGCTAATTAGTTTTTAAGTCTTTAAATATAGCTATGTACTTAAAATTTTTTTACTAGAAAGTATAGTAGAAGTTGCTGTTCTCTTTGTTATTCTTAACTCTAGCGTTAGAGCGTAGTTTCTACGCACTATAAGTTACATTATCTTTCTTAACTTTTATAGCTGTAATAATCTTATGCAAGTTCTCTTTTTGCTATTTACTAATATTTAAAAGTAGCTATTTACTATAAAAGCTATTTTGTACAGCAAAAGCATAAATATTTTTATATAGTAGCTTAACTATTGCCTAGTTTGCTAGTAATACGTAGCGTTCTTTTTTTTGATTTTTTTTTTTAAAATAGTATAGTGCTGCTGCGTTAAAGAAGTAAGTAGTATTTTTAAAATTTACATATTATAGTACAAAAGCTATATTTGTAAATTTTTAGTAATTAAGTAATGTGTAGAGCATGTAAATACTAATATATTCTTTAACAAATTCTATTACTAGCTTTTTTACTATTAAAACTATATAACTTAGTTCTTTAGCCTTCTTGTCTTGCGACAAGGATACTGCAATAATAATTAAATGGTGTTTTTAAAAACCTTTAACACTACTATATTTATCTATAAGTTCTAGGAGTTAAGCATAGAGATTGTCTATTCCTAAAATAACTTTAAAGATAAAATAAAATTAGTATAAAGCACTATTAAACTATTAATTTATAATAATACGCTGTTAACGAAGAGCGTTTAAAAGAATCTTATTTACTAAAGTTTAAATATTAGTAACTCTAGTGCTACTACTAAGTTTTGTAAGCTCTAGTATCTTGTTTTAATACTAAACAACTCTAGAGGTTTAATTTATAATATAGTTTTCTTTTCTTAAACTTACTTTTAAGTTTTTAAAAACTCTTAATAGACCTAGAGTCTAAAGCAGTTACTACTATAGCTGCTTGCCTTAAGCCTTATCTAATAAAGGCTAAAATATTATTTAAGCAGTTTTATTAGTAGTATATGTATTGTCTTTAGCCTTTGTTAGACTAAGAGAGAAGATATTACTATAATTGTTATTTTTAAAAAATAATACCTAGGCGTAAAGGTAGTATAGTTAGTATAAAAGAAAAGTTAGTTAGTTAGTAAAGTTATAGTTTAACTTTATGTGCAGTAGCGGTATACTGCTAGCAGGCAGGTAAAAGTAAAAGTAAACAAAGTCTATATTACGCTAAAATAAGTAAGTTCTATAATAGAAATAGTTATTATTATTAGTTGTTACTTTGCAAATGCGAGAAATTAGGTATAGTATTAGTGTAGTAGTAGAGTACTATAAGTTTATAAAATCTAGGTACTCTTTAGACACTTAAAATCTGTAGAATAGAAGGCCTGTACCTAAATTTTACATAGAAAATTAATATATAAGCAGCTAAAGATAAAGGTAGACTAATAATTATATAGCATTCTCTCTCCTTCTTAAGAATCTAGGCTATTCTATAGCCTAAATATTGCTAGGTGCAGTGTCGTTTAGAAAAAAAAAATGCCTAAGACTAGCAAGGGTCTGCTTTAGTCTAGCATTAATCTTTTAATTAATTAAAAAAAGCTTATTAGTAACTTAATTAGCAATCTTGTTAAAAAGAAGACGCTAATAATTAAGTGTTCTAAAGCAGCGTGCGTAGTAGCCTAGAGAACACCTTAGTTAATTTTGTTTTTCTCTAAATTTCTAACAACAAAGTATCTATAGCCTAGCGTAAATTGTTCTTAGTTAAAAACTTCTATAAGTTTTTTACAACGTAATCTTTCTAGTAGGTAGTTAGGTTTAGTAAGTATACTAATATCTTAATTTATAATCTTCTTAATATAAGCAATGCTATAAGTGCTAGAATTAGTAATATGTATTACTTATAAATAAGTATTAATAGGTAGGCTAGTAGTAGCTAGTTATACGTAAGTAATAATCTGCTTAAAGTTTTACAAGTTATTTATTTTAGCAAAAAGATAGTAAATAAGTTAAAGAAGTTATATTTATCTTAAAAAGTGTTAATTATATTAATCTTATAATATTTTTACAGCGGCGGCTGCTCTACGTGCTAGGCTACGCCTTAGCACTATATTGTTAAAATATATTTTATTATACAACCTTGTTAAAACTCTTTAAAAGCTAAAATGTTAGTGCTAATACTATTACTATTTGTAAGGTGCTAAAAGTCTAATATTAAGAAATGTAAGATAATAGCAGCTTTTAGTATTAAGCCCTAAGTAATATGTTCTACACGCCCTCTATATCCTGCGCTGCTAACAGCAAAAGTTAGAGCTTATAAAGCCTTTTATCTTTAGCAAATCTACTAGCGTTAAGTTAATATAGCCCTTTAGCTTGTACGCTAATACTGTATACTTATAGTAGTTTAAATAAGCTGCCTAGTGCTATTTATTCTAGTAAAAGAACCTACAATAGTAGACTTTTATTTAAGTTTATGTAGTCCTGCTAATAATCTAAGATTACTAAGCTTAGTACATTATAGTACGCCTCTCTCCGTGTCGCAAAAGATTACTACGCCAAGTTCTTCGTACTCGCGGCCTAAGTGGCGTTTAATAATATACTAGAAAGGTAGCTCGCTGTTCTACTAACAAGAGGACAAGTAGTTATAAGCTAATTTATAAAAAATAAGCAAAAATTTAATTATAGTAGTGTGCTTTTAGGTGCGTAGTAATAAGGTAGCTAAAGGAGCTATTAAGCTAACGTTGCTATTTAGCTTATTATTATTATTATTATTATTATACCTACTAGCTAAGGACGCTTGTATCTTAGCTTTAACTAAATTATGTAGCTTTTATAGTGCTGTAGTAGTTGTAGTTTCTGTTACTAGTTCTTAGCGTATTAAGCTAGCGCTTACTGCCTTCTATATATATTTTATTATTATAAATCTATAAAAAGTTGTTGCTTTAAGAGTTTTTAGTTGTAGTTAATAAAGTAAGCTAGCTTAAAGATAGTTTAAGTTGTGTTTTAATTGCTAAAAAAGTTTATAAAAAATTATTTATTATAGTATAAATGCTAAGTTACATATTAAGGTATAAAAGATTTACAGAATCTAGGTGCCTACTATACACTTAAAATCTATAGGCTAGGTAACTATTCTTTATATTTAACATAAGAAATTTGTAGATAAGTAGCTAAAAATAAAAGTGAATACTAATAGTAAAGTATCTCCTCCCTTTCTTAAGAAAATAAGCTATTTAGTAGCCTATTAGCTACTAGTTGTAGTATTAAAATTAAAGTCTAAGCTTCTAAAGTTTTATATATATGTATAGTGCTCTTTATTTGTAAGACGCTTAGTAACAATAACTTATAAATAAAGATTTTCTCTTATTGCAAAAGGTAGAAATAATTATAATTTGGTAAGTAGCTTTGTTAAGTTTAAAGAAATAAAAATATTTACTATTAAACTAATTTATTCCTAATACTTAGGATTTTATAACTTTATATTTCCTTAATCTTCTTTTATAATATTTAGCACGCGGTATTACTAGAAAGGCTTTAATTGCTAACTAAGTGTTATATATAGAAAACGTGTGCTGTTAAAGTTTTTAAAGCAGTAAGTCTTTCTATTAGGTTTAGCATTATAAATATAATATAGTTCTAGCTACTTTATATCTAGCTTGTAGTCTTAAGACATATTAATTTCTTAAACTAAATTCTAAAGAAGAATTAAGTTTCTTAGCTTTATATCTTTATGCTGTGTTTTTTTAGTATTATTCTAGTTTTCCTTCTTAGCAGCTCTTATATAATTAGTATAAACAACAGCATCTTTAGTAAACTAATTTCTAAAATCTAGCTGCATTACTTATATAGCAAGTAATTATATATAATTTTGTACTTTTTTAAATAAAAGCGTTTACTACATAAGTAGTGTAAGCTTAATAAATAATACTAGGCTCTACTTTATAACTAATTAGCATAGCAAGTAACTTATCTATTCTTATATAGAGATTCTGTCTGCAAAAAGAACTATTAGTAGATTCTTAACTTAAGGTTCTAGCAGCTTTATAAAGGCATTTATAATTAGTTTATATTTTTTTTTAATTTTTTCTGTAGCTTAAAAGTTGTGTCTAGATAATTTAATTTAGTTAATTTTATACATTTTCAATAAATGTAAGACTACTTTAGTAAAGTTAAGTTCTTTATCTACTATAAGTTTGCGCGTTGTACTCTATTTACATATAATATTTTTATAAATAAATTCTATAATTATCTTAGAATAGTTATTTAATAGTACTTTTGCTTTTAGCTAGCTGCTAAAGTAGTCTCTTATAATAACTAGAAACTTCTTCCTAAAACACTAAAGCATGTATACTACATTAATAGCAACAGTTTCCTAAATAGCAAAACTATAAGTATTAGTAAGCATATTAACTCTTCTTTTAGAAGATTATAGTTAATAGTCTAGGTAAGTTACTAGTTTCTTTTACACTTGCTTATACATTTCTTTCTACTAGTATTGCTGTGCAAGTATTAAGTAGACTATATTAACTTTTTAGTGTTTAATCTAGGTGTACATGTTCTATACTACAGCTATTCTTAAATCTATATTATTTACAACTTGTTAAATTATAATATTTTTTAATATCTTTCTAAAAAGTATCTTATTTTGTATAAAGAAGTTTAATGCTTACTTCTTTTATAATTATAGTTTTTGTAGCTCTATTCTTTTTAGAGTCTTAAAATTCACTAAAAACTAAGCATATTGCTCTAATTCCTTAAAGAACTCTTGGTAAAGTATCCTAGTTTGCCCTACTAGCACTAGTGCATTTACATTCCTAATTATATAGTTTATAAACTTTTCTAAGTCTTCTTTAGGTTTAAAAAAAAGCTCTTAATTATTAGCTTTTAAATACCTAGATAGTGCATCTACAACAACATTTTTCTTTCTTAGTATATACTTAATATTAAAATCTTATAAAAAGATAGCTGATATCTATCTATTTATAACTAATTCTAAATTGTTAGTTAATAAATAATTTAACTAAGTAATAAGAGTTGTAGCATTAGTCTTTATAGTAAAGTAAACTTTATAGAAATAAGTCTAAAACTTCTTAAAAGCTTATAGTACAGCTGTATATTCTAACTTAGTTAAGTGCTATTACTTTTTTTAAGCAGACTATAGTGTGCTTTTAAACTGTATTAGGTATTGTTTATTATTTTTTTTAAGCCTCTTTATATAAGCGCTTATACTGTCTTAACTAGTATTAGTTATTAAGAATATTTTATAGTCTTTTATGTTAGTGTAGTTTAGGTTAGTAAGCGCTAGTGCATTATATATAGCTTGTTTTAAGGTATATATTACTGCGTTTTATGTATTTTTTTATTTAAAAGAAGTATTGTCTTGTAGGAATGTAAATAGAGGTTTAGCGATCTTAGTAAAGTCTTTTACTTATATATAATAGTAGATATAAATACTTATAAATAATTATACTTCTCTCTTATTCTTATATAGCAGCTAGTTTATAATTTTTTTAACTTTTTTTTAGTTAAAATAGCAACCTTAAAAACTAACTTTATAGCCTACTGCTTTAAGTCTTTTTATAAGAAAGTAATACTTTTTTCTTAAAATAGTACTTTTAGCTTATTTAATATTAGCTAGCACCTTGTCTAGTTGCATAATATGCTTAAGAATATAATATTATACTTTTAGTATTAATTCTTTTTTACTATAGTTAGTCCTAGAACTTATGTATGTAATATTATTAATAAAAAGTATTATATTAAGCTAGTAGTCTCTTAAGATCTTTATTATAACTTGTTAAAATACTACTACTAAGTTAGTAGCGCCTATAACTATTGTGTATAAGCGTATAAGTCCTATAAGCGTTTAGAATACTATTATATCTTTACTTTCTAAATGTAGTATAATCTAGTTATATCTTAAGAATAAGTTTATAAGTAAGATAATTTTGTATCTTGTAAATTTCTTAAAGAACTTGTCTGCTATTAGTAGTAAGTTTACATTTCATATTATAACTACATTTATTTTTTATAAATTGCTAATTTATTAAACGCTTTTATTCTTTTTTAGTACTAAGTACTATAAGTTGTAATTCTAAGTATTACATCGTTTCTATATTCTTTAGTTTAGGCGGGCATTAACTATATTTACTACTTATAATTCTAATACTTTTAAAATAGCAAAGCCTTACACTTACTAAGCTTTGTATAGTATTATTTATATCTTGTATAGTAGGCATATATTAAGATAAATTCTTCTTAATTCCTTAAATTGCTATAAGAGAGCCTCTTCTCTATTATAGAGCATACATAAAAATATCTCTTTTTTTCTAAAGTAAAGATAATTTCCTACATGTAACTTATTAATTTATTCTTTAGTAAGCTTTATTTTTTATCAAAAAGTAGTATATCTTAGCTTAAATAAATTATTATATAGCTTAGTATTAAAATTATAGATGCTTTTTTAAAGAAGCTGTTATTTTTTAGCCTTCTCTTTCTAGTTTTTTTATCTAAATTCTATTAGCATCTCTTGCTAAGAGATATTAATAAGTTGAACTTTCTTGTCTACAGTTTTGTATATAGTATAAAGATTATATTATTATTAAAAGTTATTAAGCAGTCTTTTTTGCAATTGTTACTAGTTAAGCTTACATATAATTAAAATTTACTAAAGCTATAGTTTTTTATAAAGTTTTCTAATTATCTAACTACGTGTATAAATACCTAGTTTATCTAAACTATTTAATTATACTTATTATTATTTGTGTACAGCATATTAAAATTGCTAAATCTAACTATAAGATCTAACTATGTAGCTTTTTATATATACTTTACTACAGCTACTTATAGCTTACTATTTATTATATTAGTAATTACGTGTATTTATATATTACTTACTATTTCTCTATCTAAATTGTTATTAGAGGCTTTATTCTTAATTATTCACGTAAGGTAACTTAGTAATAAATTAAATATAATAAATACTACGTTCCTAGTACTATTTTTAGAGAGAACTTGGCACGTAATTTGTCTAAATGCGTTATACTGTATTGCTATCCTTGCGCACGCACACTAAGGTCCTCCTAAAATTGTAAATTTAGTAACATTAGTAATAATCCTAAAAGTAGTTTTAATAGTAACTATCTCTATTTATATAAGTAAGTTAAATACTATTCTAATAAACAGATTATAAGTTCTATTAGCTAAAGTAATACTAAAGAATAGCTGCCTAAGTCTTTGTTTTATTATTTTATATTATATCTTTAATACTTATATAATACTAAGTTTTAAAAAATCTATTTATGCTCTAGTATTAATTAAGCACTTTAAGAAATTACTGTTAATAATAACTTAGTATTTTAGTAAGTCTATTTAAGCAAAAACTTGTCTATTCCTTTGTTAAACTCTGTGTACTTTCTTAGTAGGTACGTTATCTAACTTCTTAATTTAAAAATTACTTTTTTTATGCACTTTATGTTAGGTTTAAGTATGTAATTAATACATACTTATTACATTATAATTTATACTTGTAATAGTTAGTGCAATAAATAAAGTTTTATTAGTAAAGTATTCTTAGCTTATACGCTAATTTAGCTAATTAGTAGTTAACACAAATTTTAAGTGCGCTAAACTATACTTAGATTTTATAATAACTTTACTAGTAATAATGTTAAGCGTTTTTAAGCTATCTGCAACGCTAACTTTATTATTTAAACAATTATACAGTTGTTTCTAAATGTTGTCTTGCTTTATAAAGTTAGATACAGTAACTTTTTATACTTTTTGTCTAAGTAAGGTAGTTGCAATGTAGTTTAGCTAACTACATATTAATTCTTTTAACTTTAAATTAAAAAGCGTATTTATAAATTTTATAGCCTTTTTTTCACATCTTTGCTGTAAGTGCTTTAAATTAGCTAATATATTATTATCTTATTAAGACAGCTGCGGTAGCCTAATAATTAAAAACAGTATATTATAAAATTAACTTATAAAAAGTATTTTACTTTATATTTTCTCTTATAGAAACTATATATCTATAGGCTGCAAGTTAGAGATTAAAGTATTACTATAAATTATTTAATTGCTTTCTTAGGTGCTTATGTCCTTACTTAGCCTTTTTTATTTCTTTATCTCTTTATTCTAGACATAATTAGTATTCTAGTAAAGAGAAGGACTTTTTCCCTTTAAGCGCGTAGTAGTATTTAACTTAGAAATGTTATACAAAGCATTCTATCTACCTTTTAGCATTATGTTAGCAGCATTAATATTAATAAGCCTATGAATATATTTATCTATAGTTAGATTATATAGTTGTTTCTAAAACTGTTAGAACTATTAGAGAACATTATTATAGTAACTTTAGTTTATTAAACTAGTTGCTACGTTTGTAGAACTAGAAGCTTTACCTCTATACTTTAATTCTAGCTAAGAGTTTTTACTTATAAACTTCTTAGGTATTACACTAAAGGTAAGTTATTTAAGTATGTTGTTAGTAATATTATAAAATTCTTAAATCTTTGCCTTTAACTATAACAAAACTTAAGTTAATAGTAGCTATCTTAGAATTTTGCCTAAACGTTTATATAGTAGCCTAAAGTAGTAAGTTCTTTTCTTAGCTATAGTATTTTAGTTAAAACTAACTTATTCTATCTATTTTAGGGCGTAGTATAGTTTACATTCCTTAAGTATGTATTTTATAATATTATATATATAGCAGAGAGTATTTGTTTCTCTATTATTTAAGTATATAGTACTTATCTTAGTTAGTAACTCTTATTTTATATTAGTAATAAAGAAACTATTATTTTTTTTACTTAAGAGTTTAGCGTTTATTGCTTGTGTAATAAAGTAAGTATAGTTAGTAGGTTTTTTTAAAAGTTTCTTAGTTGTAGAATAAGCTATAAGCATATTAATAGTAGATAATCTAAGCTTTAGATTGCTTAAAAACTTAATAAGGTCTTCTACTTCTAAGTTAACTTCTGCTAGCGTGCTTGCTTTTTTATATGCCTTGCTAATCTTAACTGCTACTTCTTTTACTTTTTCTAGAGTAAAGGTTATACGCTAGTGAGATAATATAATTTAGTGCATTTCTATATCTACGCCTTTTTATTCTAGCTAATAACTTTTATTTAGGCTAGTTATCTTCTTATAGTAAGATTTAAGAAAGAAATAAATTAAATCTAGTTTATATGTATTCTAATTATTACTATAAAAGGTAGTAGGCATGTAGTATATAAATACCTCTTTATCTAATTATAGTAAACTTTAAAAAAAGAGAATACTTTTCTTTTTTTAAAGGAATTTGCTTGTTCTTAATATATGCATTAGCAATAAAAGTAAAATAAGTATAGTACTTTACTAGCCCTAGCTAGTTTTGTATATATTTATAAATATAAGCTTAAAGGTAAAAGCGTTTACTTATTTTAATAGTAGTATTTTTATTTTTCTACTACTTTTCTATATTTATTTATAACTTAGACTAATTTCTCTCTATATATTTAAGTAAATATTTTAAGATGTAAGAAAGTAATTAATCTTTATTAAAGAAATAGTCTAGTAAAATACAGACTTATATAGTATTATAAATGCCTTTATTATTAGCTTGTCTATTAAAGTTTTCTAGAAATTTAGTAATACCTTTTTTAGTAAAAACTAAAGTACTGTGTTTTAGTTAAACTATAAATAATACTAAGTTGTGCGTAGATGTAGCTATAGTATTAATAACTAAGCTTAATAGTGTTAATAGTAACTTAGAACTAGTAGTTGTAGGCCTAGCAGAAGGAAACGTTTTGCCTTTCTATTCTTAACCTAACTTCTAATTCTTTTTTAACATTTATAGTATTATAAGACTCTTAAGAGTTCTTTGTTTAGATAGTTAACAGTAGTTAGTTATTAATATAGTAAATAAGGTTTAGGTCTTAAAAAAAAATAAGCTATTTATTTTTAAATTTTTTATAGTAAGTACTTAATTAAGAGTAGTTGTATAAATCTTTACCTTTTTAGTACTTAAATTTTTACTAAGTAAGCTCTAATTTATACTTATGCTACTTTAATTAGGCTGGTAAATGGGTATGGGTTGGGTTGTGGTTGGGTCAGATCCGCACGGACCAGAACACCAAAATCTCAACCTTTACTTCTAGAATAGTACTACAAGATACTTGCGTTAAATTTTTAAGAAATTTGATGTACTATATTCTTAGATATTGAGCTTTAAATGCTGCAATACTACATAACTATGTCAAATAGTAACAGAATCTCGTAAAAATTTGGTATATATATCTTCTAGTACTAATGCACCCTTTACTCGAGTTGCATCAGGATATAACAAGTATTAAGTGAGTTATTTAGAAGTTAAGGCTGAGGTTTTGGTGTTCTGGTCCGTGCGGATCTGACCCAACCACAACCCAACCTATACCCATTTACCAGCCTAACTTTAATTATTAGTAATATTTTTATTTTTAAAGACAGATACTTTAAATTAGCGTTTTAGACATATTTAGTTGTAAGCTTCTAGTTTTATCTTATTTTTTACTAAATAAAACCTTTGCTTTTTATTATTAACGTATGTAAGCCTATTTTTATTTTGCTAGACAAGTTACTACCTCTATTTTACTAGGTAGACTTTAGATTAGCGTTTAAATATATGTAAAACTACTTTTATTTTGCTAAATAGTGTACTGCCTTTATTTTGCTAAATAGACTTTAAATTAGTATTTTATAACATATTTAGTAGTTGTATTAGTAGAGTTTATTGCTATTCTCTATTGTTAGGGCTAACTTAGGTAACAAAGTCCTTAACGTAGTCTATACTAGAAGATAGTGCTAACCTCTTAAAAGTATATCTAGTAGTAATTTTAAGGATTCTAATTTCTTTAGAGTTTCTCTAGATTTTAGTTTTATATAAAATTGTTATTTTGTTCTTGCAATAATTGTGCACTAGTTTTTTTATGCACTAAGTAGTAGAGTATATTCTTATAGGCTTTGCTATTTAGTTAGGTATTAGAGTGTATAAAAACATACTACTACAAGAGTAAGAAATTACTAGTAGCTAGATTATGCAAGAGCAAGGTTAGCAAGATAATAATCTTATTATAGGTTAAGTGTAAAGACTATTAGTAGAAGAAGACGCCTATTTTATAGTACATTGCAGTAGCTAAGCTGTAGAGTCAACGAATAATAAGTGGTGCCCCTTTCCGTAGGATACTAAATGAGTTATATACCTTAGGATCAGGTGGTTGAGCACTGACCTAGTGTGCAGTCGGGTAGCACCCTGTGCACCGGCACATTAGTAGTATACTAATACCTGTTGCTAGCTTTAACTGTAGTAAATAGATAGTTTGTAAGTTTTTTTAAAAAGTTTTTTATTAATGTATAAGTCTCCTCCTGCAAAAATATTTCTTTTAACTCTAAAATTTGAAAAATTGTATGTTTAAATAATTTTCCTGAAGTAAGCACTCTAAAAAAGTATTAGTAATGCTTTTTAAAAGCTTCTGCGTATGCCTACTCTTAAATTCCTTTTCTTTATACTAATTATATTAGTCTGTAAAGCCTTTGTTAAAGAGAATCTTTTTTGCAAGCGCTGTAGATTATCTAAATATATTAAGAAAATAGGTATTAGAAGTATATACTAATAAAACTTACATCTTCTTTCTTAATATAGCAATTACTTAATTTCTACCTTAGAGGAGATACAGTAATTACATATTAAGTTCTTTTCCACTTAATATTCTGTAGTAGTAAAGGCCAAAAAGATTCAAGCTTCTTAATAGGCCTCTTAGTTAGTAGTAGTAGTAGTAGTGGTGGTAGTGGTGGTAGTGGTAAAGATAGTGGTGGTGGTGGTGAAGATAGTGGTGGTAGTAAGATAGTAGGCGTGTAGAACGCACTGGGATAGCCTTCTAAATGCTTTTAGGCAATAGGCTTTTCTCTATTTAATCTCTTACTGCATGTATTGCTAGAACCTCCTTATAAAAAGAAAGAGTAGCTACCTTAGTAGCAAGACTTAATTAGCTACTCTTCTTAGTTGCTATATTGTAGTTGCTATAAAGCTTTTTAATGTAAATAATAAAGGAAGTTTAATTAGTAGATTTACGCTAGATTGCTTTTAAATTGCATTTAGAAAGCATTTAAGTAAAATATACTTACACTATAGAGTTCCTTATCTCCTTTCTTCTAGCAACAGCGATAGATGAGGTCTCTAAGTAGAACAATATACTTGCCCTTGCTATCCTTCTCCCTAAACTCTAATAATCCCTTAGATAGAAATAGAAGAGCTACTTACTCTTAGTATACACTTTAGAAAGCGATTAGATTACGTTTAGAAAGCTTTTTAGGGTGTATATATGTTTAGGAGGGAAAGTTTATTACTTATAGTAGGTTGTAGGAGAGTAGAGGAGAAGGAAGAGAGAGTTCATAGAGCGAGGTTTAGCCTAGAAAATTATTAAAGAAGGCTTAGTGTCTATGCTTTTTCTTCAACGCTAACATTCTTAGGAAGGTAAAGTAGAGATTAGTAAATTGCATTTAGAAAGCTTTTAAAAAGCTTTTTATTACTAGCTACTATTTCTTAATAGTTTAGCTGAATAAAGTTCTGCTTCTTTTTTTCTAATTTTAAACTTAAGCTCTCTTTCTTTCAATGCTTACTTATGCTTAGCTAACTTTATTCTCTTTTTTTTATTTTTAAGAGCCTAGCTACTCTTAACAGCTTGCCGCTTAAGTACCTAAGAGCTAGACTAGCTATAAAATTTATTAGTAGCGCTTTTAGAAAGCTTTTTTAGTATGCTTACTCTTTTTTACAAGAGAAGAGCGTGGTAGTAATAATTAAGCTAGCAACAATCTTGCAATAAACTTACTCTATCGCTCTCTGCTCTCTCTCTGTTGTGCTAGCTGTCGGCCACGTTCTAATACATATCTAGATAAATTAGCTAACTTAAAGACGCTTTTATTATCTTCTAAAATTAAGATATTATATAGCTTCTGCTTCCTCTCTAAAAGGCTATTAGAAAGCTTTTAGAGAACTTTTTAACAGAGACAGAAACTTACTCTCTCTAGCTATAAAATTATTATACCTCTAAGTCTAATTAAGAGGCGTCCTCTACTTATAGTGTACTCTATATTCTGTTTCTGCAAGACACTGCTTAAGATCTTAAAAGTCTTATATATAAGCACTAGATAGTAATATTAAATTGCGTTTAGAATGCTTTTACAAAGCTTTCTCACAGTATAACACCTTCTAGTAATATTAGCCTAGTCCTATATTAATTAATCTTTTAGCTAGCCTGTTTAGCTGCATTTAGATAAGACTGTAGTCTATTTTAGATATAAACAGGTATCTTACTACAGAGTTAATATAAACTTGTAATAATAACAAAGTGTTTCTTGTGTCTTGCTTAGGCTATAACTACTAGCAACCTATATGCTAAAAGCTATTAGAAAACATTTAGAAAGCATTGCAACAGCTTACTCTTAAGAAGTATTACTTATAGATAGTACTTAGTTTAATTAGCAGCTTAAAAGAGGGCTACTATCTTATCCTACACTAAGTCTGCGCTATACTTAGCATTAGGAGCAGCAAGTTAAATACTTCTTATAAAGTAAATATAGTAGAATTAGATAGTATAAAGACACTGCTATTTCAATCTACATTGCTCTTTATAAATAACCTAGAGAAATAGTCTTTACCCTACAAGAATATGTTAGAAATGCTTTTAGAAAGCTTTTTACTTCTTAACTTACTCTTTATCTGCTTAGTGTCTATGTTAATAGTAACACCTAACAAGCCTCTTCCATAGAGGTAGCGTACTTAGAATTTACGCCTATTTTCTAGTCTACTAGCACTCTTTTAAGAAGCTAAAAGAACTTAGTAAAGCTATTAGCATACAGATTAAAATTGTCATCGTTAGAAATAATTCTTCTAAGAGTAATTACTATATTGTTACTAAAATGCTTTTATAAAGCTTTTAAAATTCTTTTATATGTTACTTATACTTCCTTATTATGTTATCAAATATAGCAAAAAGGATCTTATGCTATATCCTATAAAGGCGCTTAAAAGACATGTCTATCTACTAAGTTTCTTAATTAAGTAACTGTATTGCTTGCTAGTCTAGAAAGCAGTATATAATAGTCCTAGTTGCAGAAAAGTTAATTAAGCAATTATAAGCCTAGAAAGCTTTTAGAAAGCTATAAAAATGCAATATAGTAATGTTTACTTTAGTTGGATCTTAGTATTTTATTCTTTATTTATAAATTATACCTTTAATCCTAGCCCTAAAAGGAAACTTAATAAGCTTCTCTCTCTTAATAAGCTATTTAATTCTAGACTTATTAGTAAAGGCTTTATACATGTTCTTAATAGAATTAAAGCTATACTTCTCTAAGTATAACTTAAGCTAAGGAGAACTAAGAAGTTGCGCTAGAATGTAATTAGAACGCTTTTAAAATGTATTTCTAGCGCAGCTTACCTGCTATTAAGCTTAGAGTTAATATAGGATGTAGTACCTCTAAGATATTATTAATATGCTCCTTTATAGACTTTGTTAGTGGTAGAGGAACATGTTTGTAGTGTCTAACAGCAACTAAAATAAAGTAGGGATAGCATACAACATTTTAAAGTATAATAATATAAAAAGCTATATCTGGGCAAGGGAGCAATACTAGTAGTTGTATGCCTTAAGGGTAGTCTTAACCTAGAAAAGTTTTAGAAAGCTTTTAGATATCTTTGCTGCAACAGTACGTACTACATTTCTGCCCCCTAGTTAACGTTAGAATATATACATTACAGTACCTCTTATACTCCTTTTTCTAAAGTAAACTCTCTCCAAAGAGTTGTCTAAGGTACTTAATATCAACGTTTGCAGCAATATAATAATAGTAGTGCTTCTCCTCTATACGTCTTTTTTACAAAAAGTTGCTATATCCTATAAACTAAGGTTTCTCTCTAGTTATTATTTATAAAAGCTTTTAGAATGCTTTTAAAAAGCTCTTAGACTAAAGATTTTGCTTTACCTCTTTTGTTTGCTGTTTTAAGACGGGCCTGCAACCCTCGCGGTATGATATACACAGTATAACTGCTAGAAATTAATTTTAACAAGAGATGTATAACGTGGTTCACAAGCGAGCGCCTCGCCTACCGTGTCTGTGCGCGCAATGCCCCTGTTCGCGCAATGCCCACCCCAACACAACAACTATCTACACAAATCGCGTCATAACTCTACCAATATGGATCTGATTTAGGAAGCAATTAAAGAAATTAAATTGCGCGCACTAGGCACATCTTTTTTGTGTATAAGATTTATAGCAAACTATAGTATTAATTGTTAAACGCTCGCTTAAAGACACTAGGGCTAAACTCAACCACGCCAACTCGCCCACTAACTTCTTTACCTACAATAAGAAACTAAGCTACTACAGTATATTACTACGCTTACTAAACAACGTACACTACCTACACAAGTAATAATACGCAACTTTGCCTTATTTTTAGCTAGTAGAGAGGTTTTAGAAAGCTAGGTTACTTGCTTTACTAACAGGAATCCTACCTATCTTATCTTGCGCTAGCAGGTAGGAATAGATTGCAATTGCCACAAAGCTAATTTAGAGGCTAAATATAGCCTCTACTTTAAGCTACTCTATAAAAAGATAAAGGAATACAATATAGGGCCTTCTTAAATCTTTAATATAGATAAAAAAGGCTTTATAATTAAAGTAACTAGAAAGTTAAAAAAAGTGTTTAATAAGAAAATGTATAACTAAAAAGGAGTTAGAGCTGCAACTTAAGATAGTAATAAAGAGTAAGTAACTATCCTAGCCTGCGTTTGTTTAGATAGTACAGCTCTATCTCTAGCTCTTATATTTTAGTTAGCTGTTAGAGCTCTAAAATTAAGCTAAGTTAAAGATATTAATAACAAAAAGCACTTAGTATTTGTTAGCTTATTTTCTTTTAGCTAGACTAACAATAATATAGGTCCAGCCTAGCTTAAGAAGAGTTTTAAAAGAGAGACTTGATAAAAAGCTTATTTAGGATACTAATTACTCCTCCTAGACAGCTATAGATCTTACTTAACTATAAATTCTGTTAATTACTGTAACAACTATAAAATTCTATTAGCTGTATTTTCTTTTTATTTAAAATCTTAATACTTTACTTTAAATTATTTAAGCCTCTTTTAACTGCCTACTTAACTAAGCTTTTATTTTACTTTTATAAAAGCTAAAGGCTCTTACTAATTGTAAAAAGAGACTTTTTTTTTAGAAGGCCTAGGGTACTGCTTTTAAGGAGGAGACTATTAGAAAGATTTTCTAGGTAACTAAAGCTTATCTACTTAATTTTAAGGTTATTCTTTAAAGATTTTATAAGAAGGCCTCTAGTTTAGATAAAAATTTAGCTTCTGTACTTAATAAAGATAATTAGCTTAAAATAGAGACTTTTATACGCTGCTTAGTGCAAGGTTAGAGTAGTAAGATAGTAAAAAAGCTTTATTAAAGTCTTTACTATATCTTAGCTCAAAACAGTATCCTCTATAGAGAGATACAAGGCTTAAAAAAGGCTCTTTTAGTTAAAAAGAGACACTAAAAGAAAAGCTATACTCTCTAACTTCATAATTTTTAGAAGTACTATAGTAGTACTGTTTTCTAGTTGCTTAGGAAAGTCTGTTAGGCTTAGGATAATAAGGTAGTTTAATAACATAAACAACAACTACTACAACTTTAAAAAGCTAAAAGGTCTTACTTAAAAAAGTAAGCTTAATTATATAAGGCTTAATAAGCTAAGAAAAGGCGTGTTAAGAGAGAGAGGCTTAAGGAGATAAGGGAGAAAAAGAAAGCAGAAAAGGCAGCTAAAAAGAAACGTTAGAAATTAGCTTGCGATGCTTAAAAAGCTATACAACTATTCTAAAAGAGTAAGCGTAAGGCCTTACAAGCTTCTACTTAAAAGTAAAAGTATTAAAAATATGTTGTTATTAATTTATTTTATGTTAAAGCTAAGGTAGCTGTACTAGCTGCCCCAGCGCGCACCACCCGCCGCGAGCGTAACGTTACCTTACTAAGTAAATATAAGTAGTACAAATTAATTGCAATAATATATTTACTACAACTCTACAAAATCTCGCGATACTAGCTATTAGTAGTGGCTCTACAGCCTTATTTTTCTAGAATCTTTTTTTGTTAGGGTAGGCATTGCGCGAACACGGGCATTGCGCGCACGGACACGGTACCGAGGTGGACGGTGGTACGATCGGGACGGTGGTACGATCGCTCCGAACACCAAAACAGCCCTACAACTTAAGGCTGTAGAGCCTCACACAATAGCTACTATCGCAAGATTTTTTAGTAGTAAGATCTAGAGGGCTTAAATAATATATATAGCTATAGAAATTAAGTTAGAGTTCTAATCGCGCGCCCTGTGCGAGCTGTAGTACTACCTTAAGGCTCTCTACTACCTGTAGGGCTTGCGATAGGCCTCTTTTTTCAAGTAGCCTTTTAAGAGTCTTAAGGCTGCTCTTTTTACCCTTTTAAAAAGTTTTTATAGATTGTTAGAGTTGTTTTGTAGCCCTGCAAGCAGCTGCCCTAAAGGCCTGTTTAGCAGCCTTCTTAGCCTTCTCCTTCTCCCTTACTAATTAAGCTATAGCCCTTGCCTATTGCCTTATTTTCTTCTTCTTTCTCTTTGCCTACCTTATCTCCTTACAATGCCTATTTATCTTAGCTTTTTAGTATTATACCTACTCTTTTTTGCGCTCCTAGAGCTGCTAGCAATTACATGCCTCTTTTACCTTCCTTAAAGACTAAACTATAGCTCTACTTTAGTACTCCTTAGGCTCTTAAAGTAGAAGAGGCTTTTTTTATGTTTTACATGTCTTTTTATTAATTAGAGCTTTATATAGGCCCTTAACTTTATACTTAAAAAGAGTCTTTTAAGTTAAAATCTTGTAATAAACTTAGCTTAGCTGTTAAGCTTATTTATTACTTTAATTTTTTACTACCTTGCGTAGTAGGCGTTTAACTTTTTTCTAGTTTAAAGCACTTAAGCCTAAGAACTTACTATTACTTAAAAAGCTCTTAATATTAAACTTTTTTAATATAACTTTAAGATTAAAAAGTAAAAAGCTTATAGCTTTAAAGGCTTTTAGAATTATTATTTCTTTAAAGAAAGCCTGCTAAGCTTAGTAAAAAAAAGTAAAAGAAATCTTTTTTACTTATTAAAGTAAAGTTGTAGTTCTTCTTTAGAAATCTAAATATCTTAGCCTAGTAAGCTAATAAAAAAGACTTAAATAAAGCAATATGAAAAGGCGGCAGCGTGTAAGTTAAATAAAAAAGAAAAACTATAAAAAAAATCTTGTTCTAATTATAATACTTAAAAAAATTTATAGTAAAGTAGGATTTATAGTTGTCTATAATAAGTAATTAATAGAAAAATTAAGCCTTTACTTTAGTATTGCAATTACACACCTATTTAAGCTATATAAGACTAATATTATTATTTATTTAGCTAAAAAGTAATAAAGTAACTTAAACTTAATAAGTTTTAAGATTAAAGGCTTGTAACTAAGTGTCTTATATTAATTTTAAAGTTAATTAATATATAAAGATAGATGCTAAGTAAAATCTATTAGCATAAATATAAGCTAGAAGCATTATTTACTCTTGCAAGCTATTTTAAATAGTACTTCTCTTTTTTCCTTGCTTATATAAAAGCCTATTAAAGATTCTTTTTAATCTTCTTAAGATACTAAAGAAAAAGCCCTTCTTATCTATATTATATATATAACGCAGCTTAATATAGTACTACTTAATTTTCTTGCGTAGAAGATTAAAGTATAGGCTATACTTCTTCCTAGAATTAGCCTTGTAGTAATTATTATCTATGCCTGTTGTCTATCTTAAAATAAGCTTATTAGGGTACTAGTAGACAAAGTAATTAACTTAGTATATTCTAACCTCTTTTCTCGCAATTTGTAAGGCGAAATTTCGTATTATAGCTCGTGTAGGTAGAAGGTCTTGCCTAGTAAGCTATTTAATATACTGTAGGAGCTCTAGCTCCTGTTGTAGGTGGAGAGCCTATTAATTCTAAGCTATAGTACTGCGCAAGGTCAAAAGGCGTTAGTGTCTTTATACAAGCGTTACGCCACTGCAACTATATTTTTCTACAATTTTTAAGTAAACAACTTTTTCTCTTAGTCCTAGCGACTCTGCAGCTGCAAGCGCAGCTTCAATTAGAGTTATATTAGTGGAGTTATCGCGTGTTGAAGTTGAGGCCTTGTTGTTGCGGGGCGATCGTACCACCGTCCCGATCGTACCACCGTCCACCTCGGTAAGCGAGCGCCCCACCAAACACCAGCGCAGCGCATACGCAACAATAATACACAATACCACAACAACACTAATCTCTAAGACATTATACTAAAAGTAACGTACAGCTTACTATTTCTAATGTTAAAAGAGACTTTTTAAAAAGCCTGCAACACGCTAAGGCAATCTACAACGTTCTTTAAAGGACAATACAGCGACGCTGCAATAAAAAGCGCCCTTAACGCAATTGCGAGCTAGATTTAAAACGCCTTACTAAGCTAGAAGAGAAGGCAATTGTACAGCGTGTACTTAAAGAGAGTCTATATAGAATACCGCCTTTAAAGGCGCACGTATAGGATATAGCAGATAGACTACTAAAAGAGCGTAGTAGAAAGCCTATAGGCAAGAACTAAGTTAATATCTTTATTAAGCGTACACCTAAGCTGCAAACGTGATAAAGCTATCTATATAATCACTAGCGCGCTGTCTGCAAGGACCTAGCAATTATTAGACTCTAGCTTACGCTTATTTATTTAATAAAGGCAAAGTATGGGGTTAGAAATAAGAATACATAGAACTTTAATAAGTCTAGCTTTATAATAGGCAAGATGTTCTCTTAGCTTATTTTTACAAGCTTAGAGCAACCTAATAAATAGAAGAAACTATAGCCTAGTAATTACAAGTAAGTAAATTTACTATAAGGTGTTTTTATAATAAGGCGTATTATCTTGCCTTTCTTTACTTTTGTAAAGAAAGTTCTTATTACCTTCTAGTTTGTTAATCTACTTTGTAATTAGATTATTACTATCTATTTTACTAGCTAGATTAACAACAACCTTGCGCTAGTATAGCTTAAGCACTTTAACGCTTATATAAAGGCGTTTCTTACTAAAGCGTATAAGCTGCTTATTATTAATAGCTATAAAAGCTACTACTTGATAAAACTCTAGAACTACTATAAAAAAAACAAAATTATTACTTTTTATATGCTACTTTACTTATTACCTTTCTTGTAGCCTCTTAAAGTTGTCTTTTACTTACTATTAAAGCGCAACTATAGCAATAAAATTTTACTCTTAGCACACAGCTGCATTTACTATATTAATAAGAGAACTTTTTTACTCGCCTTTAAAGTAGTTTATAAAAAGACTTTTATACTAGAGAATATTTACATAAAGTTTTAAGGTGCTAAGCTAGTCCTATAAAACTTAGAGGCTATGCTTTTGAAGCTAGATATATAGCTGCGTACGCTAACACTTCTTATACTAAGTATAGTTGCCTAAATGGCGCAAACACTGCGCAACGCCTATAAGATAAAAGTGTAATTTATACTAATTTAAAATTATATATAAAACTACTAAGAGTTCCTAGTAAGCTTATTAAATAAGTAGGTTAAGCAGCTAAGTAAAAGCACTTAGCAAATAGCTTATAATATAGTATTAATATAAAAAGAAGTAAGCTACTTTTAAGACGCTGTTAATATACTTATAAAGCGTAAGACTTGCAAAAGGCAATATGTATATATAAAAGAGACTTTGACAGTTAGTTAGGTATCTAACTTAATTACTAAGAAAAAGAGTAGTAAGTATAAGGATGGCAAGACGCCTGCAAAGAGGGTGCGCGCAGAGAGGCGCTGCGGCCGTTGCAGCAAGGTTGGGCACAACGCCCGCACCTGTAAGGCAGAAATAGAGGATTGAAATAATAGCAATGCTTCTAAGTAATTCTGTAGTATTGCGTATAGTATAGTAATTTGTTATAGCGTTGTGCTGCGTCGCTACGCGTGCGCTGCGCTAGTGTTTAGTGGGGCGCTCGCTTAGGTGGGGCGCTCGCTTGTGAACCACGTTATACTATAATATAATTAGAAAGCAATATAAAAGCCTTTAAAAAGCTTTCGACTTACTTTGTTGCTTTTTTTTGTATTATTAAATGTTTTTTTTTACTTAACCTTAAGATGCTTCATCTTCTTATATAAATTAGAAGTAACTTTGAAGTAAATATACTGTTTTTAAAGAGGCTCTTGAAGAAAAAGGTAGTGCTTTAGATTAAAGTATTAGTACTTTTAACACAAAGCCTAGCACTTTAAAAATAAAGAGAATATTAGGCAGCTCTTGTACTTGTTGTGCTTAGCGTATTAGAACTAGATAGTAATTAGAATGCTTTTAGAATACTTTTAGACTAGAGAACCTACTCTTAAGGCTATTATTAAGGCATTGTTTGTAGTTATAATAGTCTCTAGAAGCTGTATAATATAGGCATGTCTACTCTTTGTTAACTTAGAGTATATTAGTACTGCTGCAATATACTATTTTGTTGTTGCTATAAGAGTAGGTCTGTTGTGTTACGACCTAGCTACGAACCCAAGTCTTACAGAGAACTATCAGAACCAGCTAATAAGGAATCAGACGACTACCCTGCAAGAACAACGCAGCGAGTAGTCACGTGACCAATTACTCCGCCAAGGACTATCGCTAGGAGCAATTACGACTACCGCAACTATCGCGAGAAGCGATCACAACTATTGCAACTATTGCTAAGAGCAACTACAACTATTAAAGCTATTGCTTATTATATAGCTTAGACACTAAACCCTTATAGCTTAGTGTATTCAACTTTGTACAAGACTTTAGTATTTAATCTAAGCATTATATTTCTATTTTTAACCCTTTATAATATTACATTAATCTACTAATTATGCTATTACAACCCTATCTATTGTACTTACTTATTCCTTAAGAACTATCTCTTAGATTCTCTTAGAACAATTTTTATACTTTAAACACTCTCTAAGATAGGTAATACTGCAATAAACACCTCTGCCAACATCTTAACAATAAGAACAACTACGCGTGCTAATAAGCCTAACATCTACTATAGTAATTATAATAAGCTTAAGAAATAGCTACTCTAAGTTAATGAGTACTTCTATATTAAAGGGACTAAGATTAACAACAACAACGTAGTTGTATTAGCCTCTACGTTTCTACAAAAAGCTGTTCAATAAATAGGCTAATTCTATTCTTTATTAATATATAGATATTACTATTAACAATAATGCTAATAAAGTACTTGTTAAGAACTAGAATAACTTTAAAATAGAAATAAGAAAGGTATTTTTATCCTTTAAAGAATCTATAGTAGTAGAAAAAAAGATTAAAAAGTTGCAAAAAACGCGCTCTACAGCTGACTATATAATAGGGTTTTAGTAGTACTAAATAGTTATTAAATAAGATAACAACACTTTAATGTAGATGTACTAATAAGGTCTTAAACTAGCTGTATAAATAGAACTTATGCAAAGTAAAACTACCTTTAACATGCTTAATAAACTTATAGTTAAGGCTATTTAAGTAGACAATAATCTTTATAAGCTAAAGTTAGAAGAACAACTATTTATATAGAGAAATTGTATACTAAAAAATATAGACGCTTAATTCTGTTAAACATTCTAACATATATACCCTAATTAAGGTTAATAATAAAATGATACTTCTAAAATTCTAAAATATTATATAACTAATAGCTACAAGCCTATGCATCTTAGTAACTTTAACAGAAAACTTGAGAAGAACAAGTTTTAGTATAATAAAAATAATAGAAAAAGGTTTACTTGCTATATACAGAGGGGTGACAAAAAGAAAGAGTAATTTAAAATTTATCTTTTTTAAAGATATATAACTAGATAACTAAATGAGCTATAACTATAATTTTTAGCGTTTTGAAAAGCGCATAACTTCTTTTTTTAGTAAGGCTACTTTTGAACTAGCTTAGTTGGCAGAAAAAAAGATTAGAAAAGCAGTGAAAGTAGGTAAAAAAAAAAGCCTAGTTAAACCTAGTAACAACTTTTTACTTACAATATCTTTTTAGCTAAAAGTAATATGTGTTATATATTACTATATTTTGTAGAGTTTATCTAAGTAAGATGTTATTTCAATTCTTATTGCAAAAGTTAGATCAAAAAATAATTTTTTAAGGTTTTTTTATATTAAAGTAGCTAAAGCTAGTAACTTATACTTAGTAGACCAACCCTTAGCTGCTTTAACAGCTAAACAACGCCGAAATAAAGATTTAATACAATTATTAATCGCTTGTTGTTGTATAAGGTCCTACTCTTCTAAAATTACCTTTTTAAATAATTTTACTGCTTTAACGCTTTTACCTATGCCTAAAGAGGCAATAGGCCTTTTTCTTAGCGCGTTTTTAAGTAGACTCTAAACGTTCTTTATAGAATTTAAATCTAGGCTATAAGTAGAATGCTTAAAAAAAGGAATTCTATTTCTAGAAAACTAGGCAATAACTTGTAGCGTTTTATAAATCTTAGCGTTATCCTGCTAAAATTGCTAGCCTAAATAGAGTTATCTACTAGCTTTTTAAATTTCAAACAATATCTAGAAAATATAAAGTAATAACAAAGTTATAGCCTTTTAAAGTATAAAATAAGAGAGATTTTACATACCTATTTTAAAAAAAAGTTTAACAATAAGATTTAAAACTTTTTTTAAATATTAAGTATATAAAAAAGTTCTAGTATCTTTTAGTAATCTAGTTATGTATAACTTAGATCTACTACTTAGCTAAATAGCTCCCTAAACTAAGATAGAAATATTGCGAGCTATATCTTAATTAGTAAGCTAGCTATAAGTAGTTTAAAAAACTAGAAAAATACTAGTTATTTTAAAAATGTTTTTAAGTTAGATAAAATATTTTAAAACTTACTTATATTTATAGTAGACACTAGTTCTTTGCTAAGTTGCTTATTTCTCCTTTTTCAGACGTATTCTTGCCTAGCGCCAAGTCCACGCTAAATAAAAGACTTATTAGAAAAAATAACTTTGTTAAAGTTAATATCTTTAAATATTTGAATAGTTTTCTTACTGTATTTGTTATAATTTAAGGCTTTTTTCTTATTTAAAAGCTATTTTTTCTTAGCAGTAGAAATAGAGTATTTCTCTGCTTTTAATAAGTGTTGTAAGCTTCTAGTAAAAAAAGATAAACTATTTTCTTTTAAAATACGCTTATTTGTTTTCTTGAAGCTTCTTTTTAAGTCTTTATTTACTACTTAAATAGCTTTTTTAAAGACCTTAGCAGGGCGGCCTAGTTTAGGCTAAGAAAGAGGTAAAAAAGTATTTTTTTTCTTTTTAATACGTTGTATAGTATTGTAAATAGATTTAAAAGGCTTTTTAAGTATAGTACAAATAGCACTAATAAACTTTTGTTAGAAAAATAAAAAGTAAACTTTTTTTTTAAACTTTAAAAGTTTAATAGACATAGAGAAATAATAGAGAAAAGAAAATCTTAGGTTAGAAAGAAATCATTATATAGACTTACGCTAAAAAAAGCTTACGTAATTTTAGCGCAGTTTTGTTAGCGTCTTTTTATTTATTTTCTAATTTAAGAAATAATTATAATATTAACTATTATTAGAAATCTGCTAACGTAATACTTATATAAGCTAGTATTACATAATTGCTTTTTAAATATTTTTTCATGTTTAATAAAAAGTTGTAACTAGAAAAAAATAGACATTTTTTTTGCCTTTTCTTAAAGCCTTTTACCGCCAATCAGATAATTACTAGGCAAGATTACTAGTAAGCTTACTTAAAGTATAAGTTATGCGCTTTTCAAAACTTTAAAAATTCTAGTCCTAGCTTATCTAGTTATTTAGTTATATATCTTTAGAAAAGTTAACCTTTAAAATTACTCTTTCTTTTTGTCACCCCTCTGTATATAGCAAAGAAGGTTATATAAAATAGGACTACTAAAGCTAAAGTAAAGTAATTTAACAGCTAAACGTTATTTACTATATAGTACCTAAGAATAATCTAAAAAAAAGAGTAGAACATTATTACTCTACTTACTGTTATAGTCTAAGGACAAGATAAGGCAACTATTAAAGAGCTAGAGAACTTAACTATAATTGCACTAAAAGAAACTTTAGACAAAAACGTCTCTAAAATGATAATTAAAAAACAAGTAACTCTAGAAAACTAAAAAAAGTACAGCAAGATAGCTAAGTTTTAAGAAAGCTATTAACTTTCTACACTAATTGTCGGAAACAAAATACCGACCGATCGACAAATCGTACTCCGGCTAGAGGATACATATACTACGACACTAATTAATAGAAAGCAAACACCTTTAATAAATTATAGTTTATAAAAGAAGATTATCACCTTGCTAAGATAACTTAGACAACCTAAAAAGAACTTTACTAAACCCTAAAGTAGAATGCTTAAAGAATACACATATTTTACAAACTTATATAAAGAACTACAAGAGAAATCAATTACTTTAGTAGCTAAGTTAGATAAAAAAAAAATTTATATAGAAATAAGTAGAAGATGCTAAGGTATTGTAAGACAAACTAACACATTAGCGCTTAGACTAAGAGAAAAAATGTCACGGATGGTTGCGTGTTGACTGGGTCCGCTAAACTCGCTTATCGTTAGCTTGCCCACCTACAGTTGTGCTTATAAGGGGCTCCTTACCTGCAAGGATACCTGCAGGTATTATTACTTAAAATATACATACGTTATTATTTAGAGCTATCTCTTACTATCTTCTATAGTGTAAAGCAAGTACTCACCTCTTATAGAATAATACATCCTCCTATAGGCTAATAGTCTAGAGATAGCTCCCTTAACGCGATCTAACACTTAAAGTAATTAGAAAAGCTAGAGCCTAGCTGTATCTAAACTCTCTAATCCTCCTTAAACTCTATTAAAGCCTGCTACACCTAAAAAGCCTAAAAAGCGTACCTAAGGCGCACCTACAACGCTTAAAAAGCGTATTAACGCTATAGAAAAATAACACAATAAACTTTAATTTTTATAGCAATTATAAAAGTTAGAAGAAAAAGTAGCACAACTAGAAGAGGTTAAACAAGAAGAAACCCTAAATATACTAATAATACTAACTATATTATCCCGCGCGTAGAACGCACCTAAAGCAACACTTACTATATATATATAACACGCGCTAAAACTTAAAAACTTAGCTAAATACTAAAGCAAAACTTTTAAAAAATAATATAAATTTACTTATTCTTATAAAGTAGTATTTTAGCTACTACTATAAAAATTTAAAAAAAAAATAATAAAGTAATTTAAGTAATATAGTATTACAAAGTAAACTTATAAAAGCTTTAGTATACTTACTATAAGCATTTTTTTAAAGTAAAAAAAAAAGTGCTGACTTAAACCTACTTTAAGTAATATATACTTAACTTACTTTTAAACTTTATTAACTATAGCTTCAAAGCAGCAACTACGCATACACACGCTATATAGTAGAAAAACTAGACTATTTAATTATTTATAACTTATCTTAATATTCTTAAAAATTAACTTCTAATATATACTAAGGTATAAAAAGTTTAGTACTTTTTTATAAAACTAAGGCCTAAACTATAGTATATAATTACTAACTACTATTAAATTTCTATTACTAAAGAAAACTTTATTATGCTTAGATTTATACTTAAATAGAATTTACGCAAAGCACTTATTATATATACTTTACTTTACTAAAGTACTTTTATAAAAAAAAAAAATACTTTTCTATAGCTATTACACTAAACACACCTAAAAAGTATAAAAATAGTAATAATATTATATACTTTAAGTGCTAAGAAAAAAAATACTACGCTAATAAGTGCTAAAGTAGTAACTTTAATAAAGTCTTAGTTAATATAAACTAAATAAAAAAAAGTTAAACCTTGCTATAAATTTAAAGTTAGTAAAGCGTGTACTAATAAATATTTTACTAAAAATATAGTGTATATGTTACACACGTTTAGTAACTAAAGTAAAAAAAAAACTTTAAGTTATTTTAGATTTATAAGTAGATATTAACTTTATTAGTTAAAAAACAGCTATAGAAATAAATTTAAAACCTATTTAAGATATAAAACTTCTTTACCTAAGTTGAATTAGACTTTAAAAGCAAAACACATACGTAGCATATAAGCTTTAGCTATACTTAATAAATAATAATAGCGTAGAGCGTATTATAAAAGTTACTGCGTATAAAGTAGATAAAAAAAGAGTACTACTACTGCTTAGTAACCTTTTCTTAAGCTAGAAAGGTATTTATATTAACTATAAAAAGTAAATGTAGCGTTAAAGATATATAAAGGCAAATATTAACTTAGTAGCTACTAAAGTATTTCTGAAGAATATAAGACTTATAAATTTAAAAGCTTACTTTTTAAAAGTACTTTAAAGTAATAGTGCATATATTAAGCCTAAGGCACACGTACTAAATATATCTATAGCGTAAGTGCAGCGTATACTTAATATATTACAAAATTATACTAATATCTTTAATAATAAAGCTGCTAAAACTCTTTTATAGCTAAAAAGCTTAAATTATATAATCTTTATTTAACAAGGCAAAGAACTTCTTTATAAGCCTTTTTATACTTTCTCTTCTTATAAGCTTTAAGTACTCTATAAATATATTAAAAAAGCACTACGTAAAAGATAGATTTGCTATAGCACTAGCCTTATAAGCGCACTAATACTATTTATACTAAAGAAAGATAGAACTCTTTGCCTTTACGTAAATTATTAAAGCCTTAACGCTGTTATAATAAAAAATTATTACTTACTTTTTCTAATTAGAGAGACACTAGACTGCCTGTTAGGCGCATGCTACTATACAACATTAAATCTTAAAAACGCCTACTATTATCTAAGAATTAAGGCAAGAGATAAGTAGAAGACTACTTTTAAGACATAATATAAACATTTTAAATATCTTATTATACTTTTTAGGCTTATAAATGCCCTAGCAAGTTTTTAAGCTTATATTAATGAAGCTTTAAGAAGGTACTTAGATTACATCTACGTAGTTTATTTAGATAATATCTTTATCTATACTTATAATAATAATATTACGCTATACTAGCATGCTATACGCGCTATACTTAACTTTTTATAAAAAGTAAAGTTATACATAAATTTTAAAAAGTATACATTTACTTTAAACAAAGTTTATTTTTTAAAATTTTTTATTACAAAAAGCAGTATTTGCGTAAATCTAGCGCATATTGCTAGTATTAAGTAATAGCCTACGCCTACTGGTATTAAAGAGCTATAGTTCTTTCTAAAATTTACAAATTTTTATTAGCATTTTATTAATAACTATGCTAAAAAACAGTACCTTTTATAAATATTTTAAAAAGAAAATAGGCGTTCTACTAGAATAAGGATATACATGCTACCTTTATAAGGCTAAAGCAATACTTTATATATATACTTATTTTATATTACTTTCAAATTATACGTATAATTTGTATTAAAATAAATACTTTAATTTTTACTATATTAAGTATATTGTCTTAATTATTTAAAGACAAAAAGTAGCATTTTTTATATTTTACTTACAAAAACTACAAAACGCTAAGCTAAACTATAAAGTATATAACTTTAAACTTTTAGCTATTATATAAAGCTTTAAAAAATTACTTAAAAAGCGCTTAATATACTATTTAAGTATTAACTAATTATAATAACCTGCGCTTTTTACGCGCTGTATAAAAGCTAAACTAGTATTAAGCATGCTAAGCTTTATTTTTAAAAGCTTTTAATTTTAAAGTTAAATACTGCCTAGGGCGTACAAACTCTGCAGACAGACTATTAAAAAAAGTAGATTATAATTAAGAGAACTTATTATTAACTTGATTATTACTTATACTGCAGAACAAACTTCTAGTAAGGGTAAAGCATAATAAAATAAAAAGTTCTATAACTTAGTATAGCTAAAAAGGCGCATGTAAAACGCATATAGCTAATATTTATAAAATAAAAAGTATCTAAACTGCTAGTACTATAAAGTGCACACTATACGTACTACGCTCTCTAGCTAGAGTATTAGTTAGTAGCAAACCTGCAATAGTAGAGTTAGAAGCTCTAATAAATAAACTACGCTAGTTATAATAAAAAAACGCCTTTGCCCTACAGCAGGTTGCAGACTTTATATAAGCAGTATATACTTAAAATAGCAGTAGCGCGTAAGTATAGCATGTTAATAATAAAAAAGTTTTAAAAGACAAAAGTAGAATTTACGTTCTACTAAAATAAGCTATTAAGCAAGAAATTTTATTATAAAATTATAATACGCGCATAGCAGGTTATTTTAATACATGTAAGACTTATAAGCTTATTAGTAGGCTATATTACTAGCTAGAGCTAAGCTATAATATTTAGAATTACGTAAAGACCTATATAGTATACTAAAAAAGCAAAGCTTTAAAATATAGTAAATATAGTTAGTTATTACTATTACTAGTTCTTAATAAAATATTTAAAAAAGTAAGCCTTAATTTTGTAATAAAGCTACTACTAGTAAAAAATAATAATTTAAGTTATATATTTAATGCAATTCTTATAATTATTAAATACTTTTTAAAAATAGCAATTTACATACTTACATTAAAAGTATACAATATAAAATAGTTTATAAAATTTTATTTTAAACATATTATTTTAAAATATAAAATTTAAAAAAGTATTATATATAATTATAGTTTAATCTTTATATCTGCATTTTAAATAGAAATATACTACTAATTACAAGTAAAGCGTAGGCTAAGCACAGCCTTCTACTTATAAATAAATAAGCAAACTAAACACTAGAACTAAATAATAAAGGAATACCTAAGAATATTTGCTTTAAAAAAACAAAATAATTAAGTATTACTTCTGCTAACTATATAATTTGCATACAACAACTTTATCTACAAATTAATAAAAATAACACCTTTTTATATAGTATATAGCAAGTATCTATTGCTTATATTGCCTCTTAAAAATAGTAGGCTAGAAAAAAAAGCACTAGATGCTGTAAACAGAGTACAGCGCATGCATAACGTACGTATAACAGCTAAAAAACACCTCTTAATAGCACAAGAATATTAACGCTAATACTATAATAAAAAATATAAACTAAAAATCTTTTGCTAAAAAGACTTAGTTCGCCTTAGTACAAAGAATATTAACTTAGCCTACTAACTTAGCAAGAAGCTTTCTAGTAAGTTTATAAAACTATTTTAAGTATAAAAAGTAGTTAGAATATAAGCTTACTAACTATATTTACTACCTTACTATTGTATTTACAATATTTTCTACGTCTTTTTACTAAAATAATAGGAATTACGTAGTAGTTAAAAAGATAATACTTAAGTACTAAAGATTAGCTTTAAAAGTAAAAAGATCTAGAAGGTTAAAAAAATATTAAAAAAACAAATTAAAAATAGCTAGCTAAAGTATTAGCTATAATAGAAAAGCTATAATAAATTATAAAATACCTAGACTCTAGCATTATAGTTTAAAAATATAAAAGAACTAATTAAGAAATATAAGTATAAGCAAAAATTATTATATTCTAAGTATACTAAAAAATATACTAAATATTATTATTACGCACCTAAGGCGTAAACTAAGTATTTAAATAAATAAAACTATAAGTATAAAAATAATTTACTTTTACTTATTATTAAAAAAATTTTTACTACTAGCACAAACTTTATTATTACTACTTATATTATTACTATTACTTCTAGCACTACTATTATGCGCGCTATTTACGCCTAAAGCGTGCTTAAAAAGTAGTACATTATTGTTACTTAAGCTTTTATTATTATTTTTATTATTACTAGCAGGACTAGTAATCCTAGCTGCATAACTAACAATTAATTTAAAAGTAGCTACTATATAGTACTACTTTACTAAAATTAAGCTTAAGTAGTAAAGTAAAGTTATTAGCACCTAAGTAAGAACTTTTAAAAAAGTACTAGTATGTATAGTAATATAGTAGTAGTTAAAAAGCTTAAAGTTAAATTAGCGCTAGCATTACGTAAGCTTAATACTAGTAGTAATAATAGTAAAGTTAGTCTTTAAAATATTAGTATTAATAACTATAGTATTAAAATTAAAGCAAAGTTAGTATAAATAATTTAAATACTTATTAAGTGCTTTAGAAACTTATTTAAATTAGCTAAAGCGCAGTTAATAAAATAAAAAGACTTACTTTAGTATAACTACTATAGTTGCTTTTAGCATAATAGTTATAATAATGATACTTAGTCTTTTTACAAATTTTCTTTTACTTAGTAATATTTTATATATAATATAAGTAGGTTGTATACAAAGTAATAAAATTAATAGCTTTTTTAAGTATACTAAACTTATATAGCTAAGCATCTTATAAGTAGAATTTCTTAATATCTTTAAAATTAAAAGCGCTCTTTACTAAACTATCCTTATACAGTCTAAAGAGTTAATTTAAGGCTATTAAGACGCTAGACTAGAGAGGGAGGCTCTGTTACGGATAGTTACGTGTTAACTAGGTCCGCCAAACTCGCTTATCGTTAGCTTGCCCACCTGCAATTATGCTTATAAGGGGCTCCTCACCTGCAAGGATACCTACAGGTATTATTGCTTAAAATATACACACGTTATTATTTGGAGCTATCTCTCACTATCTTCTGTGGTGTGAAGCAAGTACTATTGCCTAAGAGATATACAAAAAACTTTAGGCAACACGCTAGAGGCATTAGGTATAAGAAGTTAGCTACAATAGTGTATACTATTAGATAGTGGCTTCGGCCTTTTAAGACAACCTTTTAATGTGACCACATATTTTATAGACACCTTTTTAGTAAAAAAAGATTTATTGCTAACAACAGGTATCCGGGCTTATGCCCCCTTGTTCGGCATTACTAGCACGCAATTGGTGTGTCGCTCTAGCATGTTTAGACAGAAACAAAGATGCGCGATATCCTTCTAACTAACCCTCTTAACTAATAACTATTTACTAATAACTATTTACTGCTAACTATTTACTGCTAACCGCAACTTCTGTTATCTTGTTACTATTCTAGCAGTGTTGCAGTTGCAGCGTTTAGTGCCTATTCTTAAATATAAATAAATAATAACAGCATTACTATTTATATACAGCTCTTCTAATTCTAAAGGCGTTCTATAAAATTCTTCTACTTATTTATTTATTCTAGCTACTTTATAGCTATTTTAATACGCCTTTGCTTCTTGCAAAGCTACTTTTAAGTCTTTTTACTAAAGTTATATTTACGTAGAAAAAAATTACTAAAGTAATATATTTCTACCGCACTTAAACTATTAGTATGCGCAGTATATATAGTATACTAGCTAAACTAGCGTTTTATAGTTCTTATTATAACCTTAACATCTATAATACTAGACGCAAAGATATCTTAACTATAGTTATATTTTAACTTTAACACTAACTTAATTACTATAAAGACTATTGCTACTCGCTCTTTTTTAACTAACCAAAGTAGCTACTTTATAATAATAAACACTAGCTTTGTAATTTATTACTATAGTACTTAGTATAGAAACTTAGTAAAGTTTAACTTTACTTAATATAAGCTATTAGTGTTTGTATTAAACAAGAAGAAAAATAGTCTAAGCATTATATTATTTATATATAAGTTGTTTTTATGCAGTACTATATAGTATAAGAAATTCTAAAAGTAAAAAGTAGCAGGCAAAAAGCTTTTATAAAGAAGTATTATAGGCTTCTGCTGCAGTAACGTACGTGTCTTTACCCTTCTCCTCTATCTCTAATGCAATCTTGTTGCTAGCTATAGGCTAGCAATTACTATTAAACACGTTTTAATTAGTATTATTCTTTAGTACCTTAAGTAAGTTTTCTCAACCCTAATTTTTGCTTAGTAGTTTAAGCTTTTCTGCTCTAAGTGCTTAGCGCGTAGACCTTATCTACTTACTGTTTAAATCTTATTAACTACACACTAACTTTTTTTTAAATTTTGCGTCTAAATAGTAGAGGGTAGCTGCTTTTCACTTTTTTAGAAACCCGATTTTGACTACAACAACAACCACCACCTTTAACACCTGAAAAACAATTACTATTAGATAGATCTACGTAACCTAGAACACTTAAAGTACTTAGTAACTATATATATATAACAGCTGCACTATATACTACTTAGATAAGTATAGATTATATAGTTTTTAAAGAAACTAAAAGGAATATCTTAATATAAGTACCTATAGTACAACTGCCTAAACAGTAAATACGCAGTATATTTATAAAATAAATAATATAGCTTATACTTCAATAAATATAATAATCTAGAAAAGACCTTGCAAATACATATAACGCAGTAAGATAATTATAAAAATAAAACTTATGCATAGGAGTTCAACTAGCCCTTATAGCACACGTCCCTTAACATTAAATATAAACTATAAATAGTTACTAAGAAGTTTTATAGATTTAGTACACAGTCTTTTTTGAATAAACGCCTAAGACACCTAGAACTACTAGGGAGATTAGCGTAGTAAATCCCCTAATCCTTCTTAAGCTACTAGTAAAGCTTAATAGACATTAGAAAATAGTATTAGTAAATTTTAGCTCTTAAGCTAACTTTGTTTCCTCTTAAGTAGTATAAGTAGTAGGCCTATAAACACTAAAGAAATAAAAACTTTACTTACTATATATAGCTAACAGTTAGCTTATGCTAGATAAGACCATTCTTACACACAAGGTTAATAGTATAACGCTTAGTATTTTAAGAATATAAAGAAATGTTAAACTTAGACGTCTTTAAATTAGCTACTTATAACATTATATTAAGAATTTCTTAGTTATAAAAATGTAATTTTTAAATTAACTAGAAGTTAAAGAAGTTCTTATTTAAGTACTGTAGACTAGACGCAACTATAAGCTAGCCTACGCATTTAATAACTGTAATAGTAAATAAAAAAGGATTTATAATATTGCTAAAGGATAGCAAACCTTAACGAAACACAGCCTTATAATATAAGAGTTTAACTTAATTAATATTAGAAGAGCACCTTTAGGTTACAAACTTAGAGTTTTAAAGTAATACGTAACTTAAAATATCTTAAAAAAGTATAAAGAATTTTAGCACCTTTTTATAAAAGTAGTAAATAGTAAAGCCTTACTAAGACATTAACTCTAGGACTATAAGATTGTCCTAGAAGAAGAAAAAACTTTACTCTTTAGGCTAATATACTTACTATTAAAGACAGAAGTTAAAATATTAAGAGAAAAGCTAAATAAGAACTTAAAAAAAATATATTAGACTTTCTATTTTACAAGTAGAATTCTCTATACTCTTTATACTAAAGAAAAATAGACTACTAAGAATATATGTTAACTACTAGAAACTTAAAAGTATTATAATAAAGAATAGAAATTTACTACTAAATATTATAGAGCTTTAAAATTAATTATCTTACGCTAAAGTCTTTAAAGCATTTAATTTCTAAAATATATACTACTTGATTAAAATTAAGAAAAGTAAAAAATAGAAAATAGTGTTCTAAACACAATACAGACACTATATATATACTATTATACTATTTAGGCTTATAAACTCTCTAGCAACATTTTAAGAACTTATTAATAATATATTAAGGCACATTCAGATATCTTTGTTGTAGTATCTTTTAATAATATCTTTATCTACTTTAAGAACCTAAAAGATTATGTAGACAATGTCTGCATAGTACTAAAGTGCCTAAACTAGTTTAACTTTTAACTTAAACTAGAGAAATGCAAGTTTTATAAAGATAAGTTGCTTTCTTTAAATATATAGTAGAAGTATAAAGAGTATAGATAAGCAAAAAAAGGATGCAAGTAGTAAAAGAATAGCTAATACCTAAGACAGTTAAAGATATATACTCTTTCTTAGAATTTCTAAACTTAAATTAATAGTTTATTCAAGATTTTTCTTAAATTCCTATTTTACTAACTAAACTTACAAGGAAAGACACTTTGTTTAAGTAAAGTAAAGAAGCTAAAGATATTTTCTAATAACTTTAAGAATAAAAGTATAGAACTACTATGCTTTTGCATTATTTTAAGCAGAATAACTATTACGCTTTAAGACTAACGCCTTAAATCTTACACTAGGTAGATGCGCTAGCTAAAAGCATAAAATTAGATAGCACTCTATCGCCTACTACTCTTACAAATTCTTAGGGCTAGAGGAGAATTACAACGTCTGCAATAAGGAGCTACTAGCTATTATTATATGCTTTAAACATTAGAGAGTATACGCTAAAAGCTACTTAGAACTTATAATATTCACATATGATAAGAACTTAATTAACTTTACAACTACTAAAGTACTTAACTAACAATAATTTTAATGGTTAAAAGAACTTAGATAGTATAAGTTTAAGATTATGTATACACCTAGAAAGGAAAACAGAAGAGTAGATGTTCTTAGCTGCTAATAGAATATCATAGGAACTAAGTTAATTTCTAACTTTATACTACTAAAGTTTAATAAAGATAAATTGCTAGAACTAGCAAAGATATAAAACTAGAATATAAGAGTTACTTGTAAAGTACTAGAGAAATTACAAGAATTAATTATTTAATAAAATTACAACAACTTTGTATATAGTTATTTTAGTATTATAAGAACTATAAAACTTATTAAGTAAAACTATAAATTTCTAAATATAAAGGACAAAATTACTTCTTTTATTACTAAGTGCGCAGACTGTTAAAAGAATAAACATAGTACTTACGCAGTTTACAAAAAAATGCAAGTAATAGAGCTACCTAACGCACTATAGTTAGATATTACTATAGACTTTGTTACAGGCTTACTAGTCTTAAGAGATCCTGTTATAAAAGTATCTTACAACGCAATTCTTGTAGTAGTTAATCAATTTATAAAACAAGCTAAGTACATAGCCTTTAGAAAAGATTTTACAGTAGTACAGCTTACACGTATTATTAAAAATTAAATTATTAGACACTACAACATACTAAAGTTAATTATTAGTATAGAGACAAGCTTTTTACCTTAAACATTTAGACAGCATTATTAGCTGCAATTAGAATAAAACAAAAGCTATCTACAGCCTACTTTCTATAAATAAACAAATAAACTAAACAAACAAATTGCATAATAAAAGCTAATCTTAGAATATATGTTAACTTTTAATAGACTAATTGGGTATTGCTATTACTTATAGCATAAATAGCATACAATAACAAGTTTCTAGAGTTTATAAGATAAACTTTGTTTTATATAAACTATAAAAGACACATACATCTCTTTAAATAAACATTTCTAAGTTAGAACGCAAAAGTAGCTATTGCTACAGCTAATAACATTACAATAGTACATAAGTTACTTAAAATAACACTTAAAAAGGCTCAAGGCTAAAGCATTTTATAAATTAACAAGAAACAAAGATAGCACCTTAGCTAAAGAAAAGAAATAAAGTTTATTTGCTTACAAAAAATCTCTGTACTAAACAACTAAACAAGGAACTTAACAACGTTAAGGTTAAACTATTTTAATTCTAGACTAGAAGGGACTAGTTATATATACACTAAACCTTCTACTTAATACAAAAATCTATCTATAATTCTATGTTAATATGTTAGAACTAGCAGACTAAGAGACACTACTTTAGAAAACCTTCTGGTATAAAACAAAAAAAAAGACAAATTAAAAGATTAAAAAGATTCTTATACACTAAATACAAAATAATAGTAAGAAATATCTAGTTAAATAGTTAGAGTACCTAGACAGCAACAACATATAGGAACTAGACATAAACCTAACAAACTGCTAACAAATATTACAAAAATACTATAGCTAGGCTAGATGTTAAACTAAAGATGTTAGACACATATGTTGTGGATTTAATCTCTAGGCCTAATTGCTGCTTGTTCTACTATCAACTCAGAGGTAGAGGTCTCTGCCTTCTACTTGTTTGTAGTAGACTCAGAAGTAGAACGATAAGATAAGAGAAATAAATATAGAGACTAGGGGAAGAAAGTGCTAAACTAACTTATATTATGCAGTTACTTATTGCAATTTGTATTATTCTTTTTTAAGAACTCTCTCTTGTTTCTGCCTACAAGCTATACTACAGTCTATATATACCTGTTACTTGCATTCTAGAAAGATCTGTACTTACGCAATAGCTTGCGTAGTAGATATTGCAATATCTTGCAATCTTATGTAATCTTACGTAATAGATTGCGTAGTTGCTGTAGATTAATTGATAACAATGATAAGTTGTACTAGTAGCGTAATAGCTTCTAGTAATCAATTGATCGTAGGTTAATTGTAGATTCCAGGTGTGATTTTGAGCACCTGGATCCTGTCATATACTAACAAAAAATATAACTTGTCCTAGTATTACTACTATACTATTATGTCGCAACGCTAGAATAATAGAAACAAAATAAGGCAACGTACTTTATAAATTACTACCAGCCTTAGATATAGTACTACTACTACTTAGTAAAGTAACCGCATTGTCTAAGTTACCTAGAGTAGACTATATTATTAGCAAGTACGTAATACTAATAGCTACTATAAGACAATTTAAAGACTTTGCATTAACGTCTTTACTATTTACTTCTAGCTTTAACGTAAGGTAAAGCGCTTTTCTTTACATACGCTTATTAGCCTACGCTAGTATCTTTTTATTACGCAATAAATGCATGATTACTTTACATAGTAAATTTATATTTATATCTACTTTTACCCAATACTCCTTACAAGTTTTATTTAAAAAGGCCTAAGACATGTTTACACATACCTAGCCTAGACGCGTATATTTTACATATTTTAGAAAGGAATTTAGCATAATATAACAAGGCTAGTTATTAACAAACTATTTATTGTAAGCAAAGTTAGAAATAAAATTAGTATTAAGGATTTTTTAGGCAAGACAAATTTGGCGTTTATAAGAGTTAAATAACATAGCAAATTCTAAAGCTTATAATAACACGCAGGGCAACTCTGCTTATAAGCTAAGCAATCTACAAGAGTTAGATAATCTAAGGATAGATCCTAAGAAGGGGAGAATAGTGTTACGACCTAGCTATAAACCTAAGTCTTATAAAGAACTATTAGAACTAGCTAACAAGAAATTAGATAACTACCCTGTAAGAACAACGCAGCGAGTAGTTACATAACTAATTACTCCGCTAAGGACTATTACTAGGAGCAATTATGACTACTGCAACTATTGCTAGGAGCAATCACG
Source organism: Alternaria gansuensis (assembly GCA_009289805.1). Lineage (NCBI taxonomy): Eukaryota > Fungi > Ascomycota > Dothideomycetes > Pleosporales > Pleosporaceae > Alternaria > Alternaria gansuensis. The sequence continues at coordinate 132,339 of WBOK01000123.1, forward strand.
ACTACCGCAACTATTGCTAAAAGCAATTATAACTACTGCAACTATTGCTAGAAGCAATTACAACTATTGCAACTATCGCTAGGAGCAATTTCGACTATTAGAGCTATCGCCTAGTACATAGCTTAGACACTAAATCTTTATAGCTTAGTGTGTTTAACTTTGTACAAGACTTTAGTATTTAATCTAAGGATTATACTTCTGTTCTTAACCCCTTGTAATATTACATTAATCTACTAATTGTGTTATCACAACCCTGTCTATTGTACTTACTTATTCCCCGAGAACCAACTCTTAGATCCTCTTAGAACAATCTTCACATGTTATTACTCCTTGTTATAATAAGAATAAGAGATAGTCCCTAGAATACTTTTAGGAAGTGTTTTAATTGCCTTTAACGCCTTGTACGCACTACACCCTCTACTATGTCTAGATTAACAAGGTCCTTCTTACTAGAAGCCTAGTAGAACGTTAGTTAGAGCTTTTTAAAAGCTCTATCTAATAAGGAAAAAAAAGCATTATTAATGTTAAATATAGAAAGAATTAAGTAGTAGTAGTTTATATTTGCTTAACACTTTATAGAGCTTTTAGAATACTTTTAAAATACTTTTAACTTTAACTATTACTATTTTTGCTGCTGTGCAGGACGCTAATTCCATGGTCGGCTGACATGCGAACACAACAAAGACGTAGCCAGATGGCCAAAAATGATGACCTAACCAGGGGTCGAACCTGGAATCTCTTGATTTCGAAACTAAATCGTAGTCAAGCGCCTTGCCATTGGGCCATTAGGCCAGCTGTACTGATCGTTGAAAAATTGAGCAGATAAAATCTAAATATTTATCATGCCGGGCTACGACAGGCTACTGGATCATGGCTGCGTGATGTACGACGGCCGCAAAGATGGCGAAAATCTGTGTGCGGTGGGGCAGAGGGAGAGTGGGTCGCACAAAAACGAGGACGCAGGTCATCCGACCATGGGATTAGCCGAGGTAGACCATTGCCAAGGTACCAAGAAGTTACTAAGCTAAACTGTGTTAGTGCGACTACATAGATAGCTTTTAAATTGCAATCTAAATGCAATTACAACTACTAACACCCTCCCCCCCCCCTAAATACTACTATGTCTGGCGCTTTGCATAGATTTGTAAGTAGGAAGAATTACTAAAAAGCTATTGCAATGCATTTAGAAAGCTTTCTAATAATATTATAGCAGCCTTATAAGCGCTATAAACGCGCAGTTACCCTCCTAATTAACACCTCTACCTATAAGTTTAAAAAGGATAACAGGCTTATTATTAACTTTAAAGAGTTAGTTTGCTGCAAGACAAAAGCAGGCGCACTTTGTAAAGTAAGTAAGAATATAGAAAAGCTATTAAAACGCTTTAAGAAAGCTTTTAGAAAGCATTTTAATTACTTTTAACGCCTTGTACGCACTACACCCTTTACTGCGTCTAGGTTAATAAGGTCCTTCTTACTAGAAGCTTAGTAAAACGTTAGTTAGAGCTTCTTAAAGGCCCTATCTAATAAGTAAAGAGAAAGGTAATTATTTATATTAAACACTAGAAGAAGTAAGTAATAGTAGCTTATATTTGCTTAACACTTTATAGAGCTTTTAGAATACTTTTAAAATACTTTTAACTTTAACTATTACTATTTTTGCTGCTGTGCAGAACGCTAATCCTATGGTCGGCTGACATGCGAACACTAATTTCAGAGCGGGGTTTTTAAATTACAACAACAAGGTCTTTTGCCGATCAGCTGCTGACAGCAACACCAAAGATCACGACGAGCGCCTGGCACATACAAAGGCAACTAAGGCGCTCCATTGCAATGTGATAGCAGTGCACGAAGGGCCTTAGTCAATGTCCCCAAGTCTTCCCATCCAGCTTCGAAATTCGGTCGCAATGGAGCTGCATCCAAGATAACAATATGTGCCTGGCAGATATAGAGGCAGCAGAGGCTCTTCTTGATCGTGATGCGACAATAGTGCGCGAACGGTCTTATTGCCTAGGCAGGTATGTGTACCTTGCTGTGTAGCTAATATCGCATTTTGGTATTAGTTGTATGTAAGATGTGTGTCGCTTTTGCGAACCTAGCCCCTTTAGCTCTACTTTGTTGACAGAAAATTTGCGACTGCTTAAGGCAAAAAGTTACAGTTGCAGGGCATAGAAGAACTAGGCTGCCTAGCTACACACGCAATACCCTTCCTATTAAAATAACTTTTAAGTAGGTATTAATAGCAGAACAGCTTAGATAAAAAACTAAAAAAAAAAAAATTAATTAATAACAATGCTTCTAAGTAGCTTGCTCAGACAGTACGCCCTTAATACTAAATATTAATAAAACTACTTAGTAATTTAGACCCTGCTATTTACAATAGTTAAGAGTTTTCTTTTTAACTAACTTTTAAAGAAGCGTTAAATATAGCATATAAAAATATTATAAATAAAATAATAACTTCTTGAATAAATAACACTCTTATATTTTATTATTAATCATAGTTGTATATATTAGCAGTACTTAAGTAAATAGTCATAGCTATAAGATATCACTAAGCTAGAAAATAGTATAGTAGGCGTTATAAGCAATAATTAAATACTTTTTCTTTATGAACTAAAGTATACCTATGTAAGTAAACACACTATATAATTACTTTATTATATTATAATTGCCTAGTGCTATATATGCTGTAGGCTAAATTGCAAAGTAGAGTTTTATAGCTATAATTAACTAGTATATATAAAAGTACTTTAAATAAAAAACGTACAGTTTTTTTTGGTAATATGTTTAGAGTATATATAGTGTAGGAATATTATAAAAGAATTTAGTAAGTTTAATATAGTTAGCTATATAGCTTTAGAAGAAGTACTTGCTATAATAAAAGGCATATTGCAGCGCGCAATATACTTATTATAAAAAGGCATTCTAATAGTATTTATTAACTTCTATTATATAAAATTCTTTATAAATTTTACGATAAGTAATTATAGGCTACTATCTACTTTCTTCTATATATAACTCGCGCACCAAACATACAGCACCGCTAGATTCTGCTTATTAGTAGCTAATCTTATACTTTAGTATTAGTTGTATATAAGATGTATATCGCTTTTACAAACTTAGCCTCTTTAGCTCTACTTTATTAATAAAAAATTTGTAACTACTTAAGGCAAAAAGTTGCAGTTATAAAGTATATAAAAACTAAGCTACCTAGCTATACACGTAGTGCTTTCTTTATTAAAATAACTTTTTAGTAGGTGTTAATAGTAAAACAGCTTAGATAAAAAACTAAAAACAAAAAAATAAAAAAAAATAAAAAAAGATTAATTAATAATATTGCTTTTAAGTAGCTTGCTTATAGAGTGCGCCTATAATACAAAATATTAATAAAACTACTTAGTAATCTAGACCCTGCTACTTATAATAGTTAAGAGTTTCCTTTTTAACTAACTTTCAAAGAGGCGTTAAATATAACATATAAAAATATTAAAAATAAAATAATAGCTTTTTAGATAAGTAACAGTTTTATATTCTACTATTAATTATAATTATGCATATTAGTAGTACTTAAGTAAGCAGTTATAACTATAAAATATTACTTAACTAAGAAATACCTTAGTAAGCGTTATAAGCAATAATTAAATACTTTTTATTTATTAACTAAAGTATACCTATGTAAGTAAACACACTATATAATTACTTTATTATATTATACTTACTTAGTACTATATATACTATAGGCTAAGTTGTAAAGTAAAGTTTTATAGCTATAATTAACTACTATGTACAAAAGCACTTTAAATAGAAAGTGTATGCTTTTTTTTTATAACATGTTTAGAGTATATGTAGTGTGGGAATAGTATAGAGGGATTCAGCAAGTTCGATGTAGTTGGCTACATGGCTCTGGGAGGAGTGCTTGTCGTAACGAAAGGCACATCGCGGCGCACGATATGCCCATCATAAAAAGGCATCCTGACGTTATCCACCGACTTCTGTCATGTAAAATTATTCATGGATTTCACTACGAGTACCTTTAGGCTACTGTCTACTTCCTACTATGCATAACTCGCCCACCCCATATACAGCACCGCCAGATTCCGCTCATCGGTAGCTTGCTGAATAAGCTCATTCACCGTCGCCTTCGTACTAAGCGTTTTGCTCAACTTCTTCTCCACCACACTCAATGCTCTCCCTGCCTCACCGGCCTGTTCCTCCTTTTCCCTCTTTTTGTTACTCTCATGCGCCATACCCGCCGCTGCCGCCGCCGCCTCTTCCACGGCTGCCTGACCCGACGGCGCAGGTGTACCTCCAGGAGCGACAGTAGTCGAGCGAGCGGTACCATTTGCACTAGTTTCTTGATTGGCTTCCTGCATACGTTTCGCTTTGGTAGGTGTGACGCTCCAGTTAACGAGGGGGTCATATCGCAGGACGTTGAGAAGTGTCATGATGGATTCTCGTTCCTCGCGTAGCGTGTCCATGGTGAATTCGCAGCAACGACGGAAGACGCCCTCCGTCTTTGTGTATCCCATGCCATCCACCAGATCGCGTGTGAGTCGGAAGGGCACGACTTCTGGCACAGGCAAGACGCGACCAGCTTCGAAACTCACACCGAGATCGATATGCACTACTTCGCCAGACTTCTCGTCGAGAAGAATGTTGTGACAATGTCGGTCGCCGAGACCAAGAACGTGTCCTAGGATAGAGATGGCGGCTGTGGAACGTGTGTATGCTAGACGGCGCTCAAACCACTCGTCTGGGTCTTCGAAGCGTTCGAGAAAAAAATAACGCAGCACGGGGTGGAAGTTGTCTGCAATCTTCTGCCAGACCTTGACGCGCGTTGTGAGCGAGTCTTGTTGGCATGCGCCAATCTCCTTGCGGCATCTCTCAGGCTTGTAGTCGTTTGGGTAGTATTTCTCATGGGCTGGCATGACCCAGAGATGAAGAGGAACCGTGTTCTGCACAAACTCCATAAGACCAGAGCGAGTCGAGAGCGGTAGGACTTTGTAGGTGCGAATACCAAGATTGCGAATGCGCGTTGCGGTGTGGTTCTTGAGTAGTCGTGAAACTTGATCAAAAACTTGCTCCATAATTGCGTCTTGTCGCAGGTCGTCGTTTCCGGATTTGAACTCAAAGATGGTCAATATCATTCTGTCTTCGTTCATTTTCTCAGTTACTTACAAGCTGCTTGTACGGTTTGCCATCTGTGCCTTTAGCAGTGATGACCTTTGGCGCACTAAGTCCGTTTGCTATTGTCATGGTCGACTTGAAGCCTGCGATCCTCGGCAAGTCGCTGTAGTTCATGTTGGGTCGAACTTCAATCTGGAGTGTGGCGGGCGGTACATTGAGCTTCGGAATCTTGTTCACCAAGTCTCGCGATTCCTTGTACCTATCGAGCGGCAACTCACGACCTTGTTGGGTGCTCTCCTTTTCACCCTTGAACATGGCGAGGTGGTGGTATACCTCGTTAGACTGAAAGATTGAGCTCCAGTACGACCGGCCTCTCTTGTCAGTGCTAAGCGCCGTCGCAAGGCCACCCGCAGCTTTCTGACGAGACTTTGCAGATTCATCTTTGGCTCTGACGACATCTTCCCTAGAGGTGGCTGCTACCTTCATCTGAATCGCGAAAATCTGGTGCATGCCATGGAATGGATGATCGACACATATACGAAAGACTAGCTCCATCAACAAATGCTGAAAATCGTTCTCTTCGGCCTGTAATCGTGAGGACAGTTGATTCATCAACAAGGCGAATTTCCCGCTTGGCACATCCTTCAGATATGCTTTGACAGCCTGGTTCGCTAGAGGAGTATCGGAGTACTCTAGCCACAACGAGAATACCCGAAGTGCGTCGTGGTTGTACTCGTCACTAGCAAGAAGGGATAGCAGATAGTTTTCGAGACACTGGCGCAGAAATTGCTCGCGATCTTTGCGCATCCTTTCGTATTCCGCATTGTCGAGGTCATACCAAGTTTTCGCACGACGAGCGTTCCGATGGTACGTCTCGCGCATTCCTTTGCTCTTGTCGGTCTTGGATAGCTTGGCAAAGTCATGGTACTCTTGCAGCTTCCGGTCCATGACAGTTTTGATGCGGTTCATGTCTTCAGCGGCTTCAGGGCTCTGCAGTTGCTTATCGCAGAACAGGGCGAACTCGTGGAAAACTTGGCCCGGGCCCAATCCCTCCTTTTGACCTTTGAGCTCACGGATCGCTGGTTCTAGGTAGTCCTTCATGATCGCGTCGGGTTTGGCAAGGCGAGCTTCAGCAAGATGATGACCCTGATTGCGTTAGTTTTAAAAAAAACCCCAAGCCGTCTTGTAGTTCTTACCAGTCGAGCAAGCAATACTGGCAAGCTCAGGTCGACATTTTGTGAGTCGAAATCGGCGTGGTCAATTAGGTGTTGACGCATTCTTATTGATATCTCGGTTTCGCCTTGTTCCCAGAGCACGTTTGCTACCTCATGCTGAGCCATAGCTTCAATGTCTAGACCGATAGCCTTGCATTCGGGTACGATGTCAGAAAGATAAGTAACGCTTGCGAGCGACTCTTGCAGTGCGCCGTGCTTCCTGCAGAGACTGGACGAGGATACTAGAGCTTCTACCTCCATACCACGTATACTCGCAGTCCGGGTATGTAATGAGTCCACAAGTGCAATGTTCGCGCCGAGTACATTGAACAGCGTTTCACGACACGATAGAAGCTGGCGCACATCGTTGAATCTAGCGATTGTGAGTAAATGGACTCCAACCGATGTTGCACAGTACTTACTCGCCAGCCCGCATCCACTTCTCTCGTGCCTTCATGCGATCCCAAATATCCATCAAGTGCTCTGAACGCTCAGCCTTGATCACCTCGTCGGCCTCTGTGAGCGCCCCTAGCGTTCGCAAGCGGGTCTTCGTAGATATAGATGAGCTATCTTTCCCACAGAGGAAGTTCATAGTCGCTTGTAGCTGGCGATCAAAGTTTTCTTGAGCTTCTGCTACGCTCTTCGCAAAGTGCAACCCTTGGAATGCCTTGAACAAGGTACTTGCTTCAGTATGATTGACTTCAGGCGCCTTGATGTCCCACTGGCCTAGCTTTCGTGCGGTATGGAGTGTGCTCTCAACTACATCGTCTCCTGCATCGCGGAACTGGTTGTTCGAGAGCAAAGAGTGCGTAACGCTGTTCATGTTCAGCATGATAAGGGATTTAACCGTACCACGGGAGTCGATAGCCTCGAACTCGTTGTGTCGGCGCATTTGACTATCGAGACGAGCGCCACGAAAAAAAAGGCTTTTGACACCATCACCCTCGTAGTCAAGGCGATCTAGCACTGACAGCAGGCTGGAGCCACGATCTACTCCGTAGAACGAATCAGGCTCGTCGAGGTTCTTGTAGATAGAAAGTTGAAGTTGTAGAGGCACCTTTGGCGGGTCAATCCTGACGGACGATCTCCTTGTGCTACTCCTGATGATTGGCTGACCGGAAGATGTTTCTGCAAATAAAAGTGCACTCCTGAACATGCCACAATCATTCGCGGCCTGTGAAGCCTCAAGATAGTCGACATCTAACCACTTATCTCGCTCAACTCTAGTTACCTCCTTAGGGACCGGTTGACTTCGAAGGTAGAGTATGGATTGTATAAGGATGCGAACGTGTGGTATAGTAGTTGGGCTGCACTCACGGAACCACGTCGCCATCGACTTGGAGAGTGTATCATGAACATTGCGTTCTGCTTCGTATTCGTCGAGTAGCACGAGATGAAGTATGTAGGGTAAAAGCTTCTCCGCCATGTGGTTGATGCCGCAAAGCAGATCTGGAAGCGCGCCGAGAATGGGATCATCAGCTGCGACTTTACAAAGTGCCATCGTCAGATCTCTGATCCAGTCGGATACTGACTTCACCGGCGTGGGTGAGACGGCTTCGTGCAGACCATCTGCGACAGGGTGAGAGGTGCTATCCAGCTCTGGAGGTTTATATAAAAGCGCCTTACCAATGGCCTCTGGAATGACTCGATGCATCTCGCTCATGTACGGCGAATCAGGAACCAAGCGAGAAATCAGGCGTCGTACAGCGTCTTCTGCTAGGCTGACCTCACAGCGATCGTCGCTATAGAACAAGTCGATAACTTCATTGACAACAGCTTCTCTTGATGACTTTCCAAGAACAGACTTTGAAGTCTGGATTGACAATGACCAGGGTCGAGCCTGGGCGGAGCTTTGCTTGACCTCCCCGTAAGCGCTATATGCTCGACCCAAGACCCGTGCTGTCCACAACAAATAGCCGTCGCCAAGGACCGCCGCATGTACCGCCCCGCATGACTGAAATGGCTCTTCATCGTGGAAGGTTGTTCTATGGCTCTTCATAATTGAAGGTTGCTCTGCGATTCTGCGACATGATTCCCAAACTAGGGGTGCGTACTCTGCAGCATCGAGGTCTAACCCAAGGACATCATCTCGGGCATTTGATGCAGGGCGGAAGTTTTGGCAAAGCAAGTCCAAGGCAACATCTCGGGATGTCTTGTTCAAGAGCTTGCGCCCTGACCGCACATCGTCTAGTATTTCCAATAGAAGCTTACTCTCTTCGCTACCTCGCAATGAGTTGCCTTCGGCGTTGACTTGAGAAGCGGTAGTGGTGATGAGTCTGAAGGCTTTGATGGCGGAGGACCGTTCTGTACCAGTGATTGCTTGAGCATGAGCCTTGAGGTATTCAGTAAGCCAAGTGTGAAATCTGTTGGCTGCATTCATAGTTGCTAGATGCTGGGACTGTTGGGTAGTACTATCCTGAGAGGAGCCTAAGAACACTCGGATCGAGATGAGAATCGACAGGCCAATACCCGTGACGAAGCTGAGCTGTTGGCGGAGATACTGAGCGCCATGTTCGAACAGATACTGCATGATTCCCACCGTGTCCTCTGCGCATTGCGTATTCGTGAGAAAAGGGCGCAGAGATTGGAGCGTCATTTGCAGCGGGTACCCTTCAAGAGCTACAGATCCAGCCAGCGCAATAATGATTCTAATCTTCCGGATCATCGATCGGGCATAAAGCGAGCCGAGAGCCGGGTGGATACGATCAAGCAGGGAGCGCATCACGTATGTATATGTGCTTGGGGACCAGAAGCTGGCTGGTCTATCGCCAGTGCGTCTACACAAACGTTCTAGCTGATCCGGCAGGTAGAAGGCAGAGAACGACGGCTCAATGCCTGTATTGAGACCTTGCGCAGATTGGCTGATTTCAGCGATCTCGGCTAGGACTGCTGCTGCAGGATTGAAGGCTGGCTTCTTGTCCAGTGATTTGGTTAGACGTTCTTCATGATCGATGGTTTGGAACATGTGACCTAAAACTTGAGGGAAATGCTTCTGTATCAGGCCGTAATATTTGTCGCTGCCAACCATGTCTTTCAGCAGGTTGCCAAAGCTGGAGTCGGCTCTGTTACGAGCAGAACCTCTACAGGTATCCCATGCAATGGTATATGCGGCTGCCTTGCCGATGTTTCTCGACAGCATATCTTGTGCCGACATGCCCAGATGGTTGGCCAAAAAGTCCACCTCATCCTTGCGTCCAAACATAATGGCTTGACCTACAACTTCGGCTTCGATATCACGGAGAAGGTTGGAGAGCGAAGTATAACCAAAAATCGGAAACGGGATACTACCAATCTTCTGGCCTCGATCTAACCAAGTATAGATGACTTGCGGAGCGAAAAGCTTGAACAGGCTTTGCGAATCGCCAAGACCTCTTGACTGAGCGACGTTGGAGATACATCGTTTGGCGTGATTAATAGCTCCGCCGATGGTTCCCGCTGTCGCGAAAATGCGATACACGCTATGGCGCAACAGCGTGTGCCACTGAGATGCCAGTCGCGATAGAACAAGCAACCGAACAGCAATGCCTTCAAGACCCTCGTCGTCTCCTGGTAAACTACTGTCGACATCTTGCAGAATCTTATCGTGCTCTGATAGTACAAAATCTTCGAAAATTCTTGGCAGATGCTCAGCAATATGATACTTCACGGTCATGTCGCCTTTCGAAAGAAGCTCAAAAAGACTGGTCCGTACCGACGGAACCTTCCGGTTTTGCGCAAAATCGGGATGATGTTTCAGTAGGCCGTGTAAAAAGATGGCGATCGTCGTTTGCAAGTTTGCGGATCGCCTCACACCTCCTCTCTCCATCTCCTTGACGTAATAAACGTACAGTGCCTCCACGTTATCATAGAGGTCCTGAGCCTCGCGATCGGTCGCATCGGGAAGCCAAACGAGCGTGGTCCCTGTTAAGACCTCGACCAGCATGCTGTTGGCAACTTCGGAAGTGTTGTACTCGCGCGCGCGAGGATCGATGAGAGCTTCACTGAAGCGGTCCAAGAGATTGAGGCAGTTGTTCCTGGATACCTTCAAATGGCTTTTCCACACCGAACGAAGAAACTGACGTGAACGAAGAAGGTCGCTCTCAGAAAGAGAGACTAGGTAGTCTACAAAGTCGGGGGGCACTGTGCCAGGCTCTAGTTCAGTATGTTTGACAAGACATGATATGAACTGCAGGTGTGCTGAACATGATGCACGCAGAGCCGTTATATCAGTTTCTGCCTGTACATTATGTCGAGGCACATCATTGTCGAGAACGGTAGGCCCCACAGTCATCTGCGAATCGGGCTCATCATCTACTTCCATAAAGTCCTCGTCTTCGACATAGAATGACTGTTTGACTTCTTTGCGTTGTTGAAGAGCGTTAGGTAAATACCGAGCCAGCTGATCGATTCCTGTTGATTCGTACGCGCCTGAGCTCACCCGCTTGAGTGAGCCGATGTCCGGAAGGCTTTGTGTACAAGTTTCGAGGACAGCATCAACCTTGTATTGTTCCATTTGAGGTTTAGCTAGTACAGCCGCAAAGGACTCGATCAAGCTAGTAGCGGATGATCGAAGAGCGTGAACGCGACGGTCGTCAGTGTCGCCAAGAGTAGCAACAGCTGGCGCAACGATACATAGGTTCGTGATGATGCGCATCATATCCGAAGTAATGCCTAGTATGTTTGTTGTGGTCATGTCCTTCCAACGGTGCTTGGCTTTGTCAATCTCAGATATGCAGAAATCAATGATCCTGTTTCCTAGCTGTATAGAATAATAGTCGTTCATAGGCTCCTCGGAAGAGGTATGCGGTCCTTCGATCCTGGCTGTGAAATCCCTTGCAGGACGAAGCAACAAAAGGTAATGGGCTAGATCTTTGTAATGTCCCATCTGCGTTCTGGCCTGCGCGATGGGTCCCAGCACCAGATAAGCTGCTGGTTTCGGTGGGTTAAAGGGTAAGCCAAGGCAAGCGTAGATTACGCGCAATACATCGCGGGCGTTGCAGTGGTGCGCATTCAGCGTAGAATATGTCCGTTCAGTCCAGAGACCTAGGCATCGTCAGTTGAACCTCAGAAAGAGCTTGGCAGCACTTACTTGGAGTCCATTTGGTGCAAAGCCAGTTCAGGATTCGCTCAGCGGTCGAACTGAAGTGGGTTGGGTTTTCTTTGATGCGCTCCTGAAGGATGGTAGTCAACAAGGATGAACTGCTCTCTGTAAGTAGCGCTGGTCCGCTTAGTTCGATGGATAGTAGTAGAGACTGGACAGTTTCAGAGACTGCTGAAAAGGGAACGATGTTCAGTCTCAAGAGAACGTCCATAAGATGACATGCCGCACGAGATATAGACATGGAAGTGACTGCGCGAGATGCGCTTTGCCATGCAGATGTCCAGTAAGGGAGAAGAGATGGATGTGATGCCGATTGCTGAAGAGCGGCACTATAGAACTGTCAACTACGTCCGTGTCATAAGTTGGTATGCTTACCCTGCCAAGCCAATCATTGCCCACACCGAGTGGGCTGGATGTTCATCGGAGATGCATAGAGTAAGCTTCTCCAACATGGGCTGAAGCTCGTCCTCGCCAAAGGGGCCTTCCTGTACCATGAATGCAACAATCTGTAGAGCTGCACGTTTGGCATTTGATCTGGGCTCAGACACCTGACGAAGGTATTCAGGAAATAGTTGAGTAATGCGACTGCGTTTGCTAAAGCTCCCTTCGCCGTCGCTACGGTCGTGGGCGATGTACTGCCTCCGCTCATCAAGCATAAAAGAGAAACGTGCAATGGTGGATACTGTGGACCACAGCGCCTCATATCGTTGATGCTCCGTCTCCATAGAGAATGCGCAGGTGTTGAGGGGATGGGTATCGTTGCGAGGAGGGCCCAGGTGCCGAAAGCAAAGATAGTCTTGTTCAAGATATTGGTGTGCGGTAGTTTCTTGTCTGCGCCGGTAGTCGGCATACATTATCTCGACAAGATTTTCCAGGTTAGAACTGGTGGTTTCATCATCTTGGTCAGTGAGGAGGCTTGCAATGTGTGCCTCAGTATATATCAAACTGATCATAATCTCATCCCGTAGTGTAGACTCAGGCCACATTACCTTTAGAAGTGGGAGCAATTCTCGCACCGTGCGCTTGGTCAACTCGAGAGATTGCAGCGTGGTGCGCGCAAGGATTGCGTTGACCGCAGCCAGAGCAGCGATGCCCACACTTCCACGACCAGTCCTCTGCTGCAAGAACTGCAGCAAGACTGCCAGAATGGCGTCAGCTCTAGCTAGCAATGGCGCATTGGAGGCTTTGACGAGTTGATGCAGGCAATGGACAAAGTCTTCTGCTGCGCGAACATGCCCAGGGGTCACTGGCAAGCGGGGAGAGGCTTTAGAGGAGGCAATGTCGGCGTCAAGAGGAGTACGAGGGCGACTGGAGAGGTTAGTGCTCCAACTGTCCTGTGGCTCACCTTCAGCCGGTGACTCGTGGAAGAGGCCAGCCAGCGATTCAATGCAGAAATCGACTGCAGCGTCCCAGCAATCCTTTGACAGACGCTCGACATGCGGCTGGTATTCGAAGAGGCATCGCAATGTCTTGGGGACATCTTTTACCAGCGGCTCCAACAGACCAGCTTTCCCCGGCAGCACCTCGATGATGGTGTCTATGATGATCTCGACGGTAGAGCTTTTGATAGTTCGCACGCCGGAAGCGATGACGTGACGCAGCGCAGAGGCCGAGAGGGGCAGCAGCGCAGCAGCGGAGCCAGCCTTGCTCGTCTTGTTCTTGCTGGCGAGGAAAGCAGATCGCCCGTCGTGCAGACATTGAAAGAGCGTTTCACATAGCGCCAGGTAGGCTTTGTTCCCAAGAGCCTCGAGCGCGGGCTTCCCGTGGTTGTGCCTGAGCATGTGCACGAGGTCTTTGAGCCCGCTCGTGCGGTCGATTACGCGTGACGACTGCATGAGGACTGAGGCCGGGGGTTAGTATCGTGTCTTTTTGGTCTTTTGGATGCGCTTACGCTTTGCGTCCTGGAAAGTGGTCGCCCCCATGCCGATGCAAGGGAAGATGCATTTCCCGGCCAGGATGCGCAGGCGATGGGGCTGTGTTTTTTTTTCACACGCGCAGCATGTTCGCTGCGGCTATGCGATGGTCACGCAAGGGCTACTTCACCGTCGACGAGCTGTGGCGGAGGTGAGTCGTGACGGCAGGGCGCGTCGCAGCGTTTACCTACCTGCGTCCGTGCTCCCTCGCGTTCTGCGCAAGTCACTCAAGCTCTCTCCATTGTCGGGAAAACACGGTCCAAACACGGCGCAAGACACCCACCCCGGCGCATAATGCGCAAGACAAGCTCGCGACACTGCCATGGCTGAACAAGACAGCCTCGCCGCCCTCGAGGGCCTGCACCGCGACTTGTGCGCGCACATGGACCTGCAGCTGCCGGTACTAGAGCGGCTGCTGCTGAATCTAGAGGCGCATTTGGAAGAGCTGAAGACGCTGCTGGACAAGAAGCCGAAGAACGATGCGAGCAGGCAGGCTCTGAGCTCTGGTAACACACAAGCAGGCGCCTGACACATCGGTGCTAACAGCGCCAGGCAAGATCAAGATTGATGACAACGAGTATGAGGTCAACGACGACTTCAAGCAACAAACGCTCCAACTGGCCGACGCCCTGGACCTCGACGAACTAGACGCCGCTGCCCTCTTCCTGGGGGCCCAAAGCGAAGCCCAAGAGCTGGACCGATCCCAGCTGCAAACAGCCGTCATCCGCTTCCACCGACGCCGCGAGTACCTTCTCCTCTGCGTGCGCATATTGATCAAGACTGCGCTGGACAATGGCGACTTGGAAGTGGAAGGACTCCCCGTGTTGCACGAGGCTGCTCAGATGATAGTCGGTGTGCATGGCACAACGAATCTGACCAACGCATACGGCTTCTGGACCAAGTGCTTGACCAGCATGGAGTCGGTGGAGAAGTGGCTGCAGTTCATCGCGGAGCGCATCCAGAGCACCCAGGTGGTTGGCCAAGTACCTCTTCCTGGCTTTGTCGAGATTATGGACTTCCAGCGCCAGAGCCTTACACGACAGCACGAGAACCTGGCCGCGATATGTACACATCTGGTCAAACCTGGATACGTCAATCTCGACAACTACAAGGCCTTGCTGGGCAGGGCAAGATCCCTTGACCGACACGACCTCATCACCATACACTATGTCCCGATGATCCTGCGACTTACGTCCTGGGTCGCATCCGAGTCCAACAACGTCATGTTGAGGGAAGCGCGCGCCCTACACGACTCTCTTATGGCTGGACGGGAAAGTGACAACTGGGCGCTGAGAACTCTACATTCAGCCACATTGGCTTGGTGGTTGGCAGAGTACAGTGGGCGGTACATGGACCCCAACACCCAAGACGCTGCTTTGCAGGGCATCGACTTTGAGGAGGAAGCCAACGCCCGTTCCGAAATCTTCCTCAAAGCGCTCAACGACGGCGCATTCCATTTTATGCTATCAGTCAGTCAGGATGTGCGCCCAACGCGCTGGTACGATCCTCAGAAGACTAGCATGCTGTCCACGCTGTTGCAAGATACTGCCGTCCTGAGCAGAGACTCACCGCAACCCGACGAGTTTTTCAAAGTGCTTCTTATGGAGAAACTGCAAACGTTTGTGGATTCGTTTATTACTCATATGCCCGACACCCTACGTAGACTAAAGGCCGATGAGGACGACCAGCGACGACGATTACAACTTCATTTCCAACGCTCAACTGGAGAGTATCCACTTCATCTCGAACGCTTCATGGTCATTGTCGCATACGCTTTCGATGGATTTCCAGATGCGGCAGAAGACTTTTGGAACGACAAAGAGAGCAACCTCTACGGATTCCTGCAATGGACAGCCAAGCGCCAGCCTACACCCCGGATAGCCATGTTCTGTGAGATGTTACGGGCGATTGGCTCTGGAGAGGCAAATGCGGAAGCGGCGCATCGCTTTCTGCTTGAAGAGGGAGCATCTGCTTCCGGGAAGATCCGTCGAACAAGTTCGCTCAGCTACAC
The DNA here is from genome assembly GCA_009289805.1 of Alternaria gansuensis. Taxonomy (NCBI): domain Eukaryota; kingdom Fungi; phylum Ascomycota; class Dothideomycetes; order Pleosporales; family Pleosporaceae; genus Alternaria; species Alternaria gansuensis. Next base: position 147,684 of record WBOK01000123.1, read on the forward strand.
AACCATCTTCAACGAGCTGCGCGAATTTGAGAATGACATTCACGAGCCGAAGAAGACCATACAAAGCGGCGTCTTTGCCCCAACGAACCCAATCGATCAGATTGTGGAGCCGGAAAGCGCAACTATGCTAGAAAGCTACTTGAGACTCATTGCACACATCTGCCGACAAAGCCCTTCTGCCCGTATGTGGATACTGCATCTCAAAGAATATCACTTTGCTGGCATCTGCTTCGGCCTATGCACCGACAAGGTTGAGAGTGGGCTTCGCGCAGCCGCCTATGACGCTCTGTCAGCTCTGCTTGTAGGCAAGGACGCTGTGCGCGCAGATGCCATGTGGGGCCTCCTGGATGAGTGGACAGTCAACGGCTTTTATACTGGAACTAGACAAAACAACGCTCCAAGTGCCACACCGAGAGACGACTTGTGGCCAACGCTCGCCGACGGATACGATGAATCCGTGGCTCTCGTCCGCTTCCTCCACTCGCTTGTCGAGCCGTACCCAGAGAATGAAGGGCTGAACGACAGTCTACCATTCCCCGAGGGCCTAGGGTCGTCGAGCAGGATGCCGGGGATTGAAAGCTACATTGACTTTGTCATGCAGCAGGTGTTTGCAGAACGTTCCCTAGACGTGATTGATCCTCTACAACGCAACGTCATGCGTTGGACATGTTTGCGATTCATGGTGATATGTCTTTCCATGTTCAATGAGAATCTCGTCGTGTTCGCGAACAAGTCTAGCATACCTGTTGATGAGGTCATTGATCCCACGTCACTTGCTGTATACGTTGCGCTTCACCCATTTGCCCGCGTCATGGAATGGCTCTTCAACGACAAGGTCCTGAAGGCACTTTTTGCTGCCTCGCATCACGACGTGACCGAGGTCGATGCTGCCCCATCCGACTCACCATTGGTCCAATCCCTGATGCTGAGCATCGAGGTAATGGATCTGGTGATGAAGCTCCAAGCGACTTACTTGGACATCGTCAAGCCAGTGCTCAAACAACAAACATCATTCCACCATTCCCCTGTGTCAAATTTGTCGCTTGCCTCTTTCGAAGACGCGATTTTGAACAACTTGCAGATTATCGTCGACCTTGGACTCTACTGTGGTACCGGTCATGAAACTTTAACCATTGCCTCTCTCCAACTACTGGAAAAAATGGCTTCTTCACGAAAACTCGCTGTTTCTCCCGCGGGCTTCGGTCAACGATCAGGACGAAGCAAGATTGTCGGCATACTGGAGAAGGACAACGAAGCAGAGCGCATCGGTCGGTCACTCTCAGGCTTGATGCGGTTCAGCGCCGAAGAGCTTGAAGCTGGCGAGGAAGCTTCGGGATACATTGTCAAGCTCCGTGTGTTGGACTTCTTGAATAGCTGTCTGGCTGCTGTGTCACTCCGGCCGACGATAGCGCATGTCCTTCTCGGATTCTCATGCGGCACCAATACTGTCCGCATTGCCCAAGACAGCCTCTGGTCGAATGGACAAGCCTTGTTCCACAGCATACTCCTTCTCGGGGTCCAGTACCCTGACCATGACGGTGAACAGTTCATAGCTTGGCGTTCTGCTCTCAAAACTCGATGCTGGGATGTCCTGCAAAAGCTCTGGCGGTCCCCACTGACGAGCGCTGTCGTCATGGAAGAGCTCCGCGACAATGAGTTGCTGTTCATTGAAGCACCGCAATTGACTCCTATTACGCTTGATATTCCATGGGAAGGAATGTCCCTTGCGCAAGGGCTAGAGGTTGCGCCTAGCGATTACTCTGCATTCTTCTCAGGACCATCAGCACTTGCTCTCCAGAGCTTTCTTCAAAGACGAGCTGCTTTCCTAGACTATGAGTCCAGAGAGCTACGTTTGACTGTCAAAGAGAGCATGCCCACTATGAAGTCTAGGATCCAGTCCATCCTTCTCGGTATCACCATACGGCCTGGCGAAGACGCAACACCAAACCCCAACATCTTTGATCTATTCGACTTCATCGAGCTAGCCTATCCCGAGCGCGCTCTGCCAGATCAACACAAGTTCTTTGAAGGCGTCAATTTGACCTCGTGTCAGGAAGAGAAGGAGGGTAGCGCTCTCTACTCTCTGCCACTCCTGGAACAAGTCATTCGTCTTAAGATGAAGTATTGGAGAAAAGAAAACTTGATCCAAGATCAAGAGCAAGAGGAACAGCTTGTTGAGCAGGCCGAAATGCTCCTGGCTATATTTTTGGATTGGAATCGTCGCACACAGCTTCTCCGTTATCACAAGGACATTCTTCAGTCGTGGGTCCAGGTTGTCATGGTTGCGGTACACAGCTGCGACTTCGAAAACAGCGCGCGCAGTTCCTTTATCATGCAGACTTTACAAGTCATCTTGCCCAAGCTTGAGCAGTCGTACACTGCCGATATTTTTACCGCCCTCCAACTTGCCAGCCTAGCAGAGTCTCTCATTCAAAAAGTTGACTTTGAGTCAACTGCGTTCGACAAAACGGGCGACTTTGCATACGATCGACTCTCTCAATTGTTCCGCGCTGCGCTCGTTGGCATAAATAGTCCGGTGTCAACGGCCGAACTACGAGAATACTGCTACCAGATTTGCTTCCGCTACATTCACGGTACCTCTAACAAAGCGACACACAATTCTTTGCTTGGTCGCCACACACTTGGAGCCATCAGGAACTGCGGTACCAATATGCTCGAGGTAATCTGCGATGATGCCTACAGCGGGCAAGGAACATGCAAGGTGTCCGCACTACTCCTGCTCAACGCATTCGTAGGAGTTGCAACCTGTCAATCATCAAAATACATTTTGGACAGCTTCGTCTCGCTAAACTTCGTCGGGGTCCTCGTTGACAACATCAAGCATATCCCAGAAGAACTGCGTGCCGCCGCCGCTCCACAAGTACCCGTGCTCCTATCCTATTACGACGCCAGTCTCGCTCTCCTGCTCCGCGTAAGTCAATCTCGCCTCGGGGCCGCGCACGTCCTCAACGCCGGCCTCTTCCCCGCCATCCGCGACTCTCAGATCTTCTCCGTGGACCCTGACATCGGTCTCGAATTCGACGACCCTAATGCGCTGCGCAAATACTACGAGCTCATGCTCGCTGTGCTTCGTGTCATTAACGCAGCTGTGATTGCACGAGGAAGGCAGAACGACCAAACAGTCTTCCAGGCTCGCGAATTTCTAAAGGAGAATAGACACAGTATGGTGAGCATCTTCAAAAGAAGCGTCAATGTCGGTGTGGGCATGGGTGAAGAGCTGCAACAGGATATTGTGGACTTGTTGGATTGTTGGACGGTTTTGGTAGACGTTACGGGTTTCTTGCAGGTAAGCTAGCTGAACGACAATGAAAGTGCTCTATAGGAACTAATAATCTCTAGTACGAAGATCAGTCAAGCCTGGAGAAAGCGAGACCAACCATGTTCTCTTGATGAGCATCAATCACAGACGGAGTCTAGCTTAGAAGAGGAATTATTTTTTTGGAGCGTCTGGCAAAAGTATCGGAGCATGTAGTTGGTAAAGAAAACCTGTTTGAAGTTATGGTTTTGCAATTGTCCTAATCAATGATCTTCTCCAAGTTTCAGTTTACGAGGAAGCTCGTTTTTATGGGTTGTACCTAAGCACCATGCGCGGAAAGCGGGCGTTCTTGTATCAACGCGTGATGTAATGCAGGGGATTTGTCATTTGGGGGCTTGCTCAGCCTTGCGTGGCTGTCGGAACTTGTCGATTTGATGCAAGAAACCTGCAAGGCCGCCTCCTTGCATAATCTCCTGGCCAGTCGTGCCACATGCCCACCTTGGCATGCGCGAGGCTCTGGGGATGACTTCCTCCACTTTTCCTTGCCATGCTTCCCGGCCTTGCTACCTCTTTTCACTGTCTTAACATGCATATGTCTAAACACCACTCGCTGAGACGAGGACTTCCGACACGGCGGTTAACGGCTTCATAACAACACCATGGTATATCGGGGCAAGCCGTCAGCAGCCCTGTGCAGAATGCAGGAAAACTCCGCAGTCGGGTGAGTTACCCAGTTCTTTGGTCACACCCCAGATTGATCATCCTCCTACCATCTTTAGCGTACCCGGGGCGTTCGTACGACTCGTCTGTCAGGGTGCGGCTGGCATGCAGCCCTACCAGTGGACATCTTTGCTGACCGTTTCCAGTGTGACAAGAAGCTACCCGCCTGTGGACAATGCATCAAAGCTGGCTGTGGCTGTCCGGGTTATCGCAGCACGGTAGACCTTGTGTTTTCTCAATGAAAGCACGCGAGTTGTCAGCCAGAATCGGAGCCGCGTCCCGCCTCAACATCAGACTTGCCAACAATCGATTCAGATCAAGCTCATTAATCAAGCTAGACAAAATATAAAGTTTAATCAAGCCAATCCAGTCCCTGAAAATTTTCATGTCAATCAAGCTGCGAGAAGCTAGATTAATTAATGAGATTGATGAGATTAACAACCGTGCGTAAGGCTGTTGTTGTTGTGGTTACAGTGATCTCACGATATTTTTCTAGAGTTAAGGTTTGCAACAATATACCAGAAACTCGCTGCAACGCTATAACGCAGTATAAGTATATATATATACATATATACAAAAACATAAAAGCTTTATAATCATTGTGTGAAACAATTAAGAGACTTAACACTAGAAATAGTCACGATTTAGCTAACCTCACCTACCTGTACAGCCTTACGCACAGTTATTTATCTTCTTAAATAAGCTAATTAAGCTTATTAGTTTTTGCTTATCAATCTTATCAATTAAGCTATACTACTCTAAATTGTCAAGCTAAGCCAAGCTGGAGGCCTCAGCTTGATTGGCTTGATTGTTGGCAAGTCTGCTCAACATGCAGATCCAGGTACCCAAACAGGCAAATCTCGCCCAAAGGAGCAACCGACGAAAAAAAACGAATGGCTGAGTTTCCTCTCAAGCTGACTGATTTGATACGTATCAACCGCTGGACGACCTCGGTGTCAATTTCTTCATGACAAACTTCATCGTGGACGATCCAGCCATGTCTCTACTTCATTACCTACCCGGTTTATACGCAAAGACGGGCTACTCTGGTCCTGCTTTACCGCAGCTGGTTGGCTTGGTCAACAAATCCAATAACAGGGGATATGCTCAGTGTCGCCAGACACAACTACGGCACTGCGATCCGAGCCATCAATACTGCATTGACATGCCCAATGAAGGCCGCAAAGGACTGTGTAGTCTCATCAATCTACTTGGCAGCCAGGGGTATGGCAATCACGACGAGAATTTTCCCTGTGCGCCGGCTAGCCCTCGCAGATACCCGAACTACCTGGACGAACTACAACAGCGAGGTCGCTCAAAATGGGACGGCGTGGAGATGATACCGCCTCCGTGGAAGCTTGGGTTTCGATTGGGCGGTAATAACTTTCTTCATAGGGAGGCGTTGTCGGCTGGGGGGGGGGGGGGGGGCACCGCGGTTAGCTAGTTGTAGCTGGGTGAATGGTTCACGGGTCAGTGGAAGCTCGAACTACATGCGAGAAGATATGAAAGAGATGGTGTTGAACTGGCGGACTGAATTACGTCACAATAGGAATAATCGGGCAAGCGATCTGGAACAGCAACTACAGAAGGCGGTTCAAAGATCGTTGATACTCATTAGCGGACGAGGAAGAAGATACCTACATAAGATTGTAAAAGAATTCTCATCTCTGTATTATCTCCCATCATCGTGAATGGCCCAGCGCGTCTTTAACGAGCTACCTCCAACTACCAGATACCAGGTCTAGTCTCTATACCCACCTATGTTTGCATAACCTGTACTGGAACACGTCAAATCTCGCCGCTGACGAGCTCTTATTACATAGGTTGACCTTTCGCTTGTCTGCGTTGAAGTAACGAATGGTACGACTACCACCACGTAATTTCCGCCACTGCTTGCGAAGATGTACTGAAGCATCGATACGCGCAGGCCTTGAGCAAGTTGACATGATCGAAGACGGTGAGTCTATCGTGTTTCCTGAATGCCGTGTAGAGGGTCAGGCAGGTAGTCGCTGGCGAGGTGCACTTTCCGTTTTTGAGCTACCTGTACGTCGACGAGTAAGGACGACATCTCTTCAGTGCAAATAGCACGAGTTGTTGCGAAGCAAATGGTTGAAGCCATGGTACTGCCTCTTGCCGGCATGCCCCTCGAGTATGCGAGCGTAGCATGTATTACGCGCAGTACTCATCGTCTTTGGAAGCGAACAAGGCGGCTAACGTAGCGAAAGCGATTACGTTGATGTTCATGACCACATTATATTTCCCCGACGTCACCGCTATGTAGCGCGCTAGAAGCATGTAAAAGCCGTTGAAACATTAGCTGTTACTCTCCGCTGGGTGCAGCACTACCAAATCCTTTTGAGATAGCATCGTTGAATAAGGCGCAATAGTTAAAGCATTGACAAAGCATCGACTCCACCGTATCGTCGTCCTAATCATTTCCACTATGAGCCGTCTCATTATCCGACAACCCGTACAAATCCTCGTTTCCATCACCTAGGACTGAATCCGCAGCGTCACCCGCATCGCTGTCCTCCTGATCTTTGCTCTTTCCATGGCTTTCTTCTTCGTCGTCTTCGTCGTCTTCGTCGTCGTCCTCTTCATCGTCGTCCTCTTCGTCGCTAATTGCCATATCTTCTGAAGACACCGATCCATCATCGTCACCTGTATCCCCATGGGATTGCGCAGAGTTTCCCTCTCCGCCGCACTTTCCAACAGCTTTTGAGCTTCCCGCTTCGACCACTCCACTTCTACCGGCTTGAGCAGGTGGTGCATGTTCTAGTGTTTGCTCTCGAGTTCCGATGGGTTTCATCGCTGATCCATGGGGTAGGAGTATTGAACGCAAATACTCTGCCATCTGTGTTCTGCCCGGCGACGCCGCACTGGTGGGAAACCCACTCTGCGGTACTTTCCTTCTTAGACGTGGCGGGCTCGCATACGCGGGATCAAAGTTGTTGAAGGGGTATAAACCGGGAATTGGGCGATCGCCATCATGAGAACCTGTCTTCGCTTTCTTGGTTAGGTTCATACTTCTAGGCGCCAATAAGCTGGAATCTGTGTTGATGAACAAGGTTTGTGAAGGTCGAAAGATCAAACCGGAATCGTGAATACTGCTGTTTTTCGTAACTGTTTCGAGTTGGGGAATGAAATTAGGCGCTTCCGCAGTGAGGCCGCTCTTAGCACTAGACTTGCCCCAGCCTATTCGGGTTTGTTTCATTGAGCGCGTACTGGGGCTAGTGATTGGAACAGGAGTTCCAAACTTCAATTGACCGGTATCTCCACGAGGTTGTTGAATTGCTCCCTGACTCAGTACAGGGATCGCTGACTCTGCCGTACTTCCATCATGACCGTTGGAGTTGCTGGGCACAGAATCTCCTGTGTTGGTGATAGCCGTTTCGCCTTTGTTATTTTTGTTCATATCTTCCCAGTTGACGATTCCAGACTTCGTGCTAGTCGTGGCAAGACCTGCTCCATCCACGCCATTACCCTGACTGCCTGTGTTCGTGCCTTGCTTGTTGGCTCGTTTTGAAAGCCGGTAATCCTCGTTTTCTTCGATCATCTGCTTCAATTGCTCGGTGGTAGGAAACTTTACATGAACTGCCCACATCGGAAGAGCGTTCGTGAATACTCTGCAGTTTTCACGATGTTTTGTCGCAACTATGGAAGGACAATTCCGCCAGTCTGTACGATGGTCACCATTTGGTAACCCCTCTCTCCTGCAGTTTATGCAATTCCACAGCTGTTTTTGTGATCTAAGCGGACATACATGGGTGTCCGTCTTCGGTTGATCAGGATGACCGTCTTCGAGGCCGCAGATCAGACAAACCCAAGGGTGATCTGCTTTGCCGAAGTGTTCACAGCAAGCATCGTAAGAGTTGTGGCCCGGGAGAGCGCACACCCGACAGTAGACGGGGTTGGCCCTGACATCGAAAGCCCTATTACTGGTCAATACGCGAACCATACGGAAGAATGGACAAAACTTACATAGCTATTGCGTAGTCCGCATCAAAAATAATAGGTTTCGAACAAGCCTTGATGGCCTCGGAAGCTTTGTTGAATCCCCAAAGTAGTCTAGAATGTTCATATTTTACATGTGTTAATTCGAGTTTGGTTTTTGTCTTCCAGTGCTCAAGGTGATGCTTAGCGTTTCTCAAGTAATCTTGGGGAAATTCATATTCCTGCAAGACGACCCAAAACACATCATGCTTTAATGATGACCTCGGGTCCTCGAGATTGAGCTTTTTGGTCATGGTAGCGATCTGGTCTGGTTTGATCAACTCTCGGTACGCTGGCAACGAGTCCGTCTTGAGTATGAGTTCACACTTAGCCAGCCTCAATCGAACAACCCGTATAGCCTTGTAAGGTGCACCTTCGATTCCGTTCAGGATCCCCAAAATCTGCTTGGGTGGCATGTTCTCCAATTTTTTACAGTCATCTTTTTGGAGTCTGATAGTGATCTTTGGTAGAATAGAGTCTAAGGTGCGGTTGGGTGCCTGTATTTTGCTCGCATCTAGTCTTTCGACGGCCTTAGTGAGGCGGTTGACATTGGTTTGGATGGTTCTGATGGCTCCAGTTAAATCCTTCTCCACGGCTGCTACGGTTTCCCGCACAGTGGCTTCCCGTATTCCGGCAACAATCGGTTCGATTACCAACGGTAGAATCTGCGCCAAGGCGCTTTGGAGATCATGACGGAATCCAGCAGGAAGGTTTCCTGGCGGGTATACATCTGGTGTAGGGTGGGTGAAGGTGAAGGGCGTTCCCCCAGCAGGCGCTGCTGTCGTAGACCCGAACATGGGGACTTGGGCAAAATTGGGTATTGAAGCATATTGATTAGACATGTTGGTATCTTAGTGGCGCGTCGACGGTCTTGAGATGGTTGTGTCAACTCCCGAGATACAATCCTTTTATAGGGATTGTTGATGGAAAACCAAGTAGTCTTGTTACTTCCTCATGAATGGAAGACGATAATGCGATTTCAGCAGTGGAGCACTTTCGGATTAGTGGAGTGAGGGGGCTAGATCTCTAACGTTGCACGCGAGGACAATCCGCCATCTAACCGGCACGCTACGTGAAGAGACTTCTTGAAAGTCTGCAGAGCCTTGTCAACTCGTGCATGGTTGCGGCAGCAACTGCGGCTTAATTCTAACGTTCGGCTGTTGCCGCTGGCGGTGTGATGAATTCTCTGCTGCATGCCCGTGTCTGCATACTGTGTACTGTGACAGTATGCAGACACGGGCATGCAGTGTACACGTCAACCTCAACAACCACCACTGACCCCTTGAGAAGAAGAAAAAAAGGTGCAGTAGTATCGAGCTAGAGTTATGTATGTACGCCACTAGTAAAGGGCCGTTTTCTCAGAGTTAGCGTTACATGCGGACGCAGAAAGGTCGCTTGAATAAGCGCCAGTTACTATGTATGGGCTACAGGCCGGACCGAAGTCAGGCCGTTCCGAAGTAGCGTCCGATGTTCACGATAGTGGCATGTAGACGTCATAACATCATTTTGGCAGCTTCCAGTTTGTATGGAGATAGCTATACAAGCTCAAATCTGGTGGTTGCTCGCTGTTTTCGACATACCTCGGCAATGCCGCTCAAGCCACCTGTTCAGTTTTTTTAGTTTTTTTAGTTTTTTTGCCAAGGGAGTGGGTCACAGTAGGTCGACATGCGCTCGTACATGATTATCACAAAGAGCGGTGTGGCTCAACGTTGCCCGGCTTGCCTTACGACGGCAGTTGACGGTACGAAGGGAATTGTTTTTTATTTTATTTTTACGAGCAACAGCATAAAAAGCAAGATTCCCTCGCAACTCAGGTAGCATTCCGCTTATCTACCATGAGGCTGGCCGTGCTCTACAGCAACATATTATAACCATGGCGAACTCCAAGGAGAAGCAGAAGAAGAAGAGGAAAAAGAAGGTGAGTACGAGCGCCCCCATCGCCCGGCACGAGCTAACTAGTTTTGCAGGAGCCTCTCGTCAAACAGAAGATCGACCAAAATACCCAACCACGCGAAGCCAACGACAATAATAAGCAGCGCAAGCGCAAGACCGTCGCACAATGGAACGAGGGCGAAGGCTTGAATGTCGACGTCCTGGAGGATGGGAAATGTCTCATTGTGTCCGTCCAGATGAAATGCTCAAACGACCGCCGGAAGAAGCTCTACGCCTGGATCAAGACACAGGCCAGGCCACCCGACGTCATTGCCATCCAGGACCCTCCGCTTTCGTTAGCTTGGCAACTCCCGCGCAATTACGGCAGATGGTGCCGTGGAGACGATGGCATGGGCAACCCTGTACCCTTGACAGAAGAGGACTGTCCAACTCACTTCGCTTACGCGCCTCCATATCTGAAAGCTCGCGACAAGCAGGCTGTCGCTGAGGCTGAAAAGAAGAAGGATGCAAGGATAGAAGCTGCAAAACAGATGATGCAGGGCCTGTCTCTAGAAGAGGGTGCTGAAGAGGAGTTGGGGCGCAAGAAACTGGCAAAGGTTGCCTTTCTGGTCCATAACTCCATCACATGGGAACCATCTGAACCCGAGGACGGCTCTTCCAACCGTGGCATCGTTGCGACAATACGAATCCCGATGGAGCATGGTTCACTCGCAATCCACAACTTCTACAACCACAACCATCGCTTGGATGTCGTCGCCCTCATGGCTCCCTGTCGGAACGAGCTGGATGTACATGTGTGTGTCGGCGACGGTAACATGAAGCACGAACGATGGGGTGGCCCTGAGGTGTCGAGACCCGATACGGACGCTGTGACACTTGTCAGAGAAATAGATGCTATCCCGATGCACTGTAAAAACGATCAAGGCAAGCACACATACGGTCGTAGCAAACGCACCAAAAACACTTGGGTTAGCACACTGGACCTCTTCTTGGTGAGCAGTGCTCTAGCCAACCAGTCCGTTTGGAGCATGCCCGAAGTCAAAGGGTACGAAAGTGATCACGCCGTTACCTCACTTTCAATCGACATGGATTTGAGCCGCAAGGTCAGTCTGCGTTTCATGTGGGAAGATGTCGATAGGACAGAGTACGAGACATTCGTGAAGAATCGTATACGGTACATCGTGCTGCCTATAACGAGCGACCGTGCCAGCCTTTCGCGTATATTGGATGCTGTACTTGGCATCTTGCACGAAGCCAACATGAAGGTTGTACCGGTGCGCCGTGTGTTTGAACACAACCCTCATGAACAGGCCTCTACCCCTAGGACATCGGAACAGAATCGTCAAAACTGGCGCCAATTTATTGAACACGCGTCGGATACCTCTGGAGGCATTCACTCCCTAGCCAAGCGAGCCAGTAGCTGGGGAGTGCCACGACCTATGACTCACACTCCGGCCTTCGAGGTAGGCTCCAGTATTATCAAGGAGAATGGCGCCAAGGTTCAATGCTATATGGAGTCGACTTGGTCTCGCACAACGTGGAAAGGTGGACCTAGGAAGTCAGCAGCCGAGGCCACTTCCACATCTCCCACATCACCCCCCCCTACTTCGTCTATACCAAGACCAAAGCTCCCGCTACCATTCCTCGATCCTCAACGAAAGACCTTTTTCTCTCCTCAGTCGATTAAAGAAGGCGAGATTGCCAACTTGCTGAAGTCGGCACCAAAACGCAAAGCGTCTGGCACGGATGGTATTGCATACGAGGCGTTGAAGATGTGCAGCGAAGTGATAGAACCCGTTCTGTCATGGATCTTTCAAGCTTGCCTCGATTTGCGTATTCACCCTGATCGGTTCAAGGAATGCATCACAGTTGTCATTCCGAAGCCCGGAAAACCACCCCAGCTACCCAAGTCCTATCGGCCAATCGCAATCCTGAACACGTTGGCGAAGTTCCTAGAACGTATCTTGGCTGATCGCTATAAGGAGCTTCTTGTCAATGCCGGCATCCTTCCCAAACTCCAATACGGTGCACCAGGCCGGAGCACTACCTTAGCGTTGGAGCTCTTGACCAGTCAGGTCTATACAGGCTGGACAAAGGACAAAAAAGTCAGTCTGCTTGGTCTTGATCTCACTGGTGCGTACGATCATATCGATCGTGCGAAACTGTTGGCCGAATTAGTCAAGAGAGGTATTCCTGATTGGCTCGTCGAAATCACATGGTCTTTCCTCTCCGACCGTCGAAGCTTCATTCACATTCCTGGTTACGACGGTGACGAATACTGGATTGACATTGGCGTGCCTCAAGGAAGCCCGCTTTCGTCGCTGCTTTTCTTGGTGTACGCAGCTCCTCTCCTGGAGCGATTCGCCAAGGACTACCCGGGAGCTATGTTGTTTTCTTACGTTGACGATACATACATTCTCGTCACTAGCGATGATTATAAGAAGAACACCATAGTGATGGGCAAGATCCATGACAGACTTTGGGAGTGGGCGGCCCAAAACAATCTGCACTTTTCGCCGACAAAGTATCACGTATTGCACTTTGCAAAGCCTGGCTCTCCGAAAAAAGACGAAAACTACAGTTTGTTACCTTCCATGATTGGTTTTGACAGCCTTACCCCTAAGGAGAGGAAGGACATTCTCGAACCGACGATCAAGATTCTTGGCGTGATCTTCGACCAACGCTTGACTTGGGTAGACCATGTGTATAGTCTGATCGATCGAGTTCGCAAAGATTTAGCGACTTTCAAACGAATCTCTGGTACCACTTGGGGTGCTGTTTTGGAGAAGCGGCGTCACTTTTACGAAGGCAAACTCCTTACCAAGATCACATACGCCTGCGCTGCTTGGTTCCTTCACGACCCTTACAATGATCTCTGCCACAAGAAGATTCAGTTTGCTATTTCCCCGCGCGCATTGAGTCTTCTAGAATCGCTCCAAACTGAGATGCTTCTTGTCATCTCCAAAGCATGGAAGCGTACAGTCGTGCAACTGATAGAGAAAGAACTACACTTCCTTCCGATCCTCCTAAAGCTTCACGAGGTCGCGATGAATCACCGATGCCAAAAATACAACTCCGAGGAATACGCACTCATCAAACGGACAAGATTTGGAACACAAAACCATCCATATTCCCAAATGGCTATTCTTGTGGATCGCCATGTAAATCAGATCCGCGAGGAGCAACAGCTTCAACATGGTCGGGCACAGTTTAACAAGCTATGGTCTCAGCCACCGAAACGAAGGGTCTGGATCAAGGAATTTAATCAGTTGAAGGCCTACGAGGAAGCGAAAGAGCGATTCGACCACTTCAGGCGCATGCAAGCAGCGAAACTAGGCGGCCAAGTGAAGGTACTCCAGCCTGCCTATCAAACAAATTATAACGACCACTGTCTCAAGCTCTACTACGGGTTGGACACCGCAGAGGAAACGATCCTTCTAGCCATGCGAACTGGCAACATTGGAGTGAACGCAAACCCGGTCTTGCGGCATGCTACAAAGAGCACTGATATGAGTTGTCCTCTTTGCGGATACCGACTGCACACCATCAAGCATCTCATATTTCAATGCTCGGAGACCAAATCTCATCTTCCGTCGCTGATACACGCCGCTGGACACGAGGACTACGACAAGTTCATGAACCAAGACACCAAACTCATCGCGTCATACGCCATTGCCTACTTTGGCCTCGCTCAGTTTGCTTCGGTCAAGGACAAGAAAGAGTACCAGTTCCCTCGGGAGATGACCATTTTGCACACCAAAAAAGGTGCGGGTCACAAATGATAGCTTTTTCCAGCCACTTCAATGCTATCTTGTATCCTTTATGGCTTCGGCCTTTTGAGACAACCTTTTGATGTGACCACACATTTTGTAGACATCTTTTTGGTAAAAAAAGATTTATTGCTAACTACGCTTCAAGGTAATACATCTTACGGGGTTGGTGTGACTGACAGTCACTTCAGGCCCCCTTGTTCGGCATTGCCGGCACGCAATTGGTGTGTCGGTAAGTATTGGGCCTCTTACTTTCGACTCGGAATCATCCACTGACTCCTCTCTTGCTCCAGCATGTTCGGACGGAAACGAAGATGCGCGATAGTAAGTCACCGCTGCCTAGACTCATATTCCACCTTACACATTGAAACCCGGGTTCAACGCGATACGTCTTCTTCAACGCTGAGGCTTTTGTTGGCGCATATGCTAACACACATCGTGCAGTCCCTCCAACTAACCCTCTTGACCGATGACCATTTACCGCTGACCATTTACCGCTGACCGCAACTTGTAAGTCGATCAATCCGTTGTCACGTTGGGCGCAGCTGACGTGCATCTAGCTGTCGTCCTGTCGCCATCCCGGCGGTGTTGCGGTCGCGGCGTTTGGTATGTACGCACTTGGTCTCAAGTTGACAGGATTGTACCAACAGGGTTTTAGGTGCCTATTCTCGGATGTGAATAAACGACAACAGCATCACCATCCATGCACGGCTCTCGTCAGTTGCACACTTCTCAACCTTGCGCTGTCTTGGAGTGTTAACAATTTTTAGCCATCCCCAGAGGCGACTCACAAAATCCTCCTGCTCGTCGGTTTGTCCCAGCTGCTCAATAGCTGTTTTGACACGCCTTTGCTCCTCGTATGTTGTGTCTGGCGAACGGCTCGCTGTGTACTAACACATAGGCAGACTATCGCCACCAGCTCCTTTTCGACCGACGGAGGTGGCCGCTCAACGACGGTGAACGCCGGCTTCGTGAGTAAGTTGAACTCCAATGGAATCTTCGTTACGACCTCCCGCTAACCCTTTGCTACAGTCCACCACCATAGCTTCCAGTATGGTGACTTGGTGAGGTCTAACTTTACTCGATGTGAGCCATCGGTCTTCGTGTCGAAGGGGGAGAGTAAGTCAATCTCGTCTCAATACACGGTACTAGTACTAACTTTGCAGCTTTTATGAAGAAGTATTGCAGGCTCCTGCTGCGGTAACGTATGGTGTGTCACGATGGATCCGCTTTGCTCTTGCACAGTACTGAGCGCTGAACAGTGTCCTTACCCTCCTCCTCCATCTCCATCGCAATCTTGTTGCCAGCCATAGGGTAGGCTTCTCCTCTTCTCGTTCGCCATACCCGCGCTGACATCATTCCAAGCTGGCAATCGCCGTTGAACACGTTTCAATTGGTGTCGTTTTTTGGTGTAAGTTCGGGCTTTCGACTCGCATGATTCCAAGCTGACCATATCCGGCAAAGACCTTCAGCAAATTTTTTCGACCCTGATTTTCGCTTGGTGGTCTGAGCTTTTCTGCTCCGAGCGCTTAGCGCGTGGACCTCATGTAGCCCGGGCCCCTCCCGTTAAAAAAAAAGACTTTGCCAACTTAGCAAGTGATGCGTGGTGTGTGAAAGATTGGGTTTAGTGTGGCCGAGGGTTTCGTTTCGTTCCGTGGGACTTTTTTGGACCCCACCAACCCTTACGTGGCTTCAATTAGAACATAAATACCCGACTTTGCTCGCTCCCCGCCGTGTACATATCAGCCTCATTCGTTACTCAACCTCTCCATACTCGGTCAACCTGCGACCCAAGAAACAAAGACCCCGAGCCTGTTCAGTGACTCAGCACGCGTCGCTTCCGATATGACATCATTTCTACAACTGCCACGCGAGCTTCGGGACATAATCTACGACTATTATCTTCGGTGCGATGGCGGCTACGTATACAGTACACATACCCGAAAGCTACGCCAATATAATGGAGGCTACATCTGCTATGCGCTAGCCCTCACCTGTCGACAGGCCGCGTCTGAATTAGAAGGGTTGGCTTTTCGATTAAATGCGATCACGTTCATGGCTAGGCATTCAGAATCTACGCAGGAGCAAGCTTGTATCCACCATGCTTTAGTTGCCATGCAAACAAGAAGAACAAAATTACTACTTAGTCAAATAGTTCCAAAGCTATTCACGCGCGAGATGGCACAGTTAGCAGCCAACACTTACCCCCAATTCGCAGGACTTGTCGATGTCTGGATGACACATAGCAACATGAATACCCTCTGGGAATTCCGGAATACTTTCGGCGAAGCTCCGTCTATCTGGGAAGATTTTCTACGATACATACTGCAGCTGCTTTCCACACACCCTACCTACTGCAAAACGGTGAAGGCGCTACCGGCTCGTCCATCTGTCGTTGGCATGTATAACGAACCACTGAAATTGAGGGACGCATACCTTGAACCTTGGTCTATCGTCGACCAGGCTGAGCTCAAACGCTTTGCCGACATCATCTATGTGGATCCGAAGGACACCGGTTGCTACTGTCCTCAGATGCAGCACATGTATTCTGCGGCTGCTGTAGCTCTCCCATTCTTCGACACCTGCACTGAGAAAACTCGCGCTTCTATTCGCCGTGTCATACTCATCGAAGATGAGCTTTCAGTCGCGCAACCTGAATGCCATGGCCGAGGTTTCATAAGATTCTGCCAAGAAAACACGAAACTGCACATTGAACGCCGGGTAAATCTTTGGAAGAACGTGTTCACGGTTTCGTCTGAGAACAAATTAGACTACATGCAAGCTCCACGGTACTACACGGAGCCCGGTCTCCTGCGAGATGATCGTTTGTTGGCCGCCGACATCACAAAGTCGGTAGGGAAATGGGTTATGGAGACTATGGCTCTGTCTTCGCTCGGGATGCCTGCGGGGTCATACACGCTCATCTTGGACGGTGGCCCTACATTAGAGCACACATCTAATGTGTTTCGTATTGTGCAGCGCGATGCCACCTATCAGGCCGCACTAGACGCCTGCTATACCAGCGGTGCGCTCCCGATGCTTTCGTGGCTAGATCGACGGCGCCACCCCGGTTTTATTTACCAAGGCCTTCCGGACGTTATTCGCACGCTTTCGATGACTGGAAACTCTCTTATCCAATGTAATTTCGACCCTAGCTCGCCTTTGGATATTAAAGACATGTTAGAAGAGCATTCTGGGTGGTCGTTGGAGGATTGGAGGGAGAATTGGTCAAAGCACGAGCCTCGCGAGTTCCAGACTGAGCCGCCGTTGCCGCCGTGGCACGTTCTTCGCTGGCGACACGTATTGCCTTACTGAGGATGACGGTGGTACGATCAGGACGGCCGTACGATCGCTTTTGAACACCAAAACTACTCTAAACTCAAGTAAGTTAAGGCTATTAACTTTTTAACTAACTTATAGTACAATCAAGCCGGTTAGACTATTAAGACGGCCACTTTTTCTTAGCACTACGAACACCATGCATGAAACATAAAACTACTTTACACTCTCTACAAACTCTTTGTATGACATAGCTATATTAAATTTAAATCTTTTTTTTATATTTTTTTGTACAAATAAACATTGTGCCTATATTTTTTTTTTTTTTTTACAGTTCTTATAGCGCTATTTAGGCTAGTAAATAGATATTTATTTTTAAGGTATTAAAGGTGGTGGTTGTTATTGTAGTCAAAATGGGTTTCCTAAAAAATTAAAAAGCAGCTACCCTCTACTAGTTAGTTACAAAAGTTAAAAAAAGATTGTGTGTAGTTAATAAGATTTAAACGGTAGGTAGATAAAGTCCACGCGCTAAGCGCTTAGAGCAGAAAAGCTTAGACTACTAAGCAAAAATTACGGTTAAAAAATTTGCTAAAAGTACTAAAAACAACACTAATTAAAACGTGTTTAACAGCAATTGCTAGCCTATAGCTAGCAACAAGATTGTAATAGAGATAGAAGAGGGGGGTAAGGACACGTACGTTACTACAGCAGGAGCCTACAATACTTCTCCCTACCTACTGCTTCTTACCTTCAAAATTTCTTACACTACACAGTACTATATACAAACAACTTATATATTAATAATATAATACTTAGACTATTCTTCTTATTATTTAACATAAAGACTAATAGCTTACATTAAGTAAAGTTAAACCTTACTAAGTTACTATACCAGAAGCTATAGCAGTGAATTATAAAGCTAGCATTTACTATTATTAAGCGGCCACCTCTATTAGTTAAAAAAGAGCTAGTAGCATTAGTCCCTATAGTAGTTAAGTTAGTGTAGAGGTTAGAATATAACTATAGTTAAAATATTTTTAATGCGTCTAGTATTACAAATGTAAAGGTTACAACAAGGACTGTAAAAGCTAGTTTAGCTAGTACAATATATACACTACATACAGTATATTTGAAGTCTAGGTGTAGTAAAATTGTATTACTTTAGCAATCTTCTCTTACGCAAATACAACTTTAGTAAAGAGACTTCGGAGTAGCTTTGTAAAAAGCAAAGGTATGTTAAGATAGCTATTAAGTAGCTAGAATAAACTAATAAGTAGGAGAATTTTGTAAGTTGCCTTTAGAGATAAAAGAGCTATCTATAGATAGTAATGCTATTGTTGTTATTTATATCTAAAAATAGGCGTATTCTAGAAACGCGGCAACTGCAACACTACTAGAATAGTAATAAAGACAACAGAAGTTGCGGTTAGCAGTAAATAGTTATTAGTTAAGAAGGTTAGTTAGAGAGATATCGCTTATATTTATTTCTATCTAAACATACAACACATTAATTGCGTGCTAGCTAAATAAGAGGGAATAAGCTCTAATACCTATTGTTAGCAATAAATCTTTTTTTACTAAAAAAGTGTCTACAAAATATGTAGTTACATTAAAAGGTTGTCTTAAAAGGCCGAAGCTAAGTGAATATATATAAGTTAGATTGTGGTTGTCGTCCAACGTAAGCTAACCTAATTCTAACTTAATCTATACCTAATTTTTTTACGCTAAAGTTAGCTATAAATTAAGTTAAAGTTGCATAGACTAGTAGTTGTAGTTATAGTTAAGTTACATAAACTATTAACGTGGTTCACAAGCGAGCGAGCACCTCTCTACTAACACGTAAGCTTTAGAACATCTTTACACAGTCTTGTATTAAGATTACAAATGCTTTGTTAGAGAAGTTGCTGTTTCTTTACTCTTTTCTTCTAGTCTGCTTATTTAAAAACTATCAGTATATCCTGCTAAAGAATATTAGCAAATTGATCTTTCTTATTTACTATTCTGTACATTTTTTTAGGAATCTTTGCATTATTAGGTAGGTTTATATAGTCTCTTCTACAGCAGTTAGCAATTAAGTTTCCATATAACTAAGAATCTTCTAAGTCTAAAGTTTTTTATGAAGTCCTTGGACTATTTAACTACGTAAGTAAAGACTTTGTTTATTTAAATTATCTAGTCTTCCTTATTGTCATTTATATACAGCATGTTAAAGTTGCTAAATCTAGCTATAAGATCTTACTATGCTGCTTGTTGTATATATTTTACTGCAGCTGCATGTAATTTATAACCTATTATGTTGGTAATTATACCTACTTGTATATTACCTGCTCTTTTGCTGTCTAAATTAATATTAAAGTGTTGGAGATTAAGCTGCTTAGCTGTTTCTCCATAAGATCCAGGTGCTCAAAATTATACCTAGAATCTACAATCAACCTACGATCAATTAATTACTAGAAGCTATTGCGCTATTAGTACCACTTATCATTGTTATCAATTGATCTACAACAACTACGCAATCTATTACGTAAGATTACATAAGATATCGGGATATTGCATAATATACTACGCAAGCTATTGCGTAAGTACTGATCTTTCTAGAATATTATATAGCAGTACATATAGACTGTAGTTTGGCTTGTAATTAGAAACTAAGAGAGTTTAATAAAAGAGAATTACAATATTTAGTTAAGTAGTTGTACAATACAATAAGACTTAAATTACTCTCTTCCCCTAGTCTTTATATTTTATTCTCTTATCTTTGTTGTTCTACTTCAGCGCCTCCGTCTCAATCTCTAATAGATTATAAGCCTTAAAGATTGAATCCGCAACAATGTTTAACAATAAGCTTTCAAACTTCTTTTTAATATTAAGTATTTAAAAAGGTTCTAGTATCTTTTAGTGATCTAGTTATGTGTAACTTAGTGTTGCGGATTCAATCTCTAAAGCTTATAACCTATTAGAGATTGAGAAGGAGATGCGGAAGTAGAACGATAAGGATAAGAGAATAAAATATAGAGACTAGAGGAAGAGAGTAATTTAAGTCTTATTATTGTATTATACAACTGCTTAATTAAATATTGTAATTCTCTTAATTGAACTCTTTTAACTGTATTAGTTTCTAAATACAAGCTAAACTACAGTCTATATATACCTTTTACTTGCATTCTAGAAAGATCTGTACTTACGCAATAGCTTGCGTAGTAGATTATGCAATATCCCGCAATCTTATGTAATCTCACGTAATAGATTGCGTAGTTGTTGTAGATCAATTGATAACAATGATAAGTGGTACTAGTAGCGTAATAGCTTCTAGCAATCAATTGCTCGTAGGTTGATTGTAGATTCCAGGTGTGATTTTGAGCACCTGGATCTTATGGAGAAACAGCTGAGTAGCTTAATCCGCAACACTTAGACCCACTACCTAGCTAAATAGCTCCCTAAATAAAGATAGAAATATTGTGAGCTATGTCTTCGTTAGCAGGCTAGCTATGAATAATTTAAAAAACTAGAAAAACCTGGATTTTCTAGAGAAATTTCTAGGTAAATAAAAATATTTTTAAACTTACTTGTATTTGTAATAGATACCTGTTCCTTGCTAAGTTGCTTATTTTTCCTTTTTCGGACGTATCTTTGCCTAGCGCCGTGCTCCCGCTAAATAGAAGACTTGTTAGAGAATATATCTTTTTTAAAGTTAAAATTTTTTTTATAATCTTCTTAGCATATTTCTTATAATTTAAAGCCTTTTTCTTGGTTCAAAGCTCATTTTTTCAGAAGTTGAAATAAAGTATTTTTCCGCTTTTAATAAGTGTTGTAAGCTTCTAGTAGAAAAAGACAGAGTATTTTCTTCTAGAATACACTTATTGGTCTTCTCAAAGCTTCTTTCTAGGTCTCTATTAACTACTCAAATGGTTTTTCTAGAGACCTTAGCAGGGCGACCTAGTTCAGGCTAAGAAAGAAGTACAAAAGTGGGGGATTTTTGTTTTAATACGTTCTATAGTATTATAAAAGAATTAGAAAGCTTTTCTAGTATAGTTCTAATAGCACTAATAGGGTTTTGTTGTAAAGATAGAGAGTAAACTTTTTTTTCTTACAAAGTTTAACAGACATAAAGAGATAATAGAGAAGAGAAAATCTTAGGTTAGAAAGGGATTATTATATAGACTACGCTGGTAAATGGGTTAGGGTTGGGTCGTGGTTGGGCTTTACATAAACTGACCCAACTACAACCTAACTACAACTACTAGTCTGTGCATAAAAAAGAGTAGTTGTAGTTAGGTCGCACAGACGCGTGGTTGTGGTTGTTGTTAGAGTGTAGTTAGGTAGAGGTTAAGTTGTTATATACCTGTGATAACTGGCTGTAATAAGCTAAGTAAGCACTAATATAGTTACAACCTTAACTTAACTACAACTAGACGTCTGTGCAACCTCAACCTAACCCTACTGTTACGAACCTAAGAAGAGAGAAGGTATAGACTATATATAAAGGATAGAGAAGGAAGAGATCCTAGACCACCTGAACAAAGGACAAGCCTTTATGTGCCAATAGATGACGCCACCCCGCACTAGGCACGTGATCCCACGGGCCTTAGCAGAAATCTTTTATAGGACAAGTTACGTGCGTCCCACAATGTACCACAAAATCCTACAATGTCCTACGCATAGGAGAGCATAGGATTCTGTAGGATAGTAAGACACTCTCTTAATATATAGTTGTAGGCAATAAGCTCTTATAGCTTAGTGTGTTTAACTTTAAGTGTAATTTAAAGATTACCTAATTCTTAACCCCTCTGTGTTATTACAGCGTTCTACTAAACGTGCTAACATAACCCCGTCTATTACACTTACTTATTCTAAGAGAACTAACACAGATTATCTATAGACAATCTTTACACTTTGAACACCCTTAAGATAAGTAATATTGCTATAGACACCTTAACTACAGGAACAACTACGCGAGCTAACAAGCCTAACACCTACTATAGTAATTGCAATAAGCTTATGGAATAGCTACTCTAAGTTAATAGATACTTCTATATTAAAGGGACTAAGATTAACAACAATAACGCAATTGTATAAGCTTTTACGTTTTTATAAAAAAACTGCTAAAAAATAGGCTAATTTTATTCTTTATTAATACATAGATATTAATATTAATAATAATGTTAATAAAGTACTTGTTAAAGACTAGGACAACTTTAAAATAGAAAAAAAAACGTATTCTTACTCTTTAAGGAATCTGTAGTAGTAGAACAAAAAATCTAAAGGTTGTAATAAACGCGCTCTACAGCTAACTATATAATAAAGTTTTAACAGTACTAAATAGTTATTAAATAGAACAACAACGCTTTAATGTAGATGTACTAACAAGGTCTTAAACTAGCTATATAAGTAGAACTTATATAAAGCAG
Organism: Alternaria gansuensis; assembly: GCA_009289805.1. Lineage (NCBI taxonomy): Eukaryota > Fungi > Ascomycota > Dothideomycetes > Pleosporales > Pleosporaceae > Alternaria > Alternaria gansuensis. The sequence goes on from WBOK01000123.1 coordinate 170,024, forward strand.
AGCTATTTTTAATATGCTTAATAAACTTATAGCTAAAGCTATTTAAGTAGACAACAATCTCTATAAGCTAAAGTTAAAAGAACAACTATTCATATAAGAAAATTGTATACCTAAGAATATAAATACTTAAATTTATTAAACATTCTAATGTCTATACCTTAACTAAAGTTAACAACAAAATAACACCCCTAGAATTTTAAAATTTTATATAACTAATTGCTATAAGCTTATACACCTTAACAACTTTAATGAAGAACTTAGAAAGAACAAGTTTTAAAATAATAAAAGTAGCAAAAAAAAATTACTTGCTATGTATATAGTAAAGAAGGTTATATAAAATAGGACTACTAGAGCTAAAGCAAGGTAACGTAATAGTTAAATGTCCTTTACTATATAGTACTTAGTACCAATCTAAAAGAAGAATAAAATGTTATTATCTAACTTACTATTACAGTCTAAGAACAAGACTAAGCAAATATTAATAGTCTAGATAACCTCTTTATAATTACCTTAAAGGAAGCCTTAAACAACAACATCTCTAAAATAATACTTAACAAAGAAATAGAAGCAACTTTAGCTAACTAAACTAAGCATAGAAAAATAGCTAAGTTCTAAAAAACTTACTAGCTCTCTACACTAGTTATATAGGAAGAGCTAATAAACTAAAAGAATTTACTACTAGCTATATAAAAGTACTACACTATACTAAATAAGTAAAATATTAATATATAGGTCTTACTATCCTTAGAAATATAATACTTAAATAACTTAGCTAAAAAAATTAATATTCTGCTAAAGTAGCTTAGATAAACTAAGAACATCTTTATAAAACTTTGTAAAAAAATATTAATAAAATACTACTAGTATGTTAACTTACTAAAAGAACTGTAGAAAAAAGAAATTATTCTAGTAGTAACTATTAATAAAAATTTATATAATAATTTTATATAGAAATAGACTTAAGATGCTAACGCATCTTAGAATAAACTAACGCATTAGCTCTTTGACTAAGAGAAAAAGAAGATTTATAAAAAACTCTAGGCAACACGCTAGAAGCAAAAGGCATAAAAAGTTAGCTATAATAGTATATACTATTAGATAGATCTGCGTAACCTAGAACACGCAAAGTACTTATAAACTATATATATATATATAATAACTGCACTATGCACTACTTAGAAAAGTATAGATTAGAATAGTTTCTAAGAAAACTAAAAGAAATACTTTAATACAAGTACTTATAGTATAACTGCTTAAACAATAAATGCGTAGTATATATATAAAATAAACAACATAGCCTATACTTTTATAAATAGAATAATTTAGAAAAGACCCTATAAAGGCATATAACGTAGTAAAAGAATTATAAAAATAGAACTTATATATAGAAGTGCAACTAACTCTTATAGTACCTATACTTTAATATTAAATATAAACTATATATAGTTGCTAAGAAGTTCTATAAATTTAGTATATAGTCTTTTTTAGACAGACGCCTTAAACACTAAGAACTACTAAAGTAATAAACGTAATTAACTTCTTAAGCCTTCTTAAGCTACTAGTGTACAGGTGTAGGAGTGTATGAAGACATACTACTACGAGGGCAAGAGATCACTAGTAGCTAGACTATGCAAGAACAAGGTTGACAAATTAATAATCTTATTGTAGGTTAGATGTAAAGACTATTAGTAGAAGAAGATGCCTATTCTATAGTACATTGTAGTAGCTAAGCTATAGAGTAAACAAATAATAAATAGTGCCTCTTTTTGTAGGATACTAAATAAGTTATATACTTTAGGATTAGGTAGTTAAGCACTAACTTAGTATGTAGTTAGGTATTACCCTATATACTAGCACAAACTTCCTCTTTTTACAAGCTTAGCTCTATTAAGCTCTAAACTCTATAGAAAGAATAAAAGAAAATATAGTAAAAATAAAAGAAATAAATAAAAAAAACACTATTTAATTATTTAGAATGCTGCCTAGTATTAATAGATTATATATCTATATAGTGGCTACAGAATCTAAGTGTGCTAAAAGCACCTAGATTTTGTAGAGTTAGTAGTTTTCTCTCTATATACTTAATAAAAGCATATTTCTACTATTTTTTTATTTCTTACTTTTTTAAGTATTTACTTTAACAAGGTTCTTAAGTAGCAGCTAAAGTGCTTAGTCTAGATATAAGTATAGTAGTAGTAGTAGTAAAAGCTTAAGTCTTAAATATTAATTAAAAGTAGCTATAATAGGGCTGCCTAGTTAAAGTAAAGAGTACTAAGACGTTGTCTAAAATTACAATTTTTAATTAAAAATAAGTACGTAGAAAACGCTATATAAAAAAAAGTATAATAAATTCTTTACTTTCTTAGAAGACTTAATACTTATTTACTTTTAAGCTAAGTTTTCTTTAAAGGCGCTAGAAAAAATTAGCTTAAAAAAATTAGTATTTTATTTATTTTAGTTTTTTGTTATGTATAAAGAGTTTTTATTATTATTAAAGAAGTATAATTAGTTAGAGAAACTTTAAATAAAATTAGTATAAAAGGCGCTTTTTTCTAACTTTTACACTATAGGCTATAAGTTAAGAATTTATTATATAGTATAGTTATAATATTTTTTAATATATTTGTTAATTTATTTCTTAGTAAAGTTTTATAGTATATTGTTTAGCTTTTTATAAATTAAAAAATTATCTTATTTAGCCTGCCTTATAAGGGCCTTCTAAATTTAAAATTTATACTTAATATGCATATTTGCAAAAAATAGCTAGTTAATTCTTTTAAACTTGTTAGAGTAACTAGAAAAAGTATATAACCTAGTAATAAAGTTATAGTATACTTTATAAATTTTCTTATAAGTTTTTATAGCAAGCACTTTTATTATACTATTTTAAACTATAACTAACTAGAGAAGCATAGTATAGTAGTTATAAGTAGTTAGCCTAGTAAATTTATAAAGTAAAAAAAGTAATAAAATTTAAGCTTATTTTTTTTATAAACTTACTTTATTTATTTAGTATTAAGAACTATTTTCTGCGCGTTTTCTAGCTAGTTAGTTTTATCTTCTTATTTTTTAATAAAACCATTTAATAATTTAATACCTGTATCCTTATACTACTATAAGTACGCTAGTATATACTTCTAAAATCTTAGTAGTATCTTTGTGCAGTTGTTTATATCTTTATTATTAAATAAGATACTACTTTAAATTATCTTTATACTAAGGCCTTTTGTTATTACACGCTTCAGGTTAAGGTTAATATACTTAAAGTATATTTAATTGCCTTTTTTAGTAAACTTAGCGTAGTAAGAGTAAAAAATTAAAGCATATTTTTTATAAAGTATTACGTATTGTAACTAGTATTATAGGTCTATATATATAGCTTATAAAATAAGTAAGTAGTATATATTGCGCAACTACTTAAAGTTTAGCTTTTTATTTATATATTATAAATAGAACTTATATATTTTAAAAGTTTTTATAAGAATATTTTCTAGATTGCTACGCTGTTGCAGCTATGTGCAAGCGTTAGTAATAATACTTTTTATATATTAAAATTCCTCTACTTATAGTTAAAACTTTATAGTGTTAATAATTTTATTCTAAGTAAGGATAGAGTAGAGGTTAAGTTAAGTTAGTTAATATTAGTAGCTTAGTAGATCTTTATCTTAATTAGTTAGGCAGTGTTTGCTAGTAAAAAGCTTAAAAATAATAAAATTAAATTAGAATTTCTTCTAATAGCTCTGTTCTATATATAGTAAGAGTAGACACTTATTAAGTATATTAAAAAAAATAGCTCTCTTAAATAGACTTATAACACTTACAGCAGTGTGCTTATAAATAAAGTATACTTAATTATATAATAAGTTGTTAAAGTTATGTAGTTATTTAATATGAACCTCTTAATACTATTCCTTAATAACTTTAACATAATTAAGATCTATAATTAGCTTCTTTGCGTAGGCATGCTTAAGTAACTTAAAAAACACTAAAGTAGAATTTATATAGTAGCATCCTGCCCTAAAAATCTTAGTCTTTTAGTTTATTATGTTAGGCTCTTTATCTACGTAAGTAGTATTATTAAGCTTAGTGTCTAGTTGTGTAGCTACTTATTAGTATACTAGTATTGCCTTTAAAGCACAAGAGCTTAGTAAAAAAAGCAAAGT
>WBOK01000124.1:0-178437 GCA_009289805.1 Alternaria gansuensis
CTCTACAGCCTCATTTTTCTAAAATCTCAGTTTGGTGGGGTGGCTCAAAACATGAACTGGCTCAAAACGCGCACGGACACGGTATATGGCCGAACACTATATGGCCGAGCTTAACTACAACCTAACCTATACCTATAGTCTGTGCGCGTAACTACAACCACAACTACTAGTCTGTGCGACCTAACCACAACTACAACTACTAGTCTGTGCGACCCTAACCTAACCTATACCTACGTTTAGTGTAAATAGCGTAGGTATAGGTTGGGTTGGGGTTGGGTTAGCTTACGTCAGACCCTAACCACAACCAAACCTATACCCATTTACCAGCCTACTTAGTAGTAGAGAAGCTTGCCCTAGAATTTATCGAAGAATGTATTAGCATCCATATGCTTTATTCGCTACTTAACTACTAAAAATTATTAAGCATAGCCTTTATACTAATGCGTATAGATCTTAAGAACGCTGCTTAGTTTCTTAATACTACAGTAGTACATTAGATTAACTTAAAGAACTAAGGTAAGGGATAATATATGTTGCTAGCTAGTTAGGTGATAGTAAAAATGCTATACAAAAATATTTATGCTTTTAGTACATAATTAAAATAACTTGTATTTATTTTTAGGGTATCAAAGGTGATGGTTGTTGTTGTAGTCAAAGTGAGTTTTCCAAAAAAGTGAAAAGCAGCTACCCTCTACTAATCAGTCGCAAATGTCAAAAAAAAGATTGTGTGTAGTCAACGGGATTCGAACGGTAGGTGGATAAGTTCTGTGAGGAAAGCTCAGACCACTGAGCGATAATCAGGATCGAAAAAATATGCTAAAAATTACTTTTATAACTAACAGCTTTACCTAGAAATTAATAGCCAAAAGGCAAAGAAGCTTTGCGCTATTTTTGCTAAACTCTTAGTTTAGAAATATGATATTGTTTACAGCTTATAGAAGCTATACCCTAATCCTAGAGCTAAGAATAACTATAATAAGCCTCATTCTCTCTATAAATTTTAGTAAAAGGTTTTCTAACTTTTAGCTAGAATTAAAGACTTTAAAAGTAGTTAGCACTATTCTATATAAAACATTTTAAGTAATAAGTTTAGGCGTTTTAGCTTAAAAAGGCATTTAACATATAGTATAACGTGTTTCACCACTAAGCGCCGCACCCTACCGAGCGCCGCAGTCTCCCTACCAAAACAACGTCCCAACAATAACGCGTAATGTCTCAACAACTACAAACCTAGAGAGGCTATACTAAAGCTAACGTGGAAATAGCAGTATCTAAGCTTTCTAGAAACTGGATTTAAAGTATTTAACTTACTAAAAAGATCTTTAACGTCCCTAAACAAACAATACGTTAAAGACATAATTGGAAATACTCTTAACGCAACTGTAAGCCTAACTATAAGCGACTTACAAACCTAGAAAAGGAGGCTATTACTAGGCGTGTAATAGTTAAGGCTAAGCAAGGACTACCCTATAGAAGAGACTAGGCTGGTAAATGGGTATAGGTTGGGTTGTGGTTGGGGTCTGACGTAAGCTAACCCAACCCTAACCCAACCTATACCCACGCTAAGTTACGCTTAGCGTAGGTATAAGTTGGGTTGGGGTCGCACAGACTAGTAGTTGTAGTTATAGTTAAGTTACACTAACTAGTAGTTGTAGTTATAGTTAGGTCACACTAACTAGTAGTTGTAGTTATAGTTACGCGCATAAACTATAGGTATAGGTTAAGTTGTAGTTGTGGTTGTAGTTAGGTTGTAGTTACGTGCTATTTATAGTAATAAATAGCTATATTAAATAGGTAAGATTAGGAGAAGTAAGCTAAGTAGATACTAATTTAGTTACATAGTCTGTGCGATGTAACCTAACTACAACTACAATTTAACCTATACCTAGGCTAGTAAATAAGTTATAAGTATAGGTTAAATTGTAGTTGTAGTTAGGGCACACAGACTTAAGTTAGATTATAGTATTTAATATTTATTACTAGTTAGAGTAAGGAGATAGTTAAAACTTTACTACTACAGTTAATTATTACAGCTTATAATTACAGTAATGCTTAAGCTTTAAGGCGCTGCTATTTCTGTATTAAAAGTAGAAAGTCCTCTTCTATAAGTTATTTTTTACCATTTATTTTTCTAGACTACATGTACTATCCCTAGGCGCTAAGAGCTTAAATATATTATTAATTTTGTTACATAGTGCTTTAAAGCTAACATCTTTATTTTATATAAAAAATTTTTACGCCTTAAAATCTAGAAAAATAGTATTCTTAAAAACTATAATTTGCTATATAGTTTAAGCTAAAAAGTAATACTTTTAATTGCTAATTATATTTTTTGCAGTGTTAAAAACGCGCTTAAGACTAATACTAGTAATTAAAATTACTAATATATTTTTTACAACTTAAGATAGCTAAAAATAAGTGTTTTTGTTTTATTACTACTACTTTAAAATATTAATTAAGGCCTTTCATCTCTTTTCTTTCCTACGTAAAAGATATCTAACTTAAAGTAAGAAAGCTGTTATAAAGTAATTAAGAAGCAAGCTTTTAAAACTATTTACAACTAAGTATTTTGTTTAAAAAAAAAGTAAAGACTAGTATTTAATTTTCCTTTTTACTATTATTATATTAGTTAAGATAGTTAAAAAACTGTTTGCAATATATATGCTTATTTTAAAGTTTCTTTATAAAATCATAGTAAGCTAATTAGCACTTCTCTATAAAAATAAACTGTAATAACTATACTTTATATATAGTAAGCTTTTAAGTTCAATCTAAAATAGCTACATAGTTAAATAAAAACTCTTGCTTAGCTAATACTTTTACGTAGTATTTGCTAAGTTTTTTATTTTTTTTATTTATAGTAGCTTATACTATTGCAGGCTACTTTATAGTACAGCTTTCTATGTTCTAAATAAAATTATTAGATATTAAGTCTATGAAATTAAAAAAATAGTTATTTATAAGCTAAATATATTAAACTTAGGGCTTTTATTTCTTACTTAAAAAGCTTATAGCGTTCTTAGACTGCTTAAGCATCTCTATAATTAGTTTAATATAGTACTACTTAATAAAAAAGAGTTAAAAATACTTAAAGTTGTAATAGTTAATCTCTCTTGTATTATTATTAGGGTTAACAACAATATAAGTACTTATTTTTATTACTATTTTTTGTACTAGCTATTTATAAATGTATTTTAAGAGCTTAAGCGGGCGCTTATATATATTATATATTAAGTTTTATTAAGTTTTTACATTGCAAATAACAGAAAGTTATTTTCTTAGTAGTAGATATTATTAAGTAGTAAGAAATAACTTATATTATTATAGTAATGTGGTAATAATAATGCAAATAGCTTAGATCTAAATAGTAGTAATAATATAATAATTAGATATAATAAAAGTATAAATACTTTGCAAAGTATGTTTAGAGAAGACATTTTATATTTAATTACTTTAACATATTACCTGCGTAAAACTTCTCTAGGTCTAACCTTTATATTAGCAGCTAGTTAGTAATGTTAAGTCATCTCTTAAACTACTAAGTTAATAATATAAGCTAGGCATAGAATAGTATTTTCTAAGGCGCTTTAGCTAATATTCTTATCTACTAGTATTAATTAAATTATCTAACTAAGTACTGTATTCTTGTTAGCATTATCGCAAGTAATAGCTAGAAAGTAGAACTTAGTATTAGTGTCTAAAAGTACACGTAGTACCTCTATAGCTATTAAAATTATAGTGTATTATCCGCGTATTAGTATAAAATTAAGTAGTTTCTCTTAGAATTGCTAGTTAAGTAAAATATAATAACTCTTAACTATAAGAAAGCTAAAATAATTAGCTGCAAGCTATATATCTAGTATAATTAAATTCTTACTTGTAGAGCTTAAGTTGTTAAGAAGAGAGGCTTTTACTTTTTTAAACTAGTTCTAAAACATTAACTTAAATTTTTAATAAGTAATTATTATAGTTTAAAGCCTTAGAAATTTAAAAAAAGCATGTAAATAATAGCTGCTTAATAGTTTAAAATCGCTAATTACTATTAATAACTACTTAAATAAGCTCTTTCTAAAATGCATTTTAAGTAAATTTAGGTATTAAAGTAAGTATACTACTTCTTTAAAGTTAAGTATATATAAAGTTTGTTGTGCGTAAACTATTATAAATAGAAGTTAAAGTACTTTAATAATTAACTATATTTATATAGTTTATAAAGTATTTAGTTCTTATTCTTATTAGCTTTAGGTGTTGTAGAAATATGCCGCAGTTAAGACAGAATATATAAAGGCAGCTATTTATAATATAAGTAGCTATTTTAAACTTTAACCAAATGCTACTAGTGCAGGTAGTATAGTTCTAGTAAAGGGATTTACTGTCTAGATTTTAAGTCTAGCTAGTTCTACTTTACTACTTATTTTAATAAGTTATAATTTTATATCCTCTTTCTTGTATTGCTTTTTAAAGTAAGTATATTAAAAAAATTCAGTTTTTCTACTTTTCTCTTTAAATAACCTAGTGTCTACTTATTAAGAATTAGTAAAAGTTTTATAGAAGCTTATAAATGTGTTTAGCTATAATATATAAGTAAACAGCGTTTAGTTTAAAAATATAATAAAAAGCTATAATAAATTGTTGCTATTGCTAACATACAGCACATAAATGTTTGCTCTATAACTTTAATATTATACAGGCTATATATAGTAGGCCTTTAGCAGACAAGTGTATAGAAAAACTAAGATTAACTTATCTCTTTAGTTACGTACTATGTTAGGCGCTTTTTAATTAGACTTTATTAATTTAAAAGACGTTAGAATAAAAGTAGTATAGTTATAAAGTTATATAATAATTTTTTTATTATATAAATTGTGTTAATTAGCTGTAATAAGCGCTAATTAATGCTAATAACTTAGTATAGGAATACTACTATAATTGATTTAAAAAGCTTTTTAAGTTTATAGAATTGCTAAAGTTTATATTTTTATTTTAATTTTTATTCTTATCTTTAGCCTGTAATTCCTGCTACTACTGTTTAGTCTTATACTTATCCTTACATTAATTATAGTACACATTAATATTAAAATTACTATTAACTTTTTTTTTATATTTATTACTATTGTATCTCTTAATATATAGCTTGTTGCTGCGTAGAATAGTTTTATTGCTAAGTCCTAAGAACTTGTACACTAGCGGAGGCTTAAATAGTCTATACTAGTTAGTAAGTATATATAATAAAAAGATATATTAAAACTTACTTCTAATTTTTATTTATAGCAACAGCTAACTCCTCTAGATTTATATTTTTAATAAAGTCTTACTATTTTTTTTTAGCTTGTTTGCTTTTAAAGGTATTAGTGTAAAGCTTTGCTAATTCTTTATTATAAGTATAATGCATAATCTTTTTAAGAATACTTCTAAAGCTATAAATTTAAGTATATATATAACTTTAGCTGCTATTGTTTAAGCTTTTTGTTACTTATACTACTTTATCTAGAATTTTTGCGTACTGCTTTATATTAACTTTATAATATGCGTTTTTTTTTTATAAATTTAATTAAGGGTTGTTTGTAGTTACTTACTTATTAATAAGTAAGTATAACTTTGTAATAAATAACTATGTTGACTTACTACTTTTTTAGGCATTATATTGCTTTTAGTTAAGCACTTTTTACAGTACTTTCATTATTTCTTTGTAATTTTTTATACTTATATTCTTATATTGTTTTATGCTTTTTTTTTTTTTAATTAGTATATAGTAACGTAATTAGCTGTATATGCGTTTTGTAAAGCCTTTGTCTTAAAATTTAGTTAAGCTGCCTAAATCTTTTATATAATAGCTTAAGAACTAGAGCTTAACAATTTTTTATTAGGACTTTTAAATTTGTAGAGTAACTTTTCTTTAAACTACCTTAGCTACGTTACGCAAGTGTACTATTAATTTTATTTTTGTTATATTTGTAACTCTTTACAAATTAGCATTTGCTATAATGAATAGCTGTATTAAATAGTTATATAAGCTTCTTCTACTTATTACGTTTAAAACCTAGTAGCACTAAAATTAGAATGCGCAGAACTAGGCCTTTAAAACTATTGCTTAGCTCTTCTTTAAATATTGTTATTATAATAAATGTAATAACTAACTATAATTAGTTATTTCTAGTTGTGGTGGTTAAATAGTAGGTAGAAATACAAAAATATTACTATATTATAGCTAGTGTAGCCTGTGCGCCCCTACTAAAGCTAACTAAAAATTAACATATTTTTCTATCTTTAAACACCTTACTTATTACTACTTACTAATAATACACCCTAACACGTTGCATTATAACAGCTTTTTATTACATTTACTTACGCACCCTATTACTATAAAAACAATTAATAATAATTTTACATACTTACTACAAATTTTAACAACTTTATAACTACTATAATAGCGCGCACTAAGCAAACTACGTAAGCTTTAACTAGTAGTAAAGCGCCTATAAAAAATTTGTAAGTAAAGGCTAGTGTCGCAGTATATGTATCCTCTAGCCGGAGCACGATCTATCGATCGGTCGGTATTTTGTTTCCGACAGTATTATTTATAAAGGCTAGAGCTGTTAAGAAAAAACGTTAATATAAGCTAAGTAGTAAGTTTTTATAGTCTTTTATTATAGTTAAACATTAATAGTGTATAGCTGTTGCGCTAAAAGAAATTAAGAAGTAGTAAAAGTTAACTAAACTATTACTATATAAACTTTTATTTAGCTATCTTATTTATAAAATTATGCATACCTATTACTTTAATTTGCGCTTTTAAGTAAAGGTAATTTATGCTCTTTAAAACTTAGCTAAAGCGTTCTTCGTTAGCTATTTTAAATGTATTATAACTACTCTTATTATTTTTAAATTTTATACTAATAAATACAAACTATAACTTTAATTCTATTTATACAAAAAGAGTTACTATTTAAGCTAGAAATTAAAAGATAGTAGTTAAATACTATAAAAAGTTTAGTACTAACTTTACGTTCTTGTAGCTTTCTACAAAAAGACTGCATAGCTAGTAGTTAGAGTTTCTTTAGTGTATAATAATATAAAGATGCTTTTTTAATTACTTTTTATACTATAATAACTAACTGTGTTAACAACTACAACATAACTACTATATATAGTTGTAGTTAAGTTAAGGTTGTAACTAAATTAGTGCTTACTTAGCTTATTTCTCTTAATCTTACCTTTTCTAATCTTACCTGTTTAACACAGCTATTTACTACTATAAATAGCACGTAACTACAACCTAACTACAACCTAACTACAACTACAACTACTAGTTAGTGCGACCTAACTATAACTACAACTACTAGTCAGTGCGACCTAACTACAACCACAACCACTAGCCAGTGCGACCTAACCACAACCACAACCACTGGTCTGTGCGACCCCAACCCAACCTATACCCACGCGTGGGTACCCACGACCCATTTAAAGAGACAACGTGCAAGATATAGCTAACAGACTACTTTAAAAGCGTGGCGGGAAAGAGGTTAGTAAGAACTAAATTAATATGTTTATCTAGCGCAATCTAAAGCTACGTACGCGCTAGAGCTATTTATATAATTACTAGCGAGCTCTCTGTAAAGACCTAGTGCTTATTAAGGGCTAATTTACGCCAGTTTAGATTATAAAAGCAAAGTATAGTATTCTAAATAAAAATCTTTATAACTTTAATAAGACAAGCTGTATTATAAGCTAGATTTCATTACAGTTGTCAGAACGCAGCCCTGCACCACTACGCTAAAACAATCACAAAAGGGCAGATATGATCAGTGAACTACTGATCATTGTGCAGGATAGTATATATCGTCAAGGTTGCCTAGGCCTTATCTGACAACAGTTAGTTATTCAAGGCTTAAATTTACTCAGAAAAATAAGAAAAATGTAGCTGGGCGATTATAAGTAGGTTCCGCTAGTATAAGGCGTTAGCATAATAAGCAAGTATATTTTAGCAATTTTTATTTTTGCAGGCAAGGTTCTAATTTCTACTTAGTGTTACAAGTAACAAGAAGGATTCTCTCCTCGACGTATAGATAGAGGTAAAGGGTCAACCAGCTAGTACGTCGGAAGGCAATGATCCGCGCGGGGCGCTGATTATGTAATTGCCATCCTGCTAAGGCTAGCTATCTAGGATAGTTGTGCATAAAGGGATAGCAACGCTATTACAAACTTCCTTCTTAAAAAAGATGTATAAGATAGTAGAACAAAGGCAATAAGTATAAAAATGTATTAAATCTTATTATTACACTTATTGTTGTTACCTTAAATAGTTTATCTTTTACACAAATTGTTAACTAGTTATTTTATTTTTTTAATAATTAGTATTGCTTACCTTTTGTTAATACTAATAACTTTTTTCTACTTAAATATTTCCTATAATACTTTATAGACTACTGCTTTAGTCTACTTTGCCTTAGTTTAAACTAAGCTTAAAGAAGTATAGCTTAACTTTATACAACACTTTCACTACTAGAAGTTTTCGCAGATAGTTTAACTAATGAATTACTTAATTAAAATTGAGAATAGGATTTTAAGAAGTTACTTAAAACTAGATAGCTTAAGGTCTAAGACTCTTTATACTAAGTTAACTAATATGTAGAACTAATAAAATGCTTAATATATATAACTATAATACTAAAGATAATCCTAGCGCATAGGAGATTAGGAATCTTAGGCAACAAGTTTATGTCTAGGCACAACAAGTAGCCTTGATAATAAACATAATTCATTATCTTTTAGGTTAGCTAATAGCTACTTTAAATAAGTAACCTGTTGCAATATAAAAACCTAAAGTAGCGCTACCTAAGAACTATTACAAGGAATAAGAGAAACTGCAAACATTTCTTACTTACACTAACCTATACTACAAATATAATAAGGTCGCTACTATTTAAGAAAAGATCTTTGTAGCAAATATATAGACAAAAGATAAGGCCTTTAACTAGATATAACTTTATGTAAACCACTACCTGCTTAACGCAGAATAAAAAAAAATTCAGGCTAAAACTAAAGCTTTATTTATAAGTTAGACAAAGTTTAAAAGACATTTAGAACGTAGTTTAAGAAAAAGTAAACGCTAAGAACTGCGCTAAGAAGAAGATTACTTGCCTAAAGCCGAATACGTTAATATTAGTATACGCAGCAGAACCTAAGCAGCTTTAAGTATAAAATAATTAAAATAATAAGGCACTTTAAACAGTATTTAAAGCAAGTCTAAATAAGAATATTAAGAAGGGCTTTGTATACTATAATAAGACTAATATACTACACGCTTTAGTTAAGCTAGCCACGCGTATTAACAACAGGCTTTAGGAATAAAAATATTAAAAAAAATACTTTTAACTTAACTTAGCTAACATAAAAAGACAACGCTGTAGGTATAATAAAGATAGTAATACTATTATAACTACTATAGTATAGAAGAAGGCTAGAAACAGAGTTACTTAAGAAAGAAGGCATAATAGCCTTTCTAGGAAACAACGCTAAAATTGTAATTTTAATAAAGTATATTTTGAGTATAGGAAGGTAAGATACTTTGCTAAAGAATGCAAGGAAGAATAGGTTGAATAAGCAGCTATTAAGATTAGAATAATTAGATAAAGAACGCTATACCTAGTTTAAACAGAACTAGATAACAACTTAAGCAACCTAGATTTCTATAAGAAAGCACGTTTAATATACAGCTACAAGACTATACTACAACTTAAACTAGACAACAAGGTTTTTACTCTAAGCAAACCTAAGCTAATAGATTTAAAGGTTAAAAATAAAGTTATACTAAGATAATCAGCTAATAACTAGTGTTAAGTATACAGAATAACAACGTACTACGCTAACAAATGTTTAATATAGGCGAGAGTTACAATTACTAGTAAGAACGCTAAGAAGGTTAGATATTAGGCAATATACTAATAACTCTACTTTAATAATCTAGTAGCTAAGGTTAAGGATTAAGAAGTAAAAGAAGTAAAAAGTATTAAGGAGCATAAAAAGCTGTGTTAGTATAACTACAAGCTTTAGTATAAGTTTTATAAGAAAAATAAAAAAGAGTATAGAGTAGACTAAGACTAGTGCTACTACCTAAACTTGTAGGCAGATAAGTGCCTAGCAGACAAGTGTTATTTTTATAAACCTAAGAAAGTAAAGATTTACTTCTAACTTTAATAGACACAATGTAAAGATAGATTTAATTTCTACTTATAATAATTTAAGAAAGCATAATAAGTAGACAACTACTACTATGCTACCTTATTATTAAACATTTACAAGGCAGCGGACTGCCTAATTTGTAAAGCAAAAAAGCTAGAGCAAAAAAGACAAGCTTTAAGGTAAGAAATACCTTACTAAAACTTTTATTAGAGCTTCTAATACAATAATAGCTGCTCTATATACTATAGCACTAAGTATAGTGCAGTATACTTTCTTAAAAAAAAAGGCAAGTAGGCAAAAAACTAAGATGCTGCTAAAGACAAAGTTACACTAGCAAGGGCATACTTAAAACAACTTTAAGGAAAATATAAAATACTATTACTTAAGTAAGATAGTTACGTACAACTATATTTGTATAAGGTTAAAATATTTAGGCACTTATAAAAAGCAAGGCTGTAAAAACAATAATCTGTTTATAAGTGGTAGAGAAACATTAGATTCTGTACTAGGTTAAGAAAGAACAAATCTTAATAATACTAGCCAACAAGAAACTTATAAGATATAATGACAGCATAATGTAGTAAGAGACTGAATTGAAAAGTTACCAATAGCAGGCATAAAGTGCTAGAGAAATATTAGTATTATAGATCTAGAAGAACTAGACATATGAATTAGTTATAATTAGCTAGAAGCCTAGAATCCCGCTATTAACTACAGAGGGATGACAAAAAGAAACAGTAATTTTAAAAGGTATCTTTTTTTAGAGATATAGAACTATATAACTAGATAAGCTAGGACTATATTTTTGGAGTTTTGAAAAGTACATTACTTCCTCTTTGAGTTAGACTGCTTTTTTACTAGCTTAGTCAGTAGAGAAAAGAAGCGGAAAGGCAGTGAAAATCAGTAAAAAAAAGTCTAGTTTAACCTAGTAACAACTTTTTATTTACAGTATTTTTCTTGCTCAAAGTAATGAGTCCTATATAGTAATATAACTTCTAGAATATGTCAAAGTATAAAGTTATTTTAATTATAATCACAAAGGTTAGATAAAAAAATATTTTGAACGCTTTTTTATATTAAGTAGCTAAAGGTAGTAACTACTACTTAGTATACCAACCCTTGGCTGCTTTAACAGCCAAATAACGCCTATGAAAAGAGTTAATACAATTATTAATCGCTTGTTGTGGTATGAGGTCCCACTCTTCTGAAATTGCCTTTTTAAACAATTCTACTACTTTAACGCTTTTACCTATGTTTAAAAAGGCAATAGGCCTTTTCCCTAGCGCGTTTTTAAGTAGACTCCAAACGTTTTCTATAAGATTTAAATCCGGGCTATAGGCAGGATGCTCGAAAAGGGGAATTCTATTTCTAGAAAACCAGGCGATAACTTGTAGCATTTTATGGATCTTAGCGTTATCCTGCTAAAAAACTTCAGCCTACATAGAATCAACTATTAGCTTTTCAAATATTAAAAAAAATATAAAAATATAAAGTACTAACAAAGTTATGACCATTAATAGTATAATATAAAAGAGATTTCATTTACCTCTTTAAAACAGAGGTTTGATAATAAGATTTAAAACTTCTTTTAAATATTAAGTTTTTTAAAAAGCTGCTGTATATTTTAGTGATTAAGTTATGTGTAACTTAGATCTACCATCTAGCCGAATAGCTCCCTAAACTAAGATGGAAATATCTTGAGCTATATCTTAGTCAGCAAGCTAGCTATAAATAATTTAAAAAACTAGAAAAATACAAGAATAATAAGAGAAATTTTTAAGTTAATTAAAATGTTTTTCGACTCACTTATAATTATAGTAGACGCCTGTTCCTTGCGAAGTCGTTATTTCTTCTTTTTCAGACGTATTCTTGACTCGCGCGGTGTCCACGCTGAATAGAGAACTTTTTAGAAAATTTAATTTTTTAAAGTTAATTTTTTTTCAATATTTTAATAGTCTTCGTGGCGTATTTGTTGCGCTTTAAGGCTCTTTTCTCGTTTCGAAGCTTTTTTTACTTAGTAGTAGAAATAGAGTATTTCTCTGCTTTTAATAAGCGTTGTAAGCTTTTTGTAGAAAAAGATAAACTATTATCTTCTAAAATACGCTTATTTGTTTTCTTAACGCTTCTTTCTGGGTCTCTATTTACTACTCGAATAGCTTTTTTAGAGACCTTAGCAGGGCGGCCTCGTTTAGTCTAGGAAAGAGGTAAAAAAGTATTTTTTTGTTCCTAATACGTTGTATGGTATTATAAATGTATTTATAAAGCTTTTCAAGTATAGTACTAATAGCACTAACAGACTTTTGTTGTAAAGGTAAAGAGTAAACTTCTTTTTCAAACTTTAAAAGTTTAATAGACATAGAGAGATAATAGAAAAGAGAAAATCTCAGATTAGAGAGAGATTATTATATAGACTAACGCTAAAAATAGCTTATATAATTTTAGCGCCTTTTTTAAGCGTCTTTTTTTTTGGAAAAACAATCATATTATTAACTAACATTAAAAATTTGCTGACGTAATACTTCCATAATCTGCTACAACATAATTTCTTCTTAGCTATTCTTATACGTTCAATTATAATTTGTAACTAGAATAAAACAGACTTCTTTTTTGCCTCTTGTTAAAGCCTTTTACAACCTATTAGATGGTTACTAAGCAGAACTACTGGTTTGCTTACTTAAAGTAGAAGTTATGCTCTTTTCAAAACTCAAAAAATTATAGTCTTAGCTTTTCTTGTTTTTTAGTTATATATCTTTAAAAAATACAATTTTAAAAATACTCTTTCCTTTTGTCACCTCTCTGTAGCAGATAAAGACAATACTTAAAAGAGAACTTATACATAAAGGTGCTAGAGTACCTATAAAGACACGTTTAATCAATTAAAGCTTAATTCAAAATAAGAAATTTTGCAAAATTTTACTTTATAAGATTAAAAAAATTTATAGAAAAGACAATTAGAAGATAGAAGTTATGTAAATGAAATAAGTTATAACTATAGAGAAGAACTTTTACTACTAAGAATACTAAAAGAGTATTATACTAACAAGTTTAAGGAACTCTTTAAATAGAACAAGTCTACAGAGCTAGCAGACTATTAGAATGAAGATTATAAGATTATCCTAGATAATAGAGCTAAGCTAAGCCTAAAACTAATGTACTTAATATTGCCTTAGCACGATGCTAAGCTAAGGGATTATATCTAGAAAATAGTAAAAAAGAATTTTGCTAACTAGAATTCGGCCTAATAGTATTTTATTTGTAGATAAGCTTAATAGGAAGTAGTAACTATATGTTATTTTTAGAAGTTTTAACAGCATAATATAAAAGAACTAATATTTTTTACTACTTAAAACAGAGCTTATAGATGAACTCTAGAGAGCTAAGTAGTTTACAATATTTATTATCTAAAAATTCTTTACTATATAAGAATTAAAAACAAGTTATAATATAGATTATATTATTTAAGACAGAGTATAGACTATTTATATATATATAGTTTCGCATTTTAGATTAACAAATACACTAGCAATATTTAAATTACTTATTTATAACTTACTCTAGAAATACTTGAGAATTTTTATTATAGCGTACCTAGATTATATACTAGTGTGATCTAGCAGAACACTTAAAGGACATGTAAAGCATGTTAAGGAAGTACTTAAGAAGCTTAAGGATTATAAGCTATACATATAGCTAAGGAAGTGCAAATTCTATGTTAAAAAGACAGAATTTTAAAGCTTTATAATAATTATAAATAGAGTTAAGATAAATCTAAAGAAGTTTGTAGCTATACAAAGATATCTAACACTTAAGAGAGTTAAAGATATGTAATTCTTTTTATAATTTACTTACTACTATTAAAAGTCTATTAAAAATTACTTAAAGATTACTACAACCCTCTTACTAATTATAAACAAAGAATAGAAATTTAGTTAAAATAAATCAAAAAAAAAGCGTTTAACAAAATTAAACAGATATTTATTAAAACACCTATACTAAAGAAATATAAATTAAAATAAAAAACCTAAGTTAAGACTAACGCGTTAGACTATATACTTAGAGCTGTATTACTATAGCAGTGTACAGACAAGATGTAAAGATTAGTGTTTTACTACTTAAAAAAGTTTTTTAGGTTAGAACTTTTTTATACTGTTTATTATACGAAACTACTAAGAATAGTTAGTGTTTTTAAATAGTAGGAAGTTTATTTTTTAGAACTACTACACTAAATTAAGGTTTTGACTAATGACTAGAATAAAGCAGAGTTTATAACAACAAAGAAACTTAACTAATACTTACTTTAATAGGCTAAAATGTTAGCTTATTTGACTTTAAGATAATACACTACGCTAGAATACTTAGTAAAGCAGCAGATACTCTAAGCAGGAGATCTAGCCTACGCGAGAAGAGTTATAAAAAACCCTATAATGCTATATATAGAAAGACGCTAGACAGCAGTCAATATTATAACTAGCTAGAACTAGCTAGAGTAGCTAAGGTATATAAGCGGGGAGAAATAATATAACAGTATTACTAGTAGAGAGCTACTAATTAGTAGTTTAAGTCTAAGCAAAGCGGCTCTAAGAAACTACTATAAGACAAAAGAGTGTACTTAAATATAGTTTAAGGGATTTAAACATATATATTTCTATATATAAAATTTTCTCTTATTAAGAAACTATACAAGTTCTTAAAATATAGACGTAGAGTAATAAAAAAAATTTATTAAGCAACTAGCTAATGTAATTACAGTACTACAATTGTAAGCAAAGGTATATAATGTGTTAAGCAACTGTTTAGCTTATTACTAGAATAAGCTTAAGAGACATAAGCTCTATAGCTTATTATAACCTTAATAGCTACTAACCAAACTATAAAGCAGGGTAATATTAAACTTTATAGTAAAGCTTCTAAAATTATTAAAACTTAAATTAGCTTAACATTATAATGCTATTCTAGTAATTATAGACTAATTAACTAAGGCGGCAAAGTTTGTGCCTATAGAAGAGGCTGTTACAGCAGAAAGCTGCGCGTATAAAGTTACAAAGGCACTGGTGTTAAAGTAAAGAATACTTAAAAAGTTTATTACTAATTATAACAAACTATTTACGTCTAAGTATTAAGATATACTTCTAGCAAAGTTAGGTGTAAAGAAGAAGCTATTAAATAGCTTTTACCCTAAAACAGATAGCTAGATAGAATGGATGAACTAGACACTAGAACAGTATCTAAAAATGTACGCTAACAAGCTATAAGACAACTAGGCTTAACTATTGCTAACAGCATTATTAGCCTATAATAGTATAAAGGAAGTAACTACAAAGCACTTACTATACTATATAAACTACAAATATAAGCTAGCTACTTATTAAAATCTAAAAGGTATTAAGAGTATTGCAGTAGTGTAGATAATAAAGATTATTTAATGCAAGAACTACATAAAGAATTAAGCAATAATATAGCTTATAAGAACTTTACAATAGTTAAGGCATCTAGTAAGTAAGAAATTAATGAACCTATTTTTAAAAAAGAAGTTCAAGTTTTTTTATTACAACAGAACTTAAAAACTGAACAACTAAGCAGAAAACTAGATAACCTCTAAGTAGAACTATGTAATTAAAATTCTAGAAGAAATAGGTATAGTAAACTACAAGCTCTAAATACTACTAGGCATGCACGTTTACTATATCTTTTACAAGAAATTCCTAGAAAAAGTACTTCTGGATGCTAAGCTTTTTACTAACATAGAGCTTAAAGACAACTAGTACAATATTGCAGCAATTAAGGTCCTATAAAAAAGTAGTTGTTAGTAGAAATACTTCGTTAAGTAACAAGAATAGCTAGAAAGCTAAAACACTTAAAAACTAAAAGAAAATTAATAAACTGTAAGTTATAGGTACTTATGTATCATTAGAAACACTTAGAGAAGACCGGAATAGGTCTTTAGGAGAAAAATATTATTTAAAAATGGATTAAAAGAAGTATTAGCTCATTAATAGCTTAAGTTAGTTAACAGTCTAGGTAGTAATAGTTTAGTTATTAGAAAGTCTATACTAAAAGCGGGATTCTTCTTAGCCTACTCCCCCTCACAATTTTAAAGATTTAAACTAGTAAGATCTTAATTAGCAAAAAATTACTCTTGCGCTTTAGTCTCTAAGAGCTTTAGCTTACTTTAAGCTAGCTAAGCTTTCAAACGCGTAAAATCAAAACGCTTTTTATAATTTTTATGCTAAACTTTTTCTTACTCTATTTTAGAGATAAAGAGACTATACTTTACCTTTACTGGCGTACAACTAGCGCAATAGCTAGTTAAAGTGTTTATAAAGTAGTAAAAATTCTTTGCCTCATACTACTTATAATAAAAAGATATTGGTAGACTTAACTTTTTTACATAGTTAGTGTTAGCGTAACGTTTAGAAGTAGATATCTATAAGCAAGAACAATAAGAAGATAGAACTCTAAGAATAGTTGTGAAGGTATAAAGAGAATAAGTATATAATATAATAGGCTTAGTAGGACCCTATATGCAGCTGGTAGTTTAATACACAGTACAGGAAAACAATATTTTAAATAATTAAGATCATACACCTGAGAGAGAAGATAATGTTATAAGTAATACGAACGATCCTCTCTTTAACGTATAGATAGAGGTAAAGGGTTAACTTGCTAGTACGTTAGAAGGCAATAATCCGCACAGGGCACTAATTATGTAATTGCTATTCTACTAAGGCTAGCTATCTAGGATAGCTGTGTATAAAGGGCTAGCAACGCTATTATAAACTTCCTTTTAAGAAGAGGTGTATAAGATAGTAGGACAATTGCAACAGGTATAAGAATGTGTTAAATTTTATTATTATACTTATTGTAGTTAACTTAAATAGTTGATCTCTTACGTCGATTGTGAACTAGTTATGATATTATTTATAGAATTAGTATTGGTTACTTTTAGTTACTATTAGTAACTTTTTTCTACTTAAACATTTCCCACAATAGCTTACGGACTACCGCTTTTGTCTACCTTTCCTTAGTACGGACTAAGCTTAGAGAAGTATAGCCCAACCCCGTGTAACACTCAGTTTACTAAGGATCTACTACGTGACTAAGTAATCTAAGTTAGCTTTATAGGCTAGACAAATAATAATCTAGCGCTTAACTAGCTTTATTGCGTTAAATTTTATACGCGGCCTGTAAGGGCGTATAAGCTGCTTATTAATAACAGCAATAAAAGCTACTACTAAGTAGCTTTCTAAGATTTCTACAAAGAGATAAAAAAGTAAATTTTGTATGCCTCTTTATTGCACCTTTTACAGCCTTTTCCTATAAGCTACTTTTTGCTATTAAAGCGCGCGTATAGTAGTACTATCTTAGTTTTAGCACGTGATTGCATCTACTATATTAGTAAAAAAAACCCTTTATACTAGTATATAAAAAAGCCTATTATAAGGCTATAATATTACAAAATATCTGTAGAGAGTTTTAAGGTACTAAGCTTACTCTACATAATTATAATATTATTTTATTATAGCTAAATCATATCCTACGTACGCTACTCTACTAGCGCAAAAGACTACTACTGAGGAGCTAAAAACGCTGCGCAACGCGCGTGAAATAAAGGTACAGGCTATGCTTTATTTGAAACTATATATAAATTTTGTAAAAGTATTCTATAACTTCTTTCAAAGAGAAACTATAGTAGTTATGTAAGAGAGCCTATTAGATTGCTTATTATATAGTGTTAATATAGGAGGAAATAAGTTGCTTATAAGATGCTGTAAAAGTGTTAACAAAGCAAAAAAACTTTAAACACTACTTAAACACGTTGATCTTTCTAGGAACTGCTTAGAAACAACTTGATCTGGGAGAAACAACCACGAGGAATTAATTGCGATACTTTTAAAACCCTATAGAGAAGGCGCTAGCGCGCTAGAGAGGGTGAAAGAGTCGCCCTATTTCTCCTGCTAGTAGGAAAATTTCTCTTAAAAGCTTAGACTACATGCTAAAGTATTTAGAGCGAATAAAAGTTAAGAATCTTATTAAAGCTTAAATCTACTAAGAGATAACAACAACAACAATAACAATAACAACAACAACAACAAAAATTAATAAAAAATAAATTGCCTTCAAAGACTTAGGAGGAATAAATAAGAAGCAAATAGAGATAGAAGACAACAATATAATAGTAGAGAACGGCTAAGCTACTACGCTGCGCCTAGAAAGATAAGCCCTAAAGGAAGAACCACAAAGGCCTACACATAATGAAACTAAAAGCAATTTCACTTCTCTTGTTGGAGCTAAACTTTGATTTCTAATTATGAATAAAATACTAAAAGCCTTCTTAGTTAAAGAGGCACTCAAAATTGCTGAAAACTTAGTGATTTAAGTTGCTAATTTAGCTAAAAACAACCTTATTAGCAAATAAGCCTACTAGACCTAGTAGAGGTCTTTTGAGACTATACAAAAAATAGTAGAGTTAAAAAAATATACTATTATCTTAGCAGACGGAATATTCAGCCTCTCTAACGCCTTAAGAGAGCTTAGAGAGAAAATTAAACAAGTTATTATTAAGAAACTAACAATAAAAACGCCTACCTAGAACACGCCTACATAAAAAACATCTGTATAAAGCACTCTATAGGCCTCCTACACTACTATAGCAGGCAATAATAAAGATTAACTATAGACAAATATACAAAGAACTTAAAAACTAAAAGCTACTAGCGTAAGAGTTTGCTAGCTAGTCCTAGTTAATAAAAACCTGAAAGATATAACGCCTATGAACATAAAAACGCTTTTAATAATATATTTGTAACAAAAAAAGATGTTTTATTACTTATAATTGCCTTAATAACAAAATCTTGAAAAGAAAATAAGATTATTCATCCTATACTTGCATTTAAAGCAGAATACCTTCTTAAAAATCAAGTAATATAGCAGGGCATTATAACGTTTATGACTACCTAGCTTATTACGCCTGATTTCAAAGTTATCATCTATAGGCTGCCTACAAATTATAGCCTTAAGACTATAAAAAAAAAGAAAAAAACTTTTAATAAAGGATTTAAAGTAATAAGCAACTTTTATTGGCTTATATTTAAGAACAAAAAAAGATACCAATACTTTAGCTTAGCATATAAAGTATTTGCTATAAAAAACAAGGCCTAAAAGGCTATTGGAAAAAAACTTTATACTTCAAAAAAAAGCCATAGGGCAGAAAAACTAAAAGCTGTTATTATTTATGGCAATGTACAAATTGCTAAGAAAAAGCTACTGAAAAAGTAAATATTCAAATATAGCCTGCTAAATTTCTAGCAAGCCTTCCTACACTAGCTAGTATAAGTGTAATCCTGAACTAGCAAAAGAAGAGCCTATATTTATACTACAGTGGGGTGACAAAAAAAGAGAAATCAAAAAAGTTTTTTTTTTAAGGCTTTATATTTCCATAACTAGAGCGGCTATACCTAAAAGGTTAGTGATTTAAAAAGCAAAGAACTTCTTCTTTAACATAGGCTGCTTAGTAAGTAGCTTAGTCAGCATGATTGCGCCTGTAATCTTGCCTGAAATAAGATCGAAAAAAAGCAGAAAGAGATTTTGGCATATCTTTTTTTTGAACGTATAAAAAGAGATGATAAAAAACTAGGTTTAATTAGCTTACGTAAGCATGATGTGAGCATACTTCAGAGTACTATTTCTTACTTCCTTATAGTTTAATTAAAGAATTAAAAAAATAGGCGTTCCTAACGTAGGCACTGATTCCGTAATAACTTAGTAGAAATAGAGTATATTAGCTTCTCCTGTTTATCCTAACTTGCTTTTTTTATATTATCTCCTCTATGGCTTGCAAACTCTCTCAATTTGAACAATAAGTTTATACTTAGTATTTACACAACAACTCTATTTCCTCTATTATTAATATACTAGAAAAGCCTTCTAAAAGTATTTACAATACTCTTTATTGAATTAAACAAAAAAAGAACTCTCCTTTATCTATTATTAGCTCAAAACGAGGTCGTACTTCTAAGATCTTAAAAAAAGCAAAAAGAGTGCTTAATAGAGACATTACTAGAAGCCCTAAAAAGACAATTCGACAGCTTTTAAGAGAAAATAGTCTAGATCTTTCTATTAGAAGCCTATAACGCTTTTTAAGAGAGGTGAACTATTCTGTTAGTATTTCTCAAAAAAAGACGCCTTTAGACGCTGAAAAAGCTTATACTCGTCACATTTACGCCAAGCAAATTCTCAAAAATATCAAATATCTAAATTTTAATAAAGTTATATATTGAAACGAATCTGCTATTAAGCGTGGACACGGTGCTAGGACAGAATACTATCGAACAAAGAGAAATAAGAGAGTAGGAAAGAAAATTGTTTCTACAACTCATATAAGTAAGTCTAAAGAAACTCTGTGTATTAAATAATAGACTTTAATACATCAATTTTATTTTCGTCATTTTGATCTATTTTTAGAATATGTATTCATCTAGTAATGGATCAAGATATTTCTATTCAAGTTTGGGGTGCAATTTAGATAGGTAGAAGATCTAAACTAGTAGTAATCAAAAGCTCTTTCATTACTACTTCTATTAGAAATTCAGACTATATTAAAAAGATTCTAACTCCTGTCGTAAAACCCGCGATGAAAAAAAGTAAGTTATACATACATTATTTTTCAATTTAGAGGGTTACAACTCAATATTTACATAATAAAATTAGAGTCTTTTTTTTTATTTAAGCACCTTACTAACCTCTATATAGGCTTGAAGTTTCAGCAGGATAACGCTAAGATTCATAAAACTCCAGAAGTTTTATCATAGTTTTCTAGAAATAGGATATTACTTTTTAAGCATCCTGCATATAGTCCTGATCTAAATACTATAGAAAACGTGAGGGCTTTGCTAAAAAACGCTTTAGCTAAAAGGCCTATTACTTCTTTAGGTATAGGAAATAATAAGAGAAGTATAGCAGCCTCAAAGGCTGCTATAAAGGAGGAATGGGATCAATTACCTCAAAAGGTGATCAATAATCGTATTCTATCATTACCAAGGCGTTACTCGCATGTAAAAGAAGCTGAGGGCTGGTACACTAAGTATTAGTAAGCTTTTGTACTTATTTATTAAGAAAAATTCAATAAAACAGGCTTTTTATTGATACTTAATAAGTTATTTTACAATTCCCCTAAAACTTTTACGCAATTGAGATAAGCTTAGGTTATATAATATATGTAACTTATAGCGATTATTACACGTTCAAAAAAAAGTTATATTGTTATATATTTTTGAGTTTTTTAATCTTTATTTTCACTGCGAAGGTTAAATGTAACCATGCTGACTAAATAGCTTACTAAGCAGCCTATCTCAAACAGGAAGTTCTTGGCCTTCAAATCACTAACTATTTCCGGTATACCCCTTCTAGTCAAAGAAATATATAGCTTTAAGAATAATAACTTTTTTGATTTCTTTTTTTTATCACCCCACTGTATATATAAGTATACTAACTGCAACAAATCTTACGCAGCTGACAGCCTTAATTATAACATCTTACAAGTTAAGGCAAACATGTAAGGGGTGGCTTCAGGCAATAGTACTTGCTTCACACCCCAGAAGATAGTGAGAGATGGCTCTAGAATAATAACGTGTGTATATTTCAAGCAATAATACCTGCCGGTATCCTCGCAGGTGAGGAGCTGCGGACCCAGCCAACACGCAACCATCCGTGACAAAACAGGACTAATTAAACTAATTTATATAATTAAAGTCCTACAAATAAATACTAATAGAGATAGCCCTGCTATAGAAAGCGTTATCAACTTATCTATTACAACGAACGCTAAGATTATTGTAATACAAGAGCTATAATTAGTAAAAGGGCTATAGAAAAATACTAAGTTAATTACCTAACTAGATCTTACTTTGATTTTACAAACTTATAAAGAACTACAACTAGAAACTTTATTTTATATGTAAAAAAATTTAGAAATAGAAGTTGATCCTTACGTTAGCAACGTTAACAACTTTTAAGTAATTACACTACTTCTTAGCTAAAAGAATATAAATATTTATAATATTTAAATTAAAAAAGCCTAAAACAAGGCTTAAGTATAACGATAAGTTAAAGACGCTTTTTAAAGGAGTTTTTAGAGTCTTGTTTAAGTATCTTAGAGGATTATGATTACTACTACCTTAGATAGAGCATACAAGAGTGCAACATAAATTAATAAGTAGAAAGTTTAGTAGAGGAGATAGACAATTAGAACCTTACTCTAGTAAATACTATAAGAGTTAGAACCTTTCTTAGAGGCTATATGCAAAAAGAAAGCGTACTTAACTTTACTTTTTTAATACATAATATAGCGCCTACTATGATAGACTAGCAAGCTGTCCTAAAAATTAGATCTTACTATGACGCTATCCTCTTTAGTACTACTAATTAAAGTTAGTTACCTGGCTAACTGTAAACAAACACAAAAAAACAATCTAAAATTTTTTAAAACTACACTACATATTTTTAAGGTATCAAAGGTGGTGGATGTTTTTGTAGTCAAAATGGGTTTTCCAAAAAAGTAAAAAGCAGCTGCCCTCTACTAATCAGTCGCAAAATTCAAAAAAAAAGATTGTGTGTAGTCGACGAAATTCGAACGGTGAGTGGATGAGATCCACGCGCTAAGCGCTCGGAGCAGAAAAGCTCAGACCACCAAGCGAAATCAGGGTCAAAAAATTTGCTGAAGGTACCAAAAAACGACACCAATTGAAAAGAGTTCAACGGCGATTGCCAGCCTATGGCAAAACTACTCTACAAAAGTAAATACTGCAAGTAAAGCTAGAGAATTAATTACTAACTATACTATAAGCGTATAAGAACATCTTGAGGCAAACTTTTTATAGGACTTAATAATTCTTTAGAATAAAGCTTAGATAGAATAGTAGAGAACTTTATAATAGCTATTTAAAATATGCTTAGAAAATCTACTCTGCTTTCAAGCTTAAAGCTAAAACTAAAGCTTTGATAATTTTGTAATTTAGATACTGTTAAGGCTAGCTTATATAGAGCCTATTAAGACTACAAACAAATAGCAAGGAGAGAAGATAATACTTTAAACTTCTAGAAAAAAGACTACCTGCGTGCTAAGAACAATTACCTTAAAGCTATTAAAAAAGCTAAACTTAACTATTAAGAACAGTTACTCTAAAAAAATTACTTAGAGAGATATCTAAAGCTATAGCTTATACAAAAAACAACCTTTTAACAGAATTTCTAGCTAGTAGAAGTAGAGGATTTTTGTAGAAAAAATGCTAAATCTTCAAAAAGAAACTATTTTTACTACCTCCTACTACACTAGCGCTAAGACTTAACAACTACTAAGGAAATAGCAAATAGAAGTAGCTTACACTAACTAGAGAAGAGCTCTACACTGCTTATAAGAAGATAATAGCTACCTTGCTAGGGTCTAATAGAATTAGCTAAGAAGTTATCTTAATAGCATACGAATACTAACTAAACACCTTTTATAAAGTCTATTTAATACTTTTTAAATAAAAATACTAACTAAGGTGCTAAAAAAAGGCTAAAGAAGTTATCATAAAAAAACTGAACAAGCCGAATCACTTAATTCTAAAAGTATACAGAGTTATTTCTCTTCTATGCTGCCTAGGGAAGGCACTAGAGAAACTCTACGCAAAGAGACTTAGTGTACTAGCAAAAATAACAAACTTTCTTTACTTTTTATAAATAAAAGGTAGACTTAAGAAATTAGCTATTAACGCTGTACTACTTTTCTGCAACAATAGTAAACGATAGAGGTAAAAGAAAAAAGTTACTTTAATAGCTTATCTAGAAATTGGAGGCGCTTTGGACTATTTATCTAGAAACAAGCTACTAGAAAACATAAGTAACTAACGATTACTAATCTACCTTGTATTATAGACTAAGTCATTCTTTACTAAAAGGCTACTAGTGCTATCTTTTAATAGGCAAACAGAGAAACTATAAAAAATTAATACTAATACGCTATAAGAAAGCCTAGTATTACTTGTCCTATTTTATTTTACGAAACTGCCATTCTCATTAATTATAGCAAACGAAAATATTTACTTCTTATCTTATATAAACATCCTATAGACCTTTATATTACTAAAATCTACTAAAAAAACTTTAAACTACTAGAAAGAGAACTAGCAAATTTCTTTAGCTAAGTAAAAAAGTTAGCTAACGTGTTTCATAAGCGAGTCGCCACCCCAAGCGAGTCGCCAACGCCAAATCCCCGCAAAATTTCCAAATATCAGAGGTCTATATCTTATGCTTTCTATTAAAGAAGACACTCTAACTAAAAAGACTAGTCAAATAGCTTAGTACACTTTTTAATAACACTTCAAAGTTTAAAGATTACTGCTACATAAGAATATAATAGGTAACTTATTTTTTGGCTTCAGCCTTTTAAGACAACCTTTTAATGTGACCACACATTTTGTAGACACCTTTTTGGTAAAAAAAGATTTATTGCTAACAACTATGCCCCCTTATTTAGCATTAGTAGCACGCAATTAGTGTGTTGCATGCTTAGACAGAAATAAAGATACGCAATATCTCTTTAACTAACTATCTTAACTAATAACTATTTACTAATAACCGCAACTTCTATTGTCTTTGTTGCTATCCTAGTAGTGTTGCAGTTGCGGCGTTTCTAGTATGCGCCTGTACTTAGATATAAACATATAACAACAGTATTACTATCTAAGCACAGCTCTTCTATTTCTAGAGGTAACTTATAAAATCTTTCTGCGTATTAGTTTGTCCTAGCTGCTTGATAGCTATTTTAACACGCTTTTCCTTTTATTAAGCTGCTACAAGGTCTCTCTCCTAAAGTTGTATTTGCATAGGAGGAAATTAGTAAAATAACATACTATTACTACACCTAGACTATTAACATATGCAACGTATTTAATAGACTTGCTACTAAATAAGCCTTTAATAACCTTTATTATAACCTTAACATCTATAATATTAGACGCATTAATAAGGTGTTAATAAATAATAAAATTAAACTTCTGCGTCTACCTAATTACTATAAGAGCTACTGCTAACAGCTTCTCTCTAACTAAATAAAGAGGCTACTTAATAAAAGTAAACGCCGGCTTTGTAATCTACTACTACAGCTTTTTATATAGTAACTTAGTAAAGTTTAATTTTACTCAATATAAGCTATTAGTTTTTGTATTAAATAAAGAGAAAAATAGTTTAAGCATTATATTATTTGTATACAAGCTGTTTGTATGTAGTACTATAAATACAAGAAATCTTAAAGGTAAAAAGTAGTAGGTAGAGAGCTTTTATAAAGTATTGCAGGCTCCTACTACGGTAACGTACGTGTTCTTACCCTCCTCTACCTCCTCTACCTCTATCGCAATCTTGATGCTAGCTATAGGCTAGCAATTGCTGTTAAACACATTTTAATTAGTGTTGTTTTTTAGTACTTTTAGCAAATATTTTAACCCTAACTTTACATAGTAGTCCAAGCTTTTCTGCTCTAAGCGCTTAGCGCGTAGACCTTATTTACTTACTATTTAAATTTTGTTAACTACACAAAATCTTGTTTTGACTTTTGCAACTAATTAGTAGAGGGCAGCTGCTTTTTACTTTTTTAGAAAACCTATTCTAACTACAACAACAACTACTACCTTTAATACCCTCAAAATAAAGTAACTTAATTTTTTTCTGCCTAAGTAGCTAGCTAATATTAAGAAGGGCCTTTTCCTTAGAGTAATAATACAATTTTACTTAGCTTGAATTATAAGTGTAGTAGATTACAGATGTTAACTATTTTAGAAAAAACAACAACACGTCTTTTGATAGTAGGTAGAAAATATGAAACTAAATCTATAAAAAGATTCTAAGGACTTTAAAATAATCTCCTGCAATATTAAGTAAACTAAAGGTTGCTCTTTACCTACTTAGAGTTATGCTTAGGCTGGTAAATGGGTCGTGGGTACCCACGCTTGGGTATAGGTTGAGTTGGGGTCGCACAGACCAGTGGTTGTGGTTGTGGTTAGGTCGCATAGACTAGTGGTTGTGGTTATAGTCAGGTCGCATAGAGTAGTAGTTGTGGTTATAGTTGCGTTGCATAGACCAGTAGTTGTAGTTAAGTTAGAGTTAGGTTACAGTATTTATTACTAGTTAGAGTTAGGCTACAGTATTTATCACTAGTTAGAGGTATAAGATAGTTAAAACTTTATTACTATAAATAATTATTACAGCTTGTTATTATAGTAACGCTTAAGCCTTAAGGCGTTGCTGCTTCTATGCTAGGGGTAGAGAGTCCTCTTTTGTAAGCTCGTCTACTACTGTTTCCTCCTCTAGACTACATGTACTATCTCTAGGCGCTAGGAGCTTAAATATATTGTAAATCTCATTACATAGTGCTTTATGGCTAACATTCTTATTCTATATAAAAATTCCTTGTGCCTTGAAACCTAGGGGGATAATATCCTTAAAACCTATGATCTGCTGTATAGTTAAAGCGAAAAAGTATTACTTTTAATTACTAATAACATCTTTTGCAGCGTTACAAACGCGCTTAACACTTACACTAGCTATTTGGATTACTAATATATATTTTTATAACTTAAGACAGCTAAGAATAAGTATTTTTGTTCTGTTGCCACTACTTTAAGATATTAAATAACGTCCTTAGTTTAATAAAAGGGGTGCTAAAGTGAAATTACTTTTCTTAATCAAGTAAGGCCTTTTATTTCTTCTCTTTCTTATATAAAAGATGTCTAACTTAAAGTAAAAAAGCTGTTTAAAAGCAATTAAGAAGTAGGCTTTAAAAACTATTTACAGCTAAGTATTCTTCTAAGAAAAGAAGTAAAGACTAGTATTTAATTTACCTTTCTACTATTATTATATTAATTAAGATAGTTAAAAAGATATTAATAATATATATACTTTTCTTAAAGTTCTTATGTAAAATCTTAGTAAGCTAATTAGCACTTCTCTGCAATAACAAACTATAATAACTATACCTTATATATAGTAAGCTTTTAGATTAGATCTAAAATAGCTACGCAGTTAGAAAGAAACTTTTACTTAGCTAATGTTTTTATATAGTACTTGCTTATTTTTGCTTTTTTCTCATTTACAGCACCTGGTACTATTACAGACTACTTTATAATGCGACTTTCTACGTCCTTATGAAAATTATTAAATACTAAGTTTATAATATTAAAAAGACAGTTGTATATGAGCTAAATATATAAGACTTAAGGCTTCTAGTCCTTACTTAAAAAGCTTATAGCGTCCTAAAACTAATTAAGTATCTCTATAATTACTTTAATATAGTGCTACTTAATAAAGAAGAGTTAGAGACGCTTAAAGTTGTAATATTCAATCTTTCTTGTGTTGTTATTAGAGTTAACAAAAATATAACTACTTATTTTTATTTCTATTTCTTGTACTAGCTATTTATTAGTAAATTTCAAGAGCTTAAGCGCGCGCTTACATATATTATATATTAAGTTCTATTAAGTTATTACATTGTAAATAACAGAAAGTTATTCCTTTAGTAGTAGATATTGTTAAGTAGCAAAGAATTTCTTGTACTATTGTAGTAATACGTTAATAGCATTGCAAATAGCTTAAATGTAGATAGTAGTTAGAATATAATAATTAAATATAATAAAAGTACAAATACCTTGCAAAGTATGTTTAGAAAGAACATTTCATATTTAATTTCTTTAACATATTGCCTGCGTAAGACTTTTCTAGGTCTGACTTCTATAGTAGTAGCTAGTTAAAGATGTTAGATTATGTCTTAAACTACTAAGTTAATAATACAAGCTAGGCATAAGATAGAGTTTTCTTAGGAGCTTTAGCTAATATTCTAAACTAATAGTGTTAATTAAATTATTTAACTAGGTACTGTTTTATTACTAGCATTGTCGTAGGTAATAGCTAGAAGGTAAGACCTAGTATCAGTGTCTAAAAGTACACCAAGTACTTCTGCGGCAATTAAAATCCTAGTATATTATCTGCGTATTAGTATAAAATTAAGTAGTTTTTCTTAGAATTGCTAGTTTAGTATAATATAGTAACCCTTAACTACAAGAGAGCTAAGATAATTAGCTGTAGACTATATGTTTAGTATAATTAAAATCTTAGTTGTAGGGCCTTAGTTTATAAAAAAAGAGGCTTTTGCTTTATTAAATTACTCCTAAAATATTAAAATATATTTATAACAAGTAATTATTGTAGTCTAAGGCGTTAGGAATTAGAGAAAGTGCGTAAATAATAGCTGCTTAAAAGTTTAGAATAGCTGATTGCTGTTAATAACTACTTAAACAAGCTCTTTCTCAAAGGCATCTTAAGTATATTAAAGTATTAAAGCAGGTGTGCTACTTTTTTAAAGCTAAGTATATATAGAGTTTGTTGTGCGCAGACTATTGTAAATAGAAGTTAAAGTAACGTGTTTCATAAGCGAGTCGCCAACCCAAGCAAGTCGCCAACGCGAAATCACCGCAAAATTTCAAAAAAACAGGTGTCTGTTTCAGTAGTATTCTCTCAAAATTTAACACAATTGCTGCACTTATATAAAAAGAAAGCTGTGAAGTTTTAAAGAAATTCTAAATAGTTGTTGTAGAGATAGACTACTTGCACCCCTGTAAAACTACAGAACTAAGTATATCTCGCATAATATTAAAGCTAAAGTTCTTATATCTTAATAGCTAGTTCTTTCCATGGATGCAGCGATTGTATTAGATTTTTACAGAATTCTACCTTATAGTTGTTAAGAAACAGACACCTGTTTTTTTGAAATTTTGCGGTGATTTCGCGTTGGCGACTCGCTTGAATTAGCGACTCGCTTATAAAACACGTTACTCTAAAATTTAATAATATCTATGCAGTTTATAAGGTGTTTAGTCCTTATTCTTGTTAGCCTTAGGTGTTGCAGGATTATGCCGCAGTTAAGATAAAATACGTAAGGGCGGCTAGTTGTAATATAAGCAGCTTCTTTAAGCTTTAGCTAAATGCTACTAGTGTAGGTAGCATAGTTCTAGCAAAGAGATTTACTATCTAGATTTTAAGCCTAGCTAGTAATACTTTACTACTTATCCTAATTAGTAATAATCTTATTTCCTTCTTTTTCTTGTATAGCTTCTTAAGGTAAGTTCATTAACGGATCTAACTTCTTCTGCCCTTCTCTTAAATAACCTACTGTTTGCTTATTTAGAATAAGTAAAGGTTTTATAGAAGCTTGTAGATATGTTTAACTATAATATATATATAAACAGCGTTTGGTTTAAGAATATAATGAAAAGCTGTAATAAATTATTGTAATTGCTAACGTACAGCACATAAATGTCTACTCTACAGCTTTAATAGTATATAGGCTATAGTCCTTTAGTAAACGCGTATACAGCTAGATTAAGATATGCTTCTCTCTCTAATTACGTATCATGTTCAGCGTTTTTTTATTAAACTTTATTAATTTAAAGAACGTTAGAATAAAAGTAGTAAAGTTATAAAGTTATATAATAGTTTTTACGTTATGCAAATTATATTAATTAGCTGTAATAAGCGCTTTTTAATGCTAATAACTTAGCATAGAAATACTACTATAATTAATCTAAAAAGCCTTAACGTCTATAAAATTGCTAGAATCTATATCTTTATTCATATTTCTCTTTAACTTTAGTTTATAACTCCCGCTACCACTCTTCAGACTTATACATATCCTGACATTAATTGTAGTACGCATTAATATTATAATAATTATTAACTCTTTCTTTACATTTATTACTATTTTGTCTATTAATATATAGCGTGTTGCTGCGTAAGATAGTATTATTACTAAGTCCCAAGGAATTATATACTAGCAGAGACTTAAGTAGTCTATGCTAGTTAGTAAGTATACGTAATAAATGAATAAGTTAAATTTACTTCTAATTTTTATTAGTAGCAATAGCTAACTTCTCTAAACATATATTTTAATAAAGCCTTGCTATTTATTTTTAGCTTGTCTACTTTTAAAAGTATTAGTACAAAGCTTTACTAATTCATTATTATAAGTATAACGCATAATTTTTTACGAACACTGCTAGAGCAAAAGGTTTAAGTATATATACAACTCTAGCTGCTATTATTTAAGCTCTCTATTGCCTACACTACTTTGTCTAAAACTTTTGCGTGCTACCTTATATTAACTTCGTAGTAAGCGTCTTTCTATTTTTTAGAAATTTAATTTAGGGTTATCTGTAGCTACTTACCTATTGTCGGAAACAAAATACCGACCGATCGATGAATCGTGTTCTGGCTAGAGGATACATATACACGTTGCGATACCTATATATATTACCACAACTCTATAATAAATAAATATAATGACTTATACTCTTCTAGGCGTTGAATTACTTTTAGTTAAGCACTTCTTGTACTACCCCTATTATTTCTTTGCGCCTCTTTATGCTTGCATTCTTATATTATTCTATACTTTTTATTTTTTTTCTTCGATTAGTATATAGCAGCATAATCAGCTATATGTACGTCTTGTAAAGCCTTTATCTTAAGATTAAGTTAAGCTACTTAACTTCTTTACACAATAGCTTAAGAGCTAAAGCTTAATAATTTCTTTGTTAGGACTTTTAAATTTGTAAAGCAGCATTTTTTTAAACTACCTTAACTGCGTCATGTAAGTGTATTATTAATTTTATCATTTTTACATTTGTAATCTTTTACAAATTAGTATATGCTGTAATGAATAGCTGTATTAAATACCTTTATAAGCCTCTCCTGCTTACCGCGTTGAAAACTTAGTAGTACTAAAATTAGAATGCGCAGATCTAGGCCTTTAAGACTATTACCTAGCTCTTTTTTAATTATTATTATTGCAAAAGGCGTAATAATTAACTGTAATTCATTAATTTTAGCTGCAGTTGTTAAATAGTAGGTAGAGATTTAGAACCATTACTATAATGTAGCTAGTATAGCCTATGCGACCCTACTAAAGCTAACTAAAAATTAAATTTTTGCTACATACAGATACTACTACTACTAATCACTGCCTACTAATAATACCCCCTAGCACGTCACATGATAACAGCTTTTTATTACGTTTACTTACGCACCCTATTGCTGCAAAAGAACATAAAAATATTTTTATACGCTTACTATAAATTTTTACAACTACATAACTACTATAATAGCGCGTGCTAAGCAAACTACGTAAGCTTTAACTAGTAGTAAAGTGCTTATAAAGAATTTGTAAGCTAAGGCTAGTTAAAAGCTACCTGCATTATTTACAAAGGTTAAAGCTATTAAGAAAAAATGTTAATATAAGCTAGGCAGTAAGTTAATATAATCTTTTTTTATAGTTAAATACTAATAGCGTATAGCTTTTACGCTAAAAAAGATAAAAAAGTAGTAAAAGTTAACTAATATATTACTGTGTAAACTCCTATTTAGTTGTCTTGTTTGTAAGATTAGGTATACTTATTACTTTAATTTACACTTTTATGTCGAGGTAATTTATGCTCTTTAAGATTTAGCTAAAGCGTTCTTAGATAGCTATTTTAAAGGTACTGTAACTACTGTTACTATTTTGAAATTATATACTTACTAATAAATATAAACTATAACCTGAATGCTATTTTTTCAAAGAGAGTTACTATTTAAGCTAAATATTTAAAGATAGTAATTAAATACTGTAAAAGTTAAGTAATAACTTTACGTTCTACTAGCTTTCTACGAAAAGATTACATAGCAAGTAGTTAAAGTTCCTTTAATGTATAACAATATAAATATATTTTATTAGTTACTTTTTATACTGTAATGACTAACTGTGTTAACAACTACAACTTAACTACTAAGTGTAATTGTAGCTAGGTTAAGGATGCAACTAAATTAGTGCTTACTTAGCTTACCTCTCCTAATCTTACCTCATTTTACCGTAATTATTACAGCTATTTATCACTATAAATAGCACGTAACTACAACCTAACTACTGCCCTCTTTAGCCTAACTACAACTTAACCTATACCCACGTTTAGCGTAAATAGCGTGGGTATAGGTTGAAATGGGGTTGGGTTAGCTTACGTTAGACCCCAACTACAACCCAACCTATACCCATTTACCAGCCTAGTTATGCTAAACAACTCTGTTAGATAATACGCGTTTAGATCTACTTTACTAGATTTAAACTACTCTATAAAGAATGCTATAACTAGCAATAAAGGCAACCAACTTAACTAAATAACTTAGTCTATTTTCTTAGCTATCTCTAATATAGAGAAACTGTAATAGTACGCCTTTATGCTATAGAATGCTAGAAATTTATACAAAGTTTAAATAATAAACAAGCTAAAAGTCCTAGAAGTAGAATTCTACAAGAAGCAATTAGTTAATAACAGCCTTCTTTCAATAAACTTACATGCCTTAGCAATAGAAATTTTAGCGTAGGCGTTGCTTTCTACAAAGAAGCTACGCTAATAAAAGAACTACAAGATAATATAGAAAATTACTAGCTAGTATACAATAGTGAACTAGAAGGTATTACTTTAGGGCTAGAAAAAGTAGTTAGCCTTATAGACAACTACTAGAGCGTTACAATATAAATAGATAACTAGGCAGCACTATTTTAATTATATAGCACTTTAAATAATCCTAGGTTAGAGTGACATATTAGATATATTAAGGCAGCAATTTAACTTAAAAAAAGCGTCTTCCCTACGCTACAATAGGTCTTAGGCTACTAGAGTATTCTAGAAAATAAAAAAGCAAACTTCTTTGTAATAGAGGCTACAAAAATAACTCCTTAAATAAATAAAATAAGCCTAGCAGTTGTTAGTACGTAAATCAAACAACTAGCTAGATTTAATTACTTAATTCTGTTTGAAAAATATGAAAGAAAAGCAATTAGCAAAAATTTTAATACCTACTGAGTAATATTTAGGTAGAAAGTAAGAAAGTAGATACTTATTCCTACAACTAGAAGAAATATATCTAGCGCCTTATTTTTAACTTAAACAAGGTCACTGCTATCTAAAAAGCTTTTTTTTTAAGAGAAATTTAGCAGACTCTAAAGTTTGCCTATACAACTATGTAGCTACATAGAACATAGCCCACATACTCTTTAGATACTAACTAAATAAAGATAATAGAGCAATACTTCAAGACTCCTACATAGAGCTAATCTCTCTGCAATATCTACTTCAAACAGACCTAGGTATTAATGCTACTATAGCCTTAATTAAAGAAACTAAAGTTAGTACACGGGCTTAATACAAAGAAACTACTAAAAACTAGATATAATTGCCTGTTTCGGCGACCAAGCTTTATATAGAGAGGTGACAAAGATAAAAAGACGTTAAAAAAGTTAAAGTTTTGAAATCTCTATATTTCAACAACCAGATGGACAATACTAAGAGGAGTTAGTGATTTAGAGAGCCAAGATCTCACACTAAAAGTAAAGCGACTTAGTAAGCTGCTTAGTCAGCACAATTGCGCATCTTGTCTCGCTTGCAAAGAGATAAAAAAAAAGTCAAAATATGTTTTAGCATAACTTTTTTACAAACATGTGAAGATTGCTACTAAGAAACTAAGTTCCATAAGCTTACGTAAGTATAACGTAAGCCAATATTTGAGGCTTATATTGTCAGAACGCAGCCCTGCACCACTACGCCAAAACAACCAAAAGGTATATATGATCAGTGAACTACTGATCATTGTGCAGGATAGTATTTTCTACTTAGGCAATTAAGCAATTGCTCCTTCTTAGCTACTACAGTTATAAGCCTAGCTGCTTAATTATAGTATTAATTCCTACTGCGCAATTAGCAAGCTAGAAGGTTAACTATTTAGTTATTAACTTACTCTCCTCTATTTTCTCCTACAGCATGGCTAGTACATCGCTGCAGCTGCTGTACCTCTTACCTACTTAATTATACAATTAACATTTTTATTAATTTATTCTACAACTTACAAGCTGCTATTATTGCTAACGCAGCTACTAACTAACTAATTCTATGTTTACTTTACTAATAACCTATGTTGTAATCTAATAAAGCATCTTATTAAGATAGACCTCTTTAATACACTACTTATTGCTTTAGAGATAATTCTTAAGGCTTAATTAGACTAGCTAACCTAATTTATTTTATTAAGACTGCACTACTTAGAGAAAAGTATTTAAGATTAGGTTAATCCTAATCTCCTAGACGTGCGCCTAATAAATTACTAAGATCTTTAGTATTCTAAGTTGCCTAAAGATATTAAAGAGCCTATTGCTTTACTACCTAGCATAAGCGCTTAAAAATAAAAAAACTATAAAATTGCTTAGTATAAATACAAAGTTTATACAACTAATACTAAGTATAAAGAAAAAAATTATAATACGCTAGTTAATAGTTGTAAATTACACACTACTTAATAAATAAAAAAAGTTGCTATAATTACTAATATTAAAAACTAAATTAGCAAGACTAAATATTAAGACCTACTATTAAACGCCTTAGTAAGTATAATTACTTAAATCCTTACTAGTCTTTAAGTCTTAGTAAAGATTCTAAATAAGAAACTTGCTCTTATAAATTAGAATACTTAGTATTTAATTAGAGCGCAATATAAATTTTACTTGAATAAAGCTTACTAAGAATAAACACGCCTTAAGCGTTAGCTTACTAAGTAGCAGCTCCTATATTAATAAGTAATAATCTAATTATCTTTTAAAGTTGTTAAGCTATTAGTAGTTACTAATTTTTTAAACGCTTTAGGTACTAAAAATGCACTAAACTAGTCGTGTAAGTAGCGTAATAAGCTACTATAAGTAATAGCGCTTAGTAGAGCTTAATTAACTCTTAATAATTTAAAAAAGATTTTTAGTGTTATATTATAGAATTAATAAATTACTTTTTTAAAAGAAAAAGAACACGTAGTGTTCTAATTAAGATCTAAATTAAGAATAGCTTAATTATAAAAAGTCTTATAGCTAAGCAAGTGTAGTAAGTAATTATACTTTTATCTTTATAAGCTAAGTAAATATACTTAAATACTACGCAACTACTTCTAGTTCTAAGCTAAAGTTATAAAATTAATGCTTACTAATAGAATACTAATTAAATTAATCAACAATAATTAAAAAAAAATTATAAATTAATAGAATAGTAATATATAGACAGCGCTTTAGACCTGGATTAAGATAATAAGCTAGAAGGCTAGCACTAGTAGATTAGCTATTAATAAACTAGTAAAATAGACTTTAGCTTATTAGTTTTAGCACTAATTAACTTAAAAACTTAATTAGAAGAATTAGTTAAAATCTATTTAGTGTAGCCTTTACTCTTTATGCGTTATCCCTTTGCATAATTACAAATAGTAAAGCAGCAGTCTACTTAGTTAATAGCATTAATTACCTAGTACTAGGCACCTATTACAAAGATATTAAAGACAAGACTATTAAATTAGGTATTTAATTTATTCTAGTTACTAGAATAGAAAATAAGCTACTTAATAAAGTCTTGTATAGTAAGGCTAGCTCTAAGATAGCTAATTTTCTGCTTACTAACATTTAGTTTGTACTAAGCTTTTACATTAATATTGTTTCTAAAGCATAGATTAAGTAAGCAGGTATTTAGTATTTAGAATATAATTATACTATACAATTAAATATAAGAAAAAAAAAATTCATATTAATTAACTTAAAGTCTTACTTGAATTTTTTATTTA
Organism: Alternaria gansuensis; assembly: GCA_009289805.1. Taxonomy (NCBI): domain Eukaryota; kingdom Fungi; phylum Ascomycota; class Dothideomycetes; order Pleosporales; family Pleosporaceae; genus Alternaria; species Alternaria gansuensis. The sequence goes on from WBOK01000124.1 coordinate 35,884, forward strand.
TTAAATATAAGCAACTTTCTTATTATATTACTTGACTACTACTAGCAAACGCTGTAGTATAATTAAGAAAATTTTAGGTACGCACTAGTAATAAGAATCTATAGCATTAATTATAAAAATACCTAGGACAATAAGCTATTAAAGCTTTAGTTTACTTAGTGCAGAATATTAAAATTACTAGCAAGAAGCTATTAGAATATAATTACTATGTAACAGCATATACTTTATAAGTAATTCTATAGTAACTATGAAAAAACTTACTTTAACTTTTTTATAAGATTTTGTAGGATCTATTTAATTATTTAATTAGTTAACTACTTAAAAGATAGGCACTAATTATAAAGAAAACCTACTTAGGCAAGCTATATAATTATAATATCTAGTTAAAATTTTTAATTAATTTTATGCCTTTCATAAAAGCTTTACTATAAGTATTGAAGGGAGATATTAGTAGAAAATCAGAAGAATTTATTAAGATAATAGTACTACTACGCTGCTTTATAGAGGGTAATCAAGATATAGAAAATAAGTAGTAGAGAAACAGATTATAATTAAAACGCTACTACTATACACTTATAAGCCTAATAGCTTAGCAGAAAGAGCTAGCTAAGAGCTAATTATAAAGGCTATTAAGATGCGCATTAGTGTAAATCTACCAGCTAAGCTCTAGCTAGTAATTATAAATGCAGTAGCTTACTTATACAAAATAAGCTTTTTAAAGATTTATAGCTACTAATCTTATAACTAAGTAATTGAAGAATAGTTTAAGAAATATTTTAAATAGTATTGACTACTTATAATTAGATATTAAACTACTAATCTACGCCTACACTAGAGTAGAATTTATGTCTGTAGCTGCTAAGCCTACTAATTAAATAGAAAAAAAGTAGCTAGGCGCAATTATTAAGAATTTAAGAATAATGCTTGCGGCCATATTAGCTATTTAGTTAGTTATTAAGCTTATAATATATACTATATATTAGTACCAACTCTTAATTAGATAATCACTACTTATAACATAACTTTTAATAAATAGTTATTTTATAAAAGAAATTACAAAAAAGAGATACTAAGAAATTAAACAATCAAGATTATAAGGATATTTGATAATAGTAAGCTAATTAATCTAGGAAATAACGTGTAAGCTCTCCTAGCCTTTTAAAGTAGAGTAAATAAAGAAATATAGCTTACTACTTAAAATTTTAAGAGTAATCTATTTACTATTTTAAGTAGTAAAGAAGGCCTGCCTACTAAGTATAAAAGTAAATTAGAAGATGCTTAGGAAATTAAGCATAAGGCTAGTGCACTATTAAGAATTTACTTAAATTAGTAGTAAAATACTAGTCTTGCTACTATAGAACTAACTTCTAAACTAGAGACTTTAGGGAGCAACAACGCAATTAATTATAAAGTATTTAATAGGTAAATAGTAGTGCGCTTGCCTAAAAGAGTAAAACTATTAATATCTAGAAATAAGAAGCCTTTTTTATTTAAGTCTAATAATATATTACTAGTTTAATAGTCTGTGCCTAAAATCTCTAATATACTAGCTAATTAAAATAAGACTCCTATTTAAAAGAAGTAAGTTATAAACTATAGATTATTTTATAGTTTAAGAATCTAGATCTTAGATAGCAAATAAAGTAAGTAATTATAAGCTTAACCTGTACTTACTAAATAGAGTGCTAGAATTACTATTAAGAACTTAAATTAGCTTATATATTGTTTACTTCTACTGCGTAAGATAGGCGGTAGGCGTAGGTATAAAAATATAACTTAAAATCCTAATAATTGACTAAGAGCTAAAAGCATAAGTAGTGTTAATGTGACAATCATAAATTAAAAAAATTTATTATAAATTAATTTTTATAATACTTGCTTGCCAGGTTTGTAAGCAACTTAGAATGACTAAGCAAGCTATAAGAATTTTAATTATATAGTTATAATAGCTTTGCTTACTAATTATAAACTAAGAATAAAAAATACTTAACTATATTATAACAATTAGCTTAAACTACTAAAATTATAAAAGTAATTACTCTAGCATTTTATAATAGCTTTATTTAAAGATATCTACAAAAAAAATTAATTAGTTAAGTAAAAATAGGACTTAAACTCAAATATTACAAAAAGAAGTAAATAATTAACTAATACTTCTAAAGTAAAGTTTGACTTATAAGTTTAGTTAGAATATTTCTTTTTAAAAGCAAGGCGCAAATTATAATAAAAAGTAATTTCTAAAAGAAAGACTTAATTAATTTAACATATACTACTATATTAGTAGCTAAGTTTTATTAAGTAGCAATAGCTATTATAGCTAAGAATAATTTAAAAATTAAGTAATCTACTATTTTAAGAGCATTTCTTAATGTGTTAATTATAGTAGACAACTTAGTAATTTATAAAATACTAAATAGCTTTAAAAAGCTTTAAAGGTGTATACAGCTTAACTATACACTTTATATATTATAAGATTTGCTACTATTATAACATAAGAAGTTCTTGAAATTATGAAAAGAGGTTAGACTAATTGCCTTACTAAAGAAGCCTTACTTGTTTTTTAATTAAGAAAGAAGAATTTTAGTTTTATTTTATATAGATAATATTCTATTGCTTTTTGTAAAATTTTATTAGTAAAAAGTATTAAATTTTAAGTTTTAGATTATGAACAAGTAGAAAATATAAGAATAAGAATTAGTTAGATAGTTATTTAGTATCTAAGTAATTGAAAATTATCAAAAGTGAATAATTACGCTTATATATAATATGTATATTAATAAAATTATAAAAAAAGTTTAAGCTAAAAAATAGTAGCTTTTTAAAGACTTTACTACTATTAGAAAAGCTAATTAAGAACACTAGCAAAGTAACTAAGCAAGAGATTAAGGCTTACTAAAAAAAATGTTAAACTAATACTATATATAGCTATTATACTTTAACTAAATGTTATTTACTTAATTTTAAAGATTTTATACTTTCTTATAAACTTTAGTAATTAATATATAAAGGCTAATAAGTAGATAATTATGTACCTCTATTAGATAAGATAGGATGCAGCTTAATATAAGAACTATAATAGGCTAGACTTAATAATCATAGGCAATACTTTTTTGCAAAAAATTAGGAAACATATTAATTATTTTAAAAATAAATAGCTATTTTATATAGTAGTCTAAGATTTTAGAAAGTAGCTTAGTAAACTAAAGTAACTATATTAACTACTAAAACTAAGCTACTTGCCTTTAAGCAAATTACTAAGAAGGCTATAGCCTTTAAATACTTTTCTTATAAACTGTCTTTTTACTTAAATAAAGTTTAATTAGTTTAGTATAAAAACTAACAAATAATTAAGCTTAGAGTAATAATAAAAAAAAAATTAGTACATATTGAGAATAAATAGAAATTTAAAATATATAGCTATAGCAAGAATTTGCTATAAAATTATTTTAAGTTAAGTACTTAGAAACAGTAATTATACTAGCTAATAAACTAACTAAGTTACTTACTTAATAACAGTTTAAAAAGTTTAAGCAGTTATTTAACTTTTAGTAAGTTAAGTACTTAATTAAAAGTAATAATAATTAATAAGCAAGAATTTATATTAAGTAGTTATATCTATATACTAAGATAAGTTATTTCTTAATTACTTAGAAGGAGTAGGAGATTAAAAGATAAACTAACTAAAAACTAAAAACAAAAACTAAAAACAAGCTTACTAGTAAAAATTAAGATTATTATACTTACTGAACTCTATTAATAAGTCTTGCTTAGCTTTTTAAGCCTTAGTAAGCTTAAGCGCATTATTAGCTGTCTTAGCTTAAATAGCTAAAGTCTGCAGGCAAGCAGCATAAAGACGCAAATCTAATCTATTACTTCTATATATAGAATTATAAAATAATTATTAGCTTACTTTAGCGTATTTATATTTATATAATTATGATATATAGCAATTAAGGCAACAATTAGAGATATAATAATTTAAAGTTAAAAAAAGTAGTATTTTATAGGTATACTATTCTTAAGAATTTAATTAATATGAAGAATACTACTATTACTACTTTAGCTAAATCTATTATTGCTGCAGCTATTATAAGCTATAAGCTAGCTATTAAGCAAGCTATACTACAAGTGAACTAGAATTATATATAGTGTTATAAAGCTTATATTTTAGATGAAGCTAAGTAGTAAAACTATAAAATAATTCTTTTAAGTATAGCAATTTTTAGCTAAAAGCTTCTACGTAAAAAGCTTTTTAGTAAATATAATACTACTATTAATTTCTTTATAGTAAGTAATAATATTGCTAAGTAGCTTATACTTATTAACTTAGTACTTATAATTATTTTATTTCTAAAAATTTGTTAGCAGCTTAAGTAAAAAGCTTAAATAATTAAAAACTTTTTTTTTTATATAGCTATAAAATAATTAGTAAGATTATTATAAATAGCATAGTATATATAAAATAAGGAACTACTTCAGCAAGTACTACTTTAACTACTAGTTTAAACTTAATAAAGCAGCACTTAGTATAAAAACTAATAAGTAACTTTCTTATATAGTACTTATATTAAAAAATATAAATATTGAATAAATTAGTCGAGGTTTTAAAGAGCTTATAAGAGCTTTTTTAAGTAATTAAAGGCGCGTTGCGCTTAGTCAACTATATAATAAGTATTTTTAGCCTATTACTATTATTATATTACAATTTACGTAATGCTACTTAATTATTAAGCTACTTTAATTTTTACTTTACCTTTTAAGTAGTTTTATTTTTGTATTAGCTTAATTTTTTAGTTAGGCTTTCATTTTGATTAAAAATTTAATAGTGCCTTAATAGTAAACTTAACTTAATAAGTAAGTAAAGTAATATTTTAGTAAAGCTACTAGAAGTCTTATAATTAGCTTATAAAAAAAAAATAGTCATTAACTTTTATTATTTAAAAGATTAGCTACTTTTTTAATTTTATTATTAAGTAGGCTTTTACGCGTATAATGCTTATACTTAGCACTATTTATATAGTCTTAAAAATAGCTTTTTAAGTAACGCTTACGCTTATTACTATTAAAGGTAGAATACACTAGAAAGATTAGTAGCTATTTAGTAAAAAAATAGTAAAGTAATAAATCTTACTATATTAATAGTTTTAAAATTATATTAAAAATTAAAAAAACTTAGTAATTAATATTATAGTAAGGCTGAAAGTTTTAGAAGAGTAGTAGATGTAATTAGTATTATTAATTATGTATAGACTAATTACGCGATATATAGAGTCTATTTAATATTTTAATATTATAATAGAACTAAGCTACTTACTTAATTAAAATAACATTACAATATTACAGTAAGGATAAAAAACTAAGTAGTAGGAATAAGATTATAAAAAGGCTTTTTAATTAATAATATTAATTTAGTAAAAATTAACTTTTTGCTTACAGATTAAATTAAAAATTTCTTACTAACTTAGGGGGTGTGTTAGAGTATTAATATACAGATTACTTTATTAATTAGGTAATTCTAGTAAGCTGTTTATGTATTAGCCCCGCTAGCGTTAATATAAATAGGCTAGATCGTTTTATGTCGTTTTAGTAGTTATTAGATACTTTATTATAGCACTTGGTTAATTAATACACTTACTTTCTACTTAGGTAATTAAGCAATTGCTCCTTTTTAGCTCCTACAGTAGTAGAGTATGTTCTTATAGGCTTTACTATTTATAAGGGTGTAGGAGTGTATAAAGACATACTGCTACGAGAGCAAGAGATTACTAGAGACTAGAGTATGCGAGAACAAAGTTAGTAAGCTAATGATCTTATTGTAGGTTAAGTATAAAGACTATTAGTAGAAGAAGAAGCCTATTCAATAGTACAGTGCAGGAGCTTAGCTGTAGAGTAAATAGATAATGAATAGTCTCCTCTTTCCTTGATACACAATAGAGGCTATATACCTTAAAATCACGTGGTTGAGCACTAACTTAGGGTATAGTAGGGTATCACCCTGTGCACCGGCATAGTAAGACAAGCTAGAATACTTTGTTAGGAGTTCTTTAAAGAATTAGAGTAATATACTTAGTTTTTAGTTAACTTTAATACTCCTAAAGGCATAGAACTACAAGAACTATACATTACAATCAACAAACTAGCTTACTTAGTTAACTACAACTAAAAACCTTTAAAGCAGCAACCTTTTATAGTTCTACAATAATAAGACACATATAGAAGGTAGCAAGCACTAGCGTAATACGCTAAGAACTAGCAATAGAAGCTACAACTACTATAGCACTATAGGAGCTGTAAAATTTAGTAAAAGCTAATATACAAGCGTCTGTAGCTAGCAGAAGCAATAGCAAAAATAATAGTGAGTAAGAATAGGTGCCTTTTTTAAAAGAAGGCCTCTTTAAACTAAGAAGTACAGAACAAGCTAGAAAGCAACATTAGCTTAGTAACTGTAAGAGCTAAGAAGGAGCAGTTGCTTAATTACCTAAGTGGAAAGTAAGTGTATTAATTAACTAAGTGCTACAACTAAGTGTCCAATAACTACTAAAGAGACTCAAGATAATCTAGCCTGTTTATATAGACGCTAGCGAGGCTGTAACGTAGATAGCTGACTAGAATTACTTAATTAACAGGGTAATCTGTATATTAATACTCCAACACACTCTCTAAGTTAGTAAGTATTTTTTAATCTAAGCTGTAAGCAAAGAGTTAATTCTTACTAAATTAATATTATTACTCAAAAGGCTTTTTTATAATTTTAGTTTTACTACTTAATTTTTTATCCTTATTATAATATTGTAATATTGTTTTCATAAAGTAAATAGCTTAGTTCTACTATAATATTAAAATATTAAATAGACTTTTAATCTTGCGTAATTAGTGTATGCGTAATTATTAATACTAATCATATTTTTTACTCTTTTATAACTTTTAGCTTTTCTATAATATTAGTTACTAAGTTTTTTTAATTTTTAGTATACTGTTATTACTATTAATATAGTAAGCTTTATTACTTTACTATTTTTTTACTACATAGCTACTAATCTTTTTAGTATAGTCTACTTTTAATAGCAATAATCGTAAGCGTTACTTAAAAATCTATTTTTAAGACTATATAAATAGTGCTAAGTATAAGCATTATACGCGTAAAAGTCTACTTAATAATAAAATTAAAAAGGTAGCTAATCTTTTAAATAATAAAAGTTTATTACTACTTTCTTTTAGTTTATATACTAATTATAAGACCTCTAGTAGCTTTACTAAAATATTAATTTCCTTACTTTTTAAGTTAAGTTTACTATTAATCCTTTATTGAATTTTTAGTTAAAATAAAAGCTTAACTAAAAAATTAAGCTAATATAGAAATAAAACTGCATAAAAGCTAAAGTAAAAATTAAAGTAGCTTAATACTTAAGCAACATTTTGTAAATAGTAATATAATAATAGTTTTAGGATATAAATACTTATTAAATAGTTAACTAAGCGTAACTCTCTTTTATTTACTTAAAAAAGAGCTTTTATAAGCTTTTTAAAAATTACTATTAATTTATTATATTTTTATGTTTTTTCTTATAAGCGCTATATAAAGAAGTTACTTAATAGTTTATATACTAAGCGCTGCTTTAATTAAGTCTAAACTAGTAGTTAAGGCAGTACTTACTATAGCAGATACTTATCTTATATATACTATACTGTGAACAATAATCTTGCTGATTATTCTATAGCTATATTTAAAAATGAAAAAGTATGTTTTTAATTATTTAAGCCTCTTACATAGATTGCTAAGTAATTTTAAAGAGTAAAATAATAATAACTACTTAATTCATAAGTATAAGTTACTTAGTAATAATATTACTTACTATAAAAAAAATTAATAGTAGTATTATGTTTACTAAAAAGCTTTTTATATAGAAGCTTTTAGCTCAAAATTGCTATACTTAAAAAAATTATTTTATAGTTTTGCTACTTAGCTTCTACTACCTACTTTTACTTCTGCTTTAGTAAGCGCTTTTAATTTAAAATATAAACCTTATAATACTATATATAATTCTAGTTAACCTACAGTGCAGCCTGCTTAACAGCTAGCTTATAATTTATAATAGCTATAGCAATAATAGCTTTAGCTATAGTAGTAATAGTAGTATTTTCTACATAAATTAAAAATTTAAAAATAGTACACTTATAGAATACTTTTTTTTTCCTTTCTATTACTGCGTTTCTAATTGTTACTCTAATTGCTATTTAACTTAATTATATAAGTATGAGTATACTAAAGTAATCAAATAATTATTTTATAATTATATATATAAAAGTAATAAATTAAATTTGCGTTTTTATACTGCTTACTTACAGATTTTAGCTATTTAAGCTAAAATAGTAAATAACACGCTTAAGCTTGCTAAAGCTTAAAAAGCTAAGTAAGACTTACTAGTAGAGTTTAGTATGTATAATAATTTTGATACTTACTAGTAAGCTTCTTTTTAGTTCTAGTCTTTAGTTTTTAGTTAGTTTAGCTTTTAATCTTCTACTTTTTTTAAGCAATTAAGACGATGACTTAGCCTATTATTTAAATATTACTACTTAATATAAATCTTATGCTTATTAATTATTAATACGTTTAATTAAATGCTTAACTTACTAAAGGTTAAGTAACTACTTAAACTTTTTAAATTATTATTAAGTAAGCAACTTAGTTAGTTTATTAGCTAGCATAAATGCTTTTTTTAGGTACTTAACTTAAAATAATTCTTTAGTATATTTCTGCTATAGCTATATATTTTATATATTTATATATCTTAAATATGTGCTAATCTGCTTATTCCTTTTTACTATAAGCCTAATTATTTATTAGTTGTTACACTAGACTGTTTAAACTTCTTTTAAATCAAAAGACAGCTTGTTAGAAAAGTATTTAAAGGCTATAACTTTTTTAGTAGTTTGCTTAAAAGTAACTAGCTTAGCCTTAGTATCTAACGTAGTTACTATAGTCTACTAAGCTGCCTTTTCAAATATTAGACTACTGTATAAGATAGCAATATATTTTTAAAATAATCACTAAGATATCTAATTTTTTGCAAAGAAAGTATTGCATGTAAGTATTAAGTTTAGGGTATTATAGTTTTTATATTAAATTGCATCCCATTCTATTAAATAGAGGTATATTATTACTTATTAAACAGCTTTTATATATTAATAACTAAAGTTTATAAGGAAGTATAAGAGCTTAAAGACTAAGTAGGTAATATTTAGTTAGAGTATAATAGTTATATATAGTACTAATCTAACTTTTTCTTAGTAGGCCTTAGTTTCTTACTTAGTTGCTTTTCTAGTATTCTTAATTAGCTTCTATAACAGTTGTAAAGTCTTTAGAAAGCTACTATTTTTTTGCTTAAACTTTTTTATAATCTTATTAATATATATATGTTATATATGAGCGTAATTATTTGCTTTTTGTAATATCTAATTACTTAAATACTAAGAAACTATTAAACTAATTCTTATTTCTCTATCTTGTACTTGTATACAATTTTTAACTAAATATTTAATGCTCTTTACTTATAATATTTTATAGAAAGCAGTAAAATATTATTTATATAAAATAAATCTAGAATCCTCTTTTCTTGATTAAAGAATAGGCAGGTCTCCTCTAGTAAGGTAATTAATTTAATTTTTTTTAGTAATCTTAAGAATTCTTTATACTATAATAGTAGCAAGTTTTGCAATTTACAAAGTATGTAGTTAAGCTATATATACTTTCTAGGCTTTTTAAAGCTATCTAGCATTTTATAAATTCCTAAGTTCTCTACTATAATTAACGCATGAAAGAATACTTTTACAATATAATATTACTTAATTTCTAGATTATTCATAGCTGTAATAGCTATAACTACTCTAAAAGACTTAGCTGCTAATAAAGTAGTTTATGTTAAATTAATTAAGTCTTTCTTCTAGAGATTACTTTTTATAATAACTTACGTCTTATATTTAGAAAAGAGGCTACTTTAATTAAACTTATAGGTCTAAACTTACGTTATAAGTATTAATTAGTTACTTAGTTCTTCTTTTAATTTTCTAGTTTAAGCCTTGTATTCACTTAACTAATTAATTTTCTTCTTACAGGTATTTCAAATATGGCTTTTATAAAATACTAGAATAAATACTTTTATAATCTTAGTAGTTAAAGTAAATTATTTTAATATAGTTAAGTATTTCTTATATTTAGTTTATGCTTAGTAAGCAAAGCTACTGAACTTGTATAATTAAGAGTTTTATAGCTTACTTAGTCTTCCTAGGTTACTTACAAATCTAGTAAGTAAGTCTTATAAAAATAAATTTATAATTAATTCTTATAATTAATAATTGATATGTTATTAATAGGTATGCTTTTACTTTTTAGTTAATTATTAAGATTTTAAGTTACGTTTTTATACTTACGCCCACCGCCTAGCTTACGCAGTAGAAGATAACAATTTATAAGCTAATTTAAGCTTTTACTAGCAATTTTAGCACTACGTCTAATAAGTAAAGATCAAATTTATAATTACTTACTTTATTTACTATCTAAAACCTAAAATCTTAAACTACAAGATAAACTATAGTTTATAACTTACTATTTTTAAGTAAAAGTCTTATTTTAATCAGCTAGCGTGTTAGAGTCTTTAAGCATAAACTATTATACTAGTAATAAGTTATTGGGCTTATTTAAAAAAAGCTTTTAACTTTTAAATATTAATAGGTTAGCTTTTCTAAGTAAGTACACTACTATTAAACTATTAAATATACTAAAATAAATTAGGTTGTTGCTTCTTAAAGTCTCTAGTTTAGGAGTTAGTTTTAAGGTAGTAAGACTAGAATTTTGCTACTAATTTAAGCAAACTTCTAATAGTATACTAGCCTTATACTTTATTTACTTAGCGTCTTCTAATCTACTTTTATATTTTGTAGGTAGGCCTTCTTTACGACTTAAAATAATAAATAGATTACTTTTAAAGTTTTTCGTAGTTAGCTACGTTTTCTAATCTACACTCCCTTAAAAGGCTAGAATAGCATATATTTTATCTTTTAAATTAACTAGCTTGCTATTATAAAGAATTTTTATTGTTTTGATTACTTCATTTTTTAGTAGCTTTTATTTAAAATTTCTTTTATAAAACAACTATTTATTAAAAGTTATATAATAAGTAGTTTTTACATAATTAAGGTTTAGTACTTAAATATAGTATATATTAAAAGCTTAATTAATAACTAAATAACTAATATAGCCTTAAAGATTAGTCTTAAATCTTTAAAAATTGCACCTAGCTGCCTTTTTCTTGTTTAATAGGTAGGCTTCGTAGCTATAGGCATAAACTCTACCCTAGTCTAGGCATAGATTATAAGTCTAATATTTAATAATAAGTAGTTAATAGTATTAAGAATATTTCCTAAATTATTCTTTTAGCACCTAGTTAGAGGATTAGGAGCTATAAATTTTAAAAAAGCTTATTTTATATAAGTAAGCTGCTACATTTATAATTACTAGCTAGAGCTTAGCTAGTAGATTTACACTTGTGCGCATTTTAATAGCCTTTATAATTAGCTCTTAGCTAGCTCTCTCCGCCGAGCTATTAGGCTTATAAGTATATAGTAGTAGCGTTTTAATTACAATCTCTTTTTCTATTGCCTATTCCTTATATTTTAATTGCTCTCTCTAATGCAGTATGGTAGTGTTGTTATTTTAATAGATCTTTATAATCTTCTACTAATATTTCTGCTTAATTCTTATAGCAAAGCTTTTAATTAAAGGTATAATATTATTTAGTGTCTTTAACTAAATAGTATGATTATATAGCTTGCCTAAGTAGTCTTCCTTAATAGTTAGTGCTTATTTCTTAAGCAGTTAACTAGTTAAGAAATAAAATAAATTTTAGAAAATCTTATAAAAAAGTTAAGGTAAGTTTTTTTTAGTTGCTAAAAGATTACTTATAAGGCATAAGCTGTTAAGCAGTAGTTATATTTTAATAGCTTTTTACTAGTAATTTTAACATTTTGCGCTACGTAAACTAGAGGTTTAATAGCTCGTTATTTTAGGTATTTTATTTATTAATACTATAGATCTTTATTATGTACTAGTGCGCACATAGGGTTTCCTTAATGATGCTATAGCATTTACTAGTAATAATTAAGCAATATAACAACAGAGTTACTTATATTTAATAAATAAGAGGTTAAAGTAATACTTTAAGTTAATTATAACAAATTTTCTTTTAAAATTATTTTGAATTTTATACTATAACAATATTTAAAATACTAAACGCCTGCTTGCTTAAGCTATACTTTAGAGACAATATTAACGTAAAAGCTTAGTATAAACTTAATATTAGTAAGTAAGAAATTAATTATTTTAGGGCTAGCCTTGCTATAAAAGATATTCTTAAGCAGCTTATTTTTTGTTTTAGCAACTAGAATAGATTTAATACCTGCCTTAATAGTCTCGTCCTCAATATCTTCGCGATAGGTGCCTAGTACTAGGTAATTAATTCTATTAACTAAGTAGACTGCTACTCTACTATTTATAATTGTACAAGAGAACAATGCATAAAAAGTAAAGGCTACACTAAGTATATTTTAACTAATTTTCTTAATTTTATTTTTTAGGTTAATTAGTATTAAAACTAATAAGCTAAAGTATACTCTACTTAGTTTATTAGCAGCTAATTTACTAGTGCTAGCTTTTTACCTTTCTATCTTAATTTAGGTTTAAAGCGCTACCTAATTATTACTATTTAATTACTTAATAATTTTTTTTAAGTTGTTATTTGTTAGTTTAATTACTACTTTATTAGTAAGTATTAATCTAATAACTATAGTTTAAAATTAGAAGTAGTTGCGTAGTGTTTTAGTATATTTACTTAGCTTATAGAAATAAAAGTGTAATTACTTACTACTCTTGCTTAGCTATAAGACTTTTAATAATTAAGCTCTTCTTAATTTAATTTCAGTTTTGAACACTTCGTGTCTTTTTTTTTAAGAAAGTAATTAATTAATTTTATAACAAAATACTAAAAATCTTTTCTAGATTGTTAAAAGTTAATTAAGCGCTACTAAGTGCTATTACTTATAACAGCTTATTGCGCTTCTTACGTAACTAGTTTAGTATAATCTTAGTGCTTGAGGCGTTTAAAAAATTAGTAACTACTTATAGCCTAATAACTTTAAAGAGCAAGTAGATTGTTGCTTATTAATATAAGAGCAGCTAGTTAGTAAACTAATGCTTAAGGCTTATTTGTTTTTAGCAAGCCTAATCTAGGTAGAATTTATATTTTAGTTCAATTAAATACTAAGTATTCTAATTTGTAAAAGCAAGATCCTTTTTTAGAATCTTTACTAAAGCTTAAATACAAGTAAAGTTTTAAGTAATTATGCTTATTAAGGCGTTTAATAATTAGTCTAGATATTACAGTCTTGCTAATTTAGTTTTTAACATTAGTAATTTTAGTAACTTTCCTGTTTATTAAGCAGTGTGTACTTTGTACTTATTAACTAACTTTTTATAATTATTTCTTTTATACTTAGTATTAATTATATAAGCTTTGTATTTGTATTAAGTAGTTCTATAGTTCTCTTTTTCTTAAGCGCTTGCGCTAGGTAGTAAAGCAATAGGCTTTTTAATATCTTTAAGTAACTTAAGATACTAAAGCTCTTAGTAATCTATTAAGCGCACGTCTAAGAAATTTAAATTAACTTAATTTTATATACCTTTTTTAAAGCAGTGCAGTTTTAATAAATTAAACTAGGTTAGCTAGTTTAATTTAGCCTTAAGAATTACCTCTAGAGCAACAAGTAGTATATTAGAAAAGTCTATCTTAATAAGATACTTTTTAGGATTACAACGTAAGTTATTATTAAAGTAAGCATAGAATTAGTTAGTTAGTAGCTACATTCATAATAATAGTAGCCTGTAGGTTGTAGGATAGATTAATAGGAGGTTAATTATATAATTAAGTAGGTAAGAGGTACAGCAGCCGCAGCAATCTGCTAGCCGTGCTATAAGAGAAAATAAAAAAGAGTAAGTTAATAATTAAATAGTTCACCTTCTAGCTTGCTAATTGCGCAATAGGAATTAATACTATAATTAAGTAGCTAGGCTTATAACTGTAGAAGCTAAAAAGGATTAATTGCTTAATTACCTAAGCAGAAAGTAACTGTATTAATTAACTAAGTGCTACAACAAAGTGTCCAATAACTACTAAAGAGACATAAGACAATCAGGCCCGTTTATATAGACGCTAGCGGGGCCGTCACATGAGCAGCTTACCAGGATCACCTGATTAACAGGGTGATCCGCATGTCAATACTCCAACAGTAACTTTTCTAGCCGCCTTAGGATTACGTACCTAGAAGCACACTACTATAATTAGATTTTTTGCGTATCTTGTACTGATTACTCTATGACTGCTAGTCTTTTTAATATTAGAATAACAAGCTATTCTTTTTGTGTAGATAGTAGCTTACCTAGGCCGCAAGTACAAAGAATCCTAAAGTTTAGTATAGTAACTCTCTATAATATAGATAACGTCGTGCTATAAAGTATTAAGCTTAGTAATCTTAGACTATTAGCACTACTACGAAAACTTAAATAAGGCTTACTACACTAGTAAGATAAGGGCAAGTAAGAGCTGCTAATAATAATTTATTGTTAGTGCTATATTTCAGACGGCACAATATATTTTACAGTTTTTAATACTATTACTAGCCTTAACCTTAAGCTTAGTGTTGCGCAGAACTAGCTTAAGAAATACATTATTCTATATAGTAGCTAGTAGAGGTCTACTGTTGCGGGTTCATTTACTAAAAATAGTGTCGCTAGTTAGCCTAGCTAAGTTGCTACAAGCATATAGTATTAGCTTTTAAGCCTTAAAGCTACATTAACTTAACGCTAGCTAATTTTTTCAAAAAAAAAAGCTTTATAAGCTCTAGCTTCTACTGTTAGTAGCAGGGGATATAGAGGGCATGTAGAACGTATTACTTAGGGCTTAATACTGAAGAAGTGCTATTATCTTACTTTCTCTAATATTAGACCATTAGCACCTCGCAAACAGCAATAGTATTAGCGCTAACCTTCTAGCTTTTAAAGAATTTTAACAAAGTTGTATAATAAAACGCGTATTAGTGTAGTGCTAAAGCGCAGCATAGTATATAGAGCAGCTGTTATTACTAGAACAACACAAATAACGCCTTCTAGGATAAGTATAACTTCTTTAGCTTAACTGTTTTTCTTTACTAAAACAAATAGCCTATGAAGCCTTAATCAAATTATTACTTATGTATTACTAGCTACTATTAGCATGCTTATTAATATCTGTTTACTAGTAACAGACATTGCTAATTTTAGTACTTGTAGCATTTCTTATATCAGGAAAGCTACTAACTAATGCATTAGTACACTTACTAAACCTAATTTTCTACTAGAAGAATTACATTACAACAAACTTATAGAAGTTTTTAATTAGAAATAATTTACGCTAAGCTATAAATACTTTATTGTTGGATATGTAGGGCAAGATAAAATTAACTAAGGTGTTCTCTAGTCTAATACATATAAGAAATATACACACTGCTTTAGAATACTCAATTTTTAGTATTTTCTTTTTAATAAGCTTGCTAATCAAATTGCTAAAGAGCTTCCTATAATTAACTAAAAGATTAACGTGTTACAAGTAACAGGAAGGATTCTCTCCTTAACGTGGAAGGTGGGTTGAGGGTCAACCACACACACGCCAGAAGGTAATAATCCACGCGGGGCGCAGGGATCACGTGATTGGCATCCCGCTAAGATAGGACCTCCGGGAGGCCACTACTAGAAGGGAGGCCAACGCCCTCCCTTATCTCCCTCTTAGACGGGAGGCACAGGAGGATACAGGACAAAGGCAATAAGTATAAAAATATATTAAATTTTATTATTACACTTATTGTAATTAACTTAAATAGTTTATTTTTTATATAAATTGTTAACTAGTTATTTTATCTTTTATAGAATTAGTATTACTTACCTATAATCAATATTAATAACTTTTTTTTACTTAATATTACTTCTATAATACTTTATAAACTACTCTATATATCAGCCTTGCCTTAATATAGACTAAGTCTAAATAAGTATAAACTAACTTTGTGTAATACTTTAACTACCTAGAATTTTAGTAGATAATTTGACTAATAAGTTACTTAATTAAGTTCTATAATAGTATTTTAGAAAATCACTTAAAATAATATAGCTTAGAGTTTAAAACTTTCTACGCTAAGTTAACTAATGTTAAAAATTAATAAAATGCTTAACGCATTTAACTTTAATACTAAAAACAACCTTAGTGCTTTGAAAATTAGGAATCTAAGGTATTAAGCTTATGTCTAGGCATAGTAAGTAGATTTTATAATTTAATTATTTTTAAGGTGTTAAAGGTGGTGGTTGTTGTTGTAGTTAAATTAGGGTTTCTAAAAAAAGTGAAAAGCAGTTACTCTCTACTAAATAGTTGCAAAAGTTAAAAAAAGATTGTGTGTAGTTAACAAGATTTAAACAGTAGGTAGATAAGGTCTACGCGCTAAGCGCTTAGAGCAGAAAAGCTTAAACAGGTTAAAAAAATTTGCTAAAGGTACTTAAAAACAACACTAATTAAAACGTGTTTAACAGCAATTGCTAGCCTATAGCTAACAACAAAAATGTAATAGAAATAAAGGAGAAGGGTAAGAACACATACGTTATTGCAGCAAGAGCCTAAAATACTTCTTTATAAAAGCTTCTTTCCTGCTACTTCTTACCTTTAAGATTTCCTATACTACATAGTACTACATATAAACAACATGCATATAAATAATATAATACTTAGACTATTTTTCTCCCCTATTAATACAAAGACTAATAGCTTATATTAAGTAAAGTTAGACTTTACTAAGTTACTATACTAAAAGCTATAGTAGTAGATTATAAAACCGGCGTTTACTGTTGTTAAGCGGCTACCTCTATTAGTTAAAAAGGAGCTAGAGGCGATAGTCCCTGTAGTAGTCGAGTTGGTGCAGAGGTCAGAATGTCACTATAGTTAAGACATCTTCGATGCGTCTAGTGTTATAGATGTTAAGGTCACAACAAGCACTGTGAAAGGCTAGTTTAGCTGGTACACCATATGCACTGCGCATGTTAATAGTCTAGGTGCAGTGAAGGTGTATAAAGAAGGTTATAAGTAGATAACAGTGTTTAAAACAAAGTATAGACTTTTTAAATACATAGTTATGCCTTTTAAGTTAACAAATGCACTAGCAACCTTTTAATTAGTTATTAAGAATATACTTTATAAATACTTTAAAATCTTTGTTACAGCGTACCTAAATAATATACTAGTGTACTTTAGTAGAACACTTAGAGAATATGTAGAGCATGTTAAGAAAGTGCTTAAAAAGCTTAAGAATTATAAGCTGTTCCTATAGCTAAAGAAGTGTAAAATTTATATTAAGAAGATAGAGTTCCTAGGCTTTATAGTATTTATAAAGAGAGTAAAGATAAATCTAAAGAAGATCGCGGCTGTATAAAAATAGCTAACACCTAAGATAGTTAAAGACGTGTAATTCTTTTTAAGATTTGCTTACTACTACTAAATGTTTCTTACAAATTACTTAAAAACTACTACATCTTTTTTAGAGATTATAAAGAAAGAAATGAAATTTACTTAAAATAAGAAATAATAAAAAGCGTTTAATTAAATTAAATAGATATTCTTTAAAACACCTATACTAGAAATATACAACTTAAAATAAGAGACGCAAGTTTAGACTAATATGTTAAACTATACACTTAAAGCTATATTGTTACAGTAGTGCCTAGATAAAAAATAGAAACTAGTATTCTACTATTTAAGAAAGTTTTCTAGAGTATAACTTAATTATAATGTTTATAATAAAGAACTACTAAGAGTAGTTAATGCCATTAAATAGTAAGAAGTTTATTTGTTAGGACTACTATACTAGATTAAGGTTTTTACTAATTACTAGAACTTAGTAATATTTATAACAACAAAGAAACATAACTAATAATAAGTTTAATAGGCTAAGCTGCTAGCTTAGTTTAACTTTAAGATAATCTACTGCGCTAGAATACTTAACAGAGTAGTAGATACCTTAAGTAGAAAATTTAACTTACATAAAGAAATTTATAAGAAACTACATAACGCTATGTTTAGAAAGATGCTAGACAGCAGTTTATATTATAACTAGCTAGAACTAGCTAAGGTAGCTAAGGTAGCTAAGCTAGTAGAAACACTACAATAGTAGTAGTAGTAAAGAGTAGCTAACTAGTAGTTTAAGCCTAAAAAAGAAAGCTTTAATAAATACTACAAGATAAGAGAGAGTACTAAGATATAGTTTAAGGGAATTTGAAATATATACTTTTATATATAAAATAAAGTCTTATTAAGGACCTATATAAGTTCTTAGAATATAGACATGTAGTAACTAAAGAAATAGTTAGGCAAATAGCTAAGGTGTTTGCAATACTACGCTTTTAAGCAAAGGTATTGGCTTCGGCCTTTTAAGATAACCTTTTGATGTGACCACACATTTTGTAGACACCTTTTTAGTAAAAAAGGATTTATTGCTAATAAGAGGTATCCGGGCTTATGCCCCCTTGTTTAGCATTGCTGGTACGCAATTAGTGTGTCGCATGTTTAGACAGAAACAAAGATGCGCAATATCTCTCTAACTAACTGTCTTAACTAATAACTATTTACTAATAACTGCAACTTCTGTTGTCTTTATTGCTATTCTGGTGGTGTTGCAGTTGCGGCGTTTCTAGCGCCTATACTTAGATGTAAACATACAACAACAGCGTTACTATTTAAGCACAGCTCTTCTATCCCTAGAGGCAACTTATAAAATCCTCCTGCTTATTAGTTTGTCTTAGCTACTTAATAGCTGTTTTAATACGCTCTTGCTTCTTGTAAAGCTTCTATAAGGTTTCTCTACTAAAGTTGCATTCGCGTAGGAGGAGATTAGTAAAATAACACACTATTACTGCATTTAGACTATTAATATATATAACGTATTTAATAAACTTGCTGCTAAATAAGCCTTTTACAACCTCTATTGTAACCTTTACATTTATAATACTAAACGCATTAATAAAGTGTTAATAAATAATAGAATTTAACCTCTGCGTCTACCTAATAACTATAGAAGCTACCGCTAACAGCTCCTCTTTAACTAACTAGAGAGGCTGCTTAACAAAGGTAAACGCAGGCTTTGTAATCTACTACTATAGCTTCTTGTATAGTAACCTAGTAAGGTCTAACTTCACTTAATATAAGCTATTAGTCTTTATATTAAATAAGGAGAAGAATAGTTTAAGCATTGTATTGTTTGTATATAAGTTATTTATATGCAGTACTGTGTAGTGTAGGAAATCCTAAAAGTAAGAAGTAGCAGGCAAGAAGCTTTTATAAAGTATTGCAGACTCCTGCTATAGTAACGTACGTATCTTTACCTTCTTCTACCTCCTCTACCTCTATCGCAATCTTGTTGCTAGCTATAGGCTAGTAATTGCTGTTAAACACGTTTTAATTAGTATTATTTTTTAGTACTTTTAGTAAATTTTTTAACTCTAATTTTGCTTAGTAGTCTAAGCTTTTCTGCTCTAAGCGCTTAGCGCGTAGACTTTCTTAAAAATAAATTAAGCAAAGGTATAGAATATATTACGTAACTGTTTAGCGTGTCAATAAAATAAGCTTAAGAGACATAAGCTTTATAGCTTGTTACATCTTTTATAGCTACTAATAAAACTATTAAGTAGTGTGATAATTAACTTTATAGTAAAGCTTCTAAAATTATTAGAACTAAAATTAGCTGAACTTTGCAATACTATCCTAGTAATAATTTATTAATTAACTAAGGCGGCAGATTTGTGCTTATAAAAGAGGCTATTTTGGCAGAAGGCTGCGCGTACAAAGTTATAAAGATACTAGTATTAAAGTGTAAAATATATAAAGAGTTTATTATTAATTATAATAAACTGTTTACGTTTAAGTATTAAGACACATTCTTAGTAAAATTGGGTATAAAGAAGAAACTATTAACTAGCTTTTACTCTAAGATAGATAGCTGGACAGAATAAACAAACTAGACACTAGAATAGTATCTAAGAATGTATGCTAATAAGCTATAAAAAAACTAGGTTAAACTCTTACTAATAACATAGTTAGCCTACAATAGTATAAAGTTAGCAACTATAAAGCACTTGCTATTCTATATAAACTATAGATATAAGCTAGCTACAATAGTATAAAGTTAGCAACTATAAAGCACTTGCTATTCTATGTAAACTATAGATATAAGCTAGCTACTTATTAAGATCTAAAGGACATTAAGAGTATTGCAGTAGGCGTAGATAATAAAGCCTACTTAATGCAAAAGCTACATAAAGAATTAAGTAAAAATATGGCTTATAAAAACTTTATAATAGCTAAGGTAGCTAAGAAGTAAAGGATTAAAACACTAACTTTTAAAATAAGGGATAAAGTTTTCTTATTACAATAGAAATTAAAAACTAAACAACAAAGTAGAAAACTAAATAACCTCTAAGTAGAACTATTTATAATCTTAGAAAACAAGTAATACAAACTATTTATTTTCAAGGTATTAAAGGTGGTGGTTGTTGTTGTAGTCAAAATGGGTTTCCAAAAAAGTAAAAAGCAGCTGCCCTCTACTAATCAGTCGCAAAAGTCAAAAAAAGATTATGTGTAGTCGACGAAATTCGAACGGTGAGTGGATAAGGTCCACGCGCTAAGCGCTCGGAGCAGAAAAGCTCAGACCACCGAGCGAAAGTAATATAAACTATAAACTTTAATTGCTACTAGGCATGTGTGTCTACTCTATTGTTTACAAAAAACTTTTAGAAAGAGCACCTTTAAATACTAAGCTAGCTACTAATATAGAGCTTAAAGATAATAAGTATAAAGTTAAAAAGATTAAGGACTTGCAGAAAATTAGTTGTTAGTAGAAATACTTAGTTAAGTAGTAAGGATAGCTAGAAAGCTAAAATACTTAAAAATTAAAGGAAAACTTAACAAACTGCAAGTTACAGGTACTTAAGTACTATTAAAAACACCTAAAGAAAAAAAGACTAAGTTCTTAAGAGAAAGATAGTATTTAAAAAGAAAATTAAAAAAAGTGTTAGCTTATTACTAGCTTAAACTAGTTAATAGTCTAAGTAGCAATAGTTTAGTTGTTAGAAAGTTTATACTAGGGGCAGGGTTCTTCTTATCTTGTTTCTTTGCATAATCTTAGAGACTTAAGATTACGTAATTATAATTAGCATAAAAACGCTCTAGGGCCTTAGTCTTAGCAACTTCTAGGCAAAGCTAAGCAACTTTTACTTTAGTATAAAAAAGCACTAGCTGCTTTTTGCGTTTCTTAACCTCTACTTTCTTCTACTCTTCTTTAGAAACAAAAAAACTGCACTCTGCCTTTACAAAAATACAACTAGCACAACAACTAGTTGTAGTATTTATAAAGTAATAAAGCTTTTTCTCTTTATAGTACTTATAGCAAAATGTTATTTTTTTCCCTTGCTAACAAATGTAATTAGCTTAGGCCTAACGCTGTTAAGTTAAGTTGGTTAAATAGTCACAACAGGATAACAGAACTTTAGGCATAGTTAGGAAGCTGTAGAGGAAAAAGAGTATATACTATAATAGGCGTACTAAGACCTTATATGTAGCTAGCAATTTAACATGCGGCACAGGAAAACAAGAATCTAGAGTATTAAGATAATATATTTAAGAGGCGGGATAATGTTATAAGTAACAGAAAGGATTCTCTTCTTAACGTAGAAGGTAGGTTAAGGGTAAACTATACATATACTAGAAGGTAATAATTTGCGCAGGGCGCAGGGATTACGTAATTAGCATCCTGCTAAAATAAGATCTCTAGGAGGCCACTACTAGAAGGGAGGCTAACGCCCTCCCTAACCTTCCTCTTAGACAGGGGGCATAGGAGGATATAGAACAAAGGTAATAGGTATAAGAATGTGTTAGATCTTATTATTACACTTATTATAGTTAACTTAAATAGTTTATTTTTTACACAGATTGTTAACTAGTTATTTTATCTTTTATAGAATTAGTATTACTTACCTTTAGTTAACATTGATAACTTTTTTCTACTTAAAATCACTCTTACAATACCTTACGGACTACCTTATACATTAGTCTCGCCTTAACACGGACCGAGTCTAGATAAGTGTAGACTAACCCCGTGTAACATAACGCTAGACTAGAGCAGGCCCTTGCTAGTTCTAAGCAGTTTCTAACGCTTTTATAACTAGCAACTTATCGGCTATAGGATAGCCTATATTCTTAGAGAGAGGAGAGGATGCTGTACTACGTCTGCTTTAACCTTTAGTCGCTTATTTACTAATTTCCTATGTAATATTTAGGTATAGGCCGCCTATTCTATAGATTCTAGGTGTGTAGTAATTATTTAGAACTTATAGACCTATAATACCTTACTATTATACTAATACTACACCTAATTTTTTGCATTTGCAAAGTAGTAGCTAATTATAGTAACTATTTCTATTACAAAACTTACTTATTTTAGCGTAGTATAAATCTTGTTTATCTTTACCTTTACCTGCCTGCTAGTAAAATACTGCTACTTTACATAAAGTTAAACTATAACTCTGCTAAATAACTAACTTTCCTTCTACAATAATATTACTACCTTTCTACCTAGGTATTCACCTTTAAAGATAACAATTACGGCAATATCCCCTTCTTTAGTTTAATAGAGGCTAAGGATAATACATAAACTACTAACTGACCTACTTAAGTAATATTTTAGCCTCTATTGGACAAGGCTTAAGGCAAGCAGCTATAGTAGTAACTACCTTTGACACTAGGTCTATTAAAGCTCTTTCAAGACCTAGAGGTAAGTATTAAAAAAATAACTATACTATAGACTACACTTTTAAAGTTATTTAGTATTAAAATAAAGTCCTGTAGCTTATAGAACTTAGAAACAGCATTAAAGTTACTAATATCTAAACTTTAGTTCATAGAATTCTTTTAAACGCTCTACAGTAAAAGTGCATTATTGTAAATCACTAGTTTGATAGTACTTTTTACTAATTTAACTTGGTTCTTAAAGTTGTCCTAGGAGTAAGTAATTTCTATGCCTAACTCCTAGGACTTATAGACAAAAATAGTAGAATTTACCAAAAAAATATGTTAGTATTTCTATACCTTACACACTACTTAACTACTAGAGATTAACAAATATAGTTTCTATACTATAAAATATAGATCTTAAAGATGCTACCTACTTTTTTAATATTGTAGCACTACACTATCTTAACTTAAAGAACTAAGATAAAGAACGCTACGAGTTACTAGTAGACTAGGTAACTATTAAGCTACTATATAAGGATATTTATAATTTTACTATATAAAATAGCTCTTGTAGTAAAAACCTACTCCTAAATATAAATAAATAGCAAAAAGAGAACCTACGCAAGGTTGCTGCAGATGCAAAGGTTAAAAGAATAATATTACTCACAGCGCACAGAAGCTACGCACTAACACTAAAGAAAAAGACAATAAAAAGAAAGACAACTTCCACTATAATTTCTAGTAAAAGTTCTCTAAGTACATAGCTATATTTAAGAACTTTAAAACTAATTAAATTTAATTTACGCAATCTCTTAAAGACATAAATTACTATAGGATAAAGAAAGTGTAGGTCATTTAATGTATAAGGTGCTTATCCTAATAGCTACAGAACTTAGAAGGACTCTATTTAAAGCTTAATCTATGAATTACTATAGTAACTTTATAGCATCTAAGACCTGCACTCTAGGGAGTTATAGTCTATTAGATATAACTAAGCAACTAAGATAAGCTTTAGGAATATCAGTAGGAAGTAGAGCTAGAAAATAGATAATAGTTAAGGCATTTAAACTTATAGGTATAAAGACTGTTATATAACAAAAGCGTAATGCTACTAATATCTAGGCAAAACGTGTAAAGGCTAGAACTAGTAGCTAACTAGTTCTTACTCTGCTGCCTTTACTTAGCTCTTGTGCTCTAAAAGCAACACTATTATACTAATAAGCAGCTACACAACTAAATACTAAGCTTAATAATACTCCTTACATAGATAAAGGGCCTAATACAATAGACTAAGAGACTATAATCTTTAAGGCAGAATGCTTCTGCATAAATTCTACCTTAGCATTCCTTAAGCTACTTAAGCATGCCTACGCAAAGAAGCTTATTACTAATTATATTTATATTATGGTTATTTAAGAATAGAATCGCGAGATTAATATCAGACAACTGCTTAACTTTAATAACTTATTATATAATAAGTGTCTGCTCTTACTATATATAGAATAAAGCTATTAGCAAGATTTTAAATTTTACTTTGTTATTTCTAAGCTTTTTACTAGCAAGTATTGCTTAGCAAAGCAGGATAAAGATTTGCTAAGCTACTAATATTATCTTTCTAAACTGAATCTCTACTCTATTTCTAATTAAGATAAGATTATTAATATTGTAAAGTTTTAATTGCAGGCTAAGGAACTCTACAGTATTAGAAGTATTATTACTAACACCTACCTATAGCTGTTAAAGAATTTTTAAGTTAAATATATTATTATTAAAACGTTTAAAATGTATTGCTTTCATCTATAAAACATGAATAGAAAACAAAAGTTTAAGTAGCTAGGCAATATATACTACAGACTTATTTAATAAGCACTACTCACTAACTTAGAATATTAGCTATAATATATAATACTCTCTAAGAAGTTTACTTTAAATTCTTACCTTTACTACGCTAAGTACGCTATAAACAGTAACCAGACTTACTTTAAGTACATTAACTTTAACCTTAAGCATGCTATAGCAGAAGGCCTTTGTACTAATATAATTTAAGGCAGTGTCTTGTTTGACAATAAAGATATAGATAACTATAGAAAGATGCTACTAGAATTATATAAGTATGTGCTAGACTATTAATACTAGCGCAAAGACGTAGGCATTAAAGTGTTAAATAGCTTTATTGAAGAATAGAAAGACAAGACTAACTAGACACAGAATTTATAAAAAGCAGTTCTTGAATTTTAGTAAATAAAGCAAGGTTACAAAAAAAAATTCAGTTTGAATTTAATTACTTTTTCTACTTTATAAATTGACTAGTCTAACTACTTACAATTACTGTACTATTCTCTTCTAGTTTATTATAGTTCGTGATAGTATAATAAAAGTACTTACTATATGAACTTATAAAGAGATTTCTAAAGCTTACTAAGATGTTACTACTACTTCTTGTATTTCTTTTAGTTAATTTAACAAGTTAAAAGAGATTTAATAGCTGTTCTCTATAGATGTCTATATTAAGTATAAGTCCTAGATCTAGAAGACTCTTATAGAATAAGCTAATTAGAACAACCTTCTGGTCTACAAAGAACTTAATAACGTGCTATAAAACGCTGATAAAGAATAAATTAACAACTACATTAAGAAGTACTACAACTATGTTATACACTAACTAATTTAGTTGTTTATTCTTTAAGGTGTTAAAGGTGGTGGTTGTTGTTGTATTTAAAATAGGGTTTTAAAAAAGTGAAAAGCAGCTACCCTCTACTGATTAATTGCAACAGTTGAAAAAAAAAGATTGTATGTAGGTAACTAGATTCAAACGGTTAGTAGATAAGCTCTAGGAGGAAAGCTTAGACTACTAAGCGATAATTAGGGTCAAAAAAATCTGCTAAGGTACTAAAAAAATACACTAGTAAAAACGTGTCCAACAGCGATTGCCAGCCTATAGCTAGCAATAAGATTATAGTAGGGTTGCAATAGGATTGCAATAGGATTGCAACATAATGCAATAGACAAGAGAAAGAACACGTACGAACCGCAGCAAGAGCCTACAATACTTTATAAAGCTAAAGCCGCTGCATCTCACCTACTGCTTCTTACCTTTTAAACAGCACCGCATACAAACAATTTGCATACAATACACTACAATAGCGTGTAACCTCTGCGACGAGCATATCTTCATTCTAAGCTCTCTTCTAAAAAAAGTATCCTTTGCTACTGTCTACCTAGCACCTAATCTAGTCCAACTTAAACTGCTTATGCGGACACCTGAATTTATTAAATATCTTAAAACTCAACTACCTAGCTAGACTCCTAAGTTTATAAAAATCTTAAACGAGTCCCTCATCCGAAATATTCCTATATACAAAAAGATTGTTAAGCCCTGATTCAGCTAGTTGTGGAAAGTATACACAATCTCTAGGGTATTCGCCGATACTGGCGCGGTACTCAAGATCGATTGCTTTGGCATCCCCCTCTTCCTGTTCGTTATGCAAGGGCTGAGTACAGCTTATTAATTTATAGCTTATAGTATAAGAGTTAAAGAAAGACGCCTTTTATACAAACCTAGTTTAAAGTTTTTTTAACTAATTATAATTTACTAACTATAAGTAAGACTATCTTTATACAATAAAGAACAGGAATATATAGAATACTAATTTCTTCTAAGCTAATTTTTCTCTAGCGCCTTTAAGAAGAGATTAGCCTAGAGGCTAATAAGCGCTAGGTCTTCTAAGAGAGCAAGAAACTTATAATACTTTTTTTTACACAGCGCCTTCCTTATGTTTATTCTGCATTAGGCACAGTAATCTTAGATAACGTCTTGGTACTCTTAACTCTAACTAGGTAGCCCTGTTATTGTTGTTTTTAATTAATATTTAAGACTTAAGCTCCTACTACTACTACTACTACACCTGTACCTAGACTAAGTACTTTAATTACTACTATTTGAGAACCTTGTTAAAGTAGACGTTTAAAGAAGTAAGATATAGTAATATAGCAGAGATGTGCCCTTGTTAGGTGTATAGTAACTAAGCTGCCAAGCCTACAAAATCTAGGTGCTCTCTAGACACCTAGATTTTGTAGGTACTGTATAGATATAAGATTTTTTAACACTAAGTAGTAACCGAAGTAATTATATTATGTTTTTTTTGTTTTATCTCTTTTGTTCTGCTAGTTTTCTTCCCTTTTTTATCTACAGAGTGAAAAGCTCAATAGAATTAAGTTAACAGGAAGGGGAAGTTTATGCTAGTGTATAGAGTGGCACCCTACTGCACACTAAGTTAGTATTTAACTACGTAATTTTAAGGTATATAGCCTCTTCCGTGTAACACAGAAAGGGGGCACTATTTATGATTAGTTCACTCCACAGCTAAGCTCCTGTACTGTACTATGAAATAGTCGTCTTCTTCTACTAATAGTCTTTTATACTCAACCTACAATAAGATTATAATCTTACCAACCATGCTCTCGCATGATCTAGTCTCCAGTGACCTCTTGCCCTCGTAGCAGTATGTCTTCATACACTCCAACACCCGTATAATAGCTTTAAATATTTTTCGAGGTAATATGTTATAAAATAACTATTTTTAATAATCAAGTTTAGCCTTTCTAATAGTTTTAAAGTAATTGTACTTAGCAAGCAAGTAGTCTATTTTTTATAAGTATAAGGTATTGTTTTTTCTTCTTACTATTTGTTTATAGTCTTAATAAGCTTTATATAAGATTACTTTATATATATTCAAATTACGAAACTACTAAGTCTTCAGTTTTAGCTTTTAGTTGTTGGAGAATAAGCTACTCAGCTGTTTCTCTACAGGATCCAGGTGCTCAAAATCACACCTGGAATCTACAATCAACCTACGATCAATTGATTACTCGAAGCTATTACGCTACTAGTACTACATATCATTGTTATCAGTTGATCTACAGTAACTACGCAATCTATTACGTGAGATTACATAAGATTGCGAGATATTGCATCATCTACTACGCAAGCTATTGCGTAAGTAGTTTTTAAGAGAGAACAATACAAATTGCAATAAGTAACTGCCTAATATAACTCAGTTCAGCACTCTCTTCCCCTAGTCTCTATTTATTTCTCTTATTCTTGTCGTTCTACTTCCGCACCTCCTCCTTAATCTCCAACAGGTTATAAGCCTAGATTAGGCTGCCTCTGAGTCTAATACAAACAAGTAGAAGGCAGAGACCTCTACCTCTGAGTTGATAGTAGAACAAGCAACTATACCTTAGAGATTGAATCCGCAACAGGTTATGAGCCCGGAGCTTAAATCTACAACAGGTTACGAGCCCGGAGCTTAAATCCGGAACCCTAGTTTGTTAGTAGAGTCGATTGTATAAGTATATTTTAAATAGCTGTTAATAAGTTCTTTACTATTTTGTATAAGCTTTCTTTTAAAGAATTGTTAAGTTCTATAGAAAGTTATCATAAGATATTGTTAGACGCTTATAGTGCAGCTAGTAAATAATTCTCTCGCCTTACTTATAATACGTCTTCTTATGAAGTTTTTTCAAAAAAAATTTAGTTTTTATTTTTTTATATTGTGTTTTTTAAGTTAGCTAGGTAGCTAACGCTAAATAGTAATACGAAAGAAGATAACCTAATAGTTAGATCCAATTCTAGGATCGCTTGCTAGTTTATTATAGTAGACGCTAAATTGTTAATTAAAAAAGTAAAATTTAGTTTACTTTCTCTTTTAAATATATCCTTTAAAGAACGTTCTAACTCCTATAGTATTTAATAAAGTAAAACTCTAATTATTTATCTACTTTACTAAATCTTCTACCCAGTGATTTAGGTTGCACCCATGTATACTCTACTTAGGCTAGTAGCAATTAACATTCTTTAAAATTAATAAATACTATTCTAAAGACGTTTTTAAAAAGCGTTTTGAAATCATGTTCATATTTAAGCCTTGTTTTAGGCTTTTTTGTTTTTACTATTATAGATTTAATTCCTGTTTAAGGCAAGAAGTAATCTAAATACTTAGAGGTTATTATTGTTGGTAACATAAAAATTAACTTCTACTGTTATATTCTTTTAAATATAGAATATAGTTCTCTATAAGTTTGTAAAATTTAAGTAAAGTCTAAGTAGGTAATTGACTTAATACTCTTAAATAGTCTTCTCACTGACTATAGCTTGTATATTACAATAATTTTAGTATTCATGATAGTAGCTAAGTAAATTGTGCTTTTTATAGCACAGCTACTTCACTTAACATCCATTTGAAAGACTTTCATTATACTGATAAGTTTCATTAGTTCTAGTTGTCCTAGCTTGTAGGATATTATAATTGAGGCTATTAGCCGCATAGGGTTTCTTACAGTTAGTATACTAAAATATAGTATAAGTATAGGCTTTCATCTTACTAGTACAGGACTTGCACTTATGCTAGCTAGTGTAGTAAGGCTTACTGCAAATTTAGTAAGCTAATTTTTGGTATTTATTTTCCAGGTAGCGTAATTCTTAGCAATTTATTTATTCCTTTAAAAAACTCACACTTTATAGTTTTTCTACTCTAAGGCTTTCCTTTAAAATCTAGACATTTTCTCTGATAGCTTTCTAGGCCTTATTCTCTCTGGAAAAGGCTACGTAGGCTAAGCTAAACTATTACTATCTTCTTTTATTCTTAAATGTAAGCTAAAAAAAGTTACTTATTACCTTAAGGCCTTTATTGAAAGTTTTAATCTTCTTAATAGTCATAAGGCTGTGATCGACAAGCAGCTTAAATAGAATAAGTTTAAACTAAGGCGTAATAAGCTAGGTAGCCTTCAAAGTTGTAATATCTTACTACATTACCTGATTTTTAAAAAAGAATTTTGCTTTAAATACTAGTGTAGTTGTAATGATTTTGATTTTTTATTAAAAATTCAACAATTGAAGCAACTATAAGCAATTATAAATTTTTTGGTTATAAATAAGTTGTTAAAAGCGTTCTTAAGTTTATAAGCGTTGAAATGTTTTAATATTTTACTAGCTAGCACTAGCTAGCAATTTTTTAGGCTAGTAGCTTTTGGTTTTTAAATTCTTAATATATTGCCTATAGTTAATCTTTACTGTTGCATACTATAGTAGCATAGAAGGCCCTGGAGGTGTTTTGTATAGGTGTATTCTGTGTAAGCGTATTCTTAGTAGGCGTATTTATTATTAGGTTTTTTGTACTAACTTGTCTAAATTTCTCTTTAAGCTCTCTTAATGTGTTAAAAAGGCTTAATATTTAGTCTACTAAGATAGCAGTATTTTACTCATCAACTCACTATTTTTATATAGTCTCTAGAAACCTCTACTAGGTCTAGTAGACCTGTTTACTAAGGAGGGTTATTTTTAGGTAAATTAGCAGCTTAAATTACTAGGTTCTAGTAGTTTTAAGTGTCTTTCTAACGAAGAAGGCTTTTAGTATTTTGTTTCCAATCAACAATTAAAGTATAGCTTTAAAAAAAGAAAAGAAATCGCTTTTGTTTTAATTGTGTGTAGGCCTTCATAGTTCCTCCCCTAAGGTTTATCATTCTAGACGCGGCATAGTAGCTTAGCTGTTCTCTACTATTGTATTGTTGTTTTCTATCTTTACAGAGGGGTGACAAAAAAAAAGATATCAAAAAAGTTGTTATGTTTAAAGCTTTATATTTCTATAACAAGAAAGGCTATACCTAGAAGAGTAAGTGGTTTGGAGAGCCAAGAACTTCTTATTTAGAATAGGCGGCTTAGTAAGCTGCTTAGTCAGAGTTATAGAATTCTTTATAAGGTAGTTTAAATTTAGTAAAGTAGATCTAAACGTGTATTATCTAATAGATTTGTTTAGCCTAACTCTAAGTCAGTAAAAAGCAGCTTTTAGTTTACTAAGTATTGCAGAAGTGTTAAGATCCAATACTAAGACTCGTGGAGAAATCTTCACGAGGCACCGGCACATTCAAACAAAAGCCCGGCAACAGTTAACAATCACGTAACTACTCAGTGCTTAGTGCTCTTAGCACGACTAAGCACACTAATTATGTTACAGAACTGCTCAGTGCTTAGTGCTCTTAGCACAACTAAGCATGCTAAGCAAGACCTACACTTATTAGTACAGAGGCGTGACAAAATGAAAAAGTAGTTTTGAAAGTTATCTTTTTTAAAGATATATTACTAAATAACTAGACAAGCTAGAACTATAATTTTTGAAATTTAGAAAAGTACAGAACTTCCTCTTTAAGTAAGACTGCTTTTGAACTAGCTTAGTCAGCAAAGAAAAGGAGCGGAAAGGCAGTGAAAATCAGTAAAAAAAACGCCTAGTTTAACCTAGTAACGACTTTTTATTTACAGTATCTTTTTTGCTTAAAGTAATAAGTCTTGAATACTAATCTAATCTCTAGAATATGTCTAAGTATAGATTTATTTTAATCATTATTAAAAAAGTTAGGAATAATTTTTTTTAAGGTTTTTTATATTAAAATAGCTAAAGCTAGTAACTAGTACTTCGTATACCAACCCTTAGCTAGTTTGACAGCGAAATAACGCCTAGGTAAAGAGTTAATACAATTATTAACTGCTTGTTGTGGTATAAGGTCAAACTTTTCTAAAGTTGCCTTTACAAACAATTCTGCTGCTTTAGCGCTTTTACCTATTCCTAAAGAGGCAATAGGCCTTTTTCCTAGCGCGTTTTCAAGTAGACTGCAAACGTTTTCTAAAGGATTTAGATCCAGGCTAAAGGCAGGATGCTCAAAAAGGGGAATTCTATTTCTAGAAAACCAGGCGTTAACTTGTGGCGTTATATGAATCTTGGCGCTATCCTGCTGGAATTTCTAGCCTAAATACAATCAGCTATTCGCTTTTTAAATATTAAAAAATATTGGAAAAACATAAAGTACTAACAACGCTATAGTCTTTTAAAATATAAAATAAGAGAGGTTTTACTTACCTTATTTAAAAAGAAGTTTAATAATAGGATTTTAAACTTCTTTTAAATATCGAGTATTTAAAAAGGTTCTAGTATCTTTTGGTGGTCTAGTCATGTGTAACTTAGATCTACCACTTAGCTAAATAGCTCCCCAAACTGAGATAGAAATATCGCGAGCTATATCTTAGTTAGCAAGCTAGCTATAAATAATTTAACAACTAGAAAATTACGAGATTTTTAAGAGAAATTTTCATGATAATTAATATATTTTAAACTTACTTATATTTATAATAAACACCTGTTACTTGCCAAGTCGCTTATTTGTTCTTTTTCGGACGTATTCTTCCCTAGCGCCGTGTTCACGCTGAATAGAATACTCGTTAGAAAATCTAAATTCTCTAAAATTCATATTTTTTAAAATTTTAATAGTCTTCTTGGCGTATTTGTTGCGATTTAAGGCTGTTTTCTCGTTTAAAAGCTGTTTTTTCTTAGCAGTAGAAATAGACTATTTCTCTGCTTTTAATAAGCGTTGTAAGCTTCTCATAGAAAAAGATAAACTATTTTCTTCTAAAATATGCCAATTTGTTTTCCTAGGGCATATTTCTAGGTCTCTCTTAACTACTTGAATAGCTTTTTTAGAGACCTTAGCAGGGCGGCCTAGTTTAGGCTGAGAGAGAGGTAATAGAGCTTTTTCTTTCTTTTTAATACGTTGTATAGTATTATTAATGGGTTCAAATGGATTTTCAAGTATAGTACTAATAGCACTAATAGACTTTTGTTGTAAAGATAAAGAGTAAACTTCTTTTTTAAACTTTGAAAGTTTGATAGGCATAGAGAGATAATTGATAAGGGAAAATCTCAGGTTAGTAAGAGATTATTATATTGTCTAACGCTAAAAACAGCTTACGTAATTTCAACGCCTTTTTTTAGCGTCTTTTTTTTTTTTAAATAATCATCTTATTAGCTAACGTTAAAAATCTACTGACGGAATACTTATATAAGCTAGTGCTACATGATTTCTTTTTAGATATTTTTATTCGTTCAATAATAAGTTGTAACTAGAATAAAAAAACTTTCTTTTGCCTCTTGTTAAGGTCTTTCATCACTAACTAGATGACTACTAAGCAAAATTAACAGTACGCTTACTTAAAGTAGAAGTTATGCGCTCTTTAAAACTCCAAAAATTTTAGTTCTAGCTTATCTTGTTATTTAGTTATACATCTTTAAAAATGATAACTTTTAAAATCTCTGTTCCTTTTTGTCAACCCTTTGTATATAGTACTATGCAATAAGCCTTTATAGCTTATTGTGTTTAACTTTATATAAAACTTCAGTATCTAATCTAAAAATTATACTACATTCTTAACCCTTTATGATATTACATTAATCTAATAATTGTGCTATTACACCCCTTGTCTATTGTACTAACTTATTTCCTAAGCTCTAACTCTTTAGATTCTTTTAAGATAATTTTTACACTTTAAACACTTATTAAAATAAGTAACACTGCAATAAACACACCTGCTAACATCCTAACTACAAGAACAACTAGGCGTGCTAACAAGCTTAACATCTTCTATATTAATTATAACAAGCTCAAAGCATAGCCACTCTAAGTTAATAGATATTTCTACATTGAAGAGACTAAGATTAACAAC
Organism: Alternaria gansuensis; assembly: GCA_009289805.1. Classification (NCBI taxonomy): domain Eukaryota; kingdom Fungi; phylum Ascomycota; class Dothideomycetes; order Pleosporales; family Pleosporaceae; genus Alternaria; species Alternaria gansuensis. Next base: position 69,334 of record WBOK01000124.1, read on the forward strand.
AACAATGCAGTTGTATAGGCATCTCCATTACTATAAGAAGCTACTAAAAAATAGGCTGACTTTATTTTTTGTTACTACATGGATATTACTGTTAACAAAAACGCTAATGAAGCACATATTAAGGACTAAGACAATTTAGGATAGAAAGAAGAAAGGTATTTTTACCTTTTAAGAAATTTTTAGTAGTAGAACAAAAGATTTAAGAGGTACAATAAATGCGCTCTACAGCTATGTACATAATAGAGTCTTAGCAGCACTCAACAATTGTAGAATAAGATAACAACACTTTAATATAGATATACTATTAAGGTCTCAAACTAGCTTTATGTATAGAACTTATGCAAAGCACAGCTACATTAAACATACTTAATAAACTTATAGCTAAGGCTATTTAAGTAGACAACAATCTCTATAAGCTTAAGTTAGAAGAACAACCATTTATATATAAAAATTGCACACCTAAGAATATAGACGATTAACTCTATTCAATATTCTAATGTCCATACCCTAACTAAGGTTAACAACAATATAACACTTTTAAGATCCTAAAATATTACATAACTAATAGTTATAAGCCTATACATCTTAACAACCTTAACAAGAGACTTAGAAAGAACAAGTTTTGGTATAACAAAAATAGCAAGAAAAGAATTATTTGCTATATATATAGAAAAGAAAGTTACATAAAATAAGACTGCTAAAGCTAAAGTAAAGTAACTCAATAGCTAAACATTATTTACTGTGCAGCACATAAAATTAATCTAGAAGAAGAATAGAATGTAATTACTTTACCTACTATTATAGTCTAAGGACAAGACAAGACAATTATTATTGGACCAAATAACTCAACTATAATTATACTAGAAGAAACTTTAGACAAAGATGTCTTTAAGATAATACTTAAAAAGCAACTTTAGAGAATGAAATTAAGTATAGCAACATAGCTAAGTTTTGAAAAAGCTATTAACCTGTATTACTAATTGATAAGAAGCTAACACCTCTAGCAAATTATAGTCTACAAAAGAAGATTAACACCCTACAAAAACAACTTAGAAAACTTAAAAAGAACTCTACTAAACTTTGTAGTAGAACGCTAAAATAATATATATACTTTGCAGACCTATGTAAGGAACTACAAAAGAAAGTTACTCTAGCAGCTAACTTAGACAAAATAGATAATTTTATATAGAAAAAAGTAGAAGATGCTAAAGTATTATAAGAGAAACTAACGCATTAGCGGTTAAACTAAGAGAAAGAGAAGATTTAAAAAGAAATTTAAGCAAACGCTTAAAGTTTAAAGTATAAGAGGTTAGCTGAAATAGCATGTACTATTAAATATATCTGCGTAACCTAGAACACACAAAGTACATATAGACTGTATATATATATATAATAGCTACACTATACACTATTTCAACAAGTATAGATTAGGATAGTTTCTAAAAAAACTAAATAAATTACTATAATTTAAGTACTTATAGTACAACTACCGTATTAACAATTACGCAGTACATATATAAAATAAATAACATAGCCTATACTTTTATAAATATAATAATCTAGAAAAAACCCTTTAGATGCACATAACATAGCAGAAAAATTATTAGGATAGAACCTATGCATAGGGGTGCAACTAGCTCTTATAGTACACGTGCCTTAATATTCAATATAAGTTACATATAATTACTAAGAAATTTTATATACTTAGTACAGGGTCTTTTTTAGCTAAACGCTTAAAGCACTTAGAACTACTAGAGAAAGTAATATAGTAAATCCTCGAAGCCTTCTTAAGCTACTAGTAAGGCTTAATAAACATTAGATAATCTACCTTTTAGGCCTATATATTAACGATTAGAGACAGAACTTAAAACACCAAGACAAAAGCTAAACAAAAATTAAAAGAAAGAATAAATTAAACTTTTTTTATTGCTAGTAAAATTTCCTATACTCCTTATATTAAGAACAAATAGAATACTAAAGATGTTGATTAACTACTAGAAACTTAACAATATTACAGTAAAGAATCAATGCTTATTACTAAATATTATAGATTTTTAAAAATAATTACTTTACGCTCAAGTTTTTACAGCATTAGACCTCTGAGATAGATACTACCTTATTAGAATTAGAAAAAGTAAAAAATAGAAGATAGTATTCTTAACACAATACAGACACTACAAATATATTATTATACTATTTAGGCTTAGAAACGCTCTAGCAATATATTAAAAACTTATTATTTACGTCTTAAGAGCATATTTGAATATTTTTGTTATAGTATACTTAGTAAATATCTTTGTTTGCTCTAATAACTTAAGAGCTAATAAAGAACATGTCTATATAGTATTTAAGTGCCTAGACTAGTTTAACTTTTAACTTAAACTAAAGAAATGCAAATTTTATAAAGATAAAGTTACTTTTTCTCATATATATAGTAGAAGCATAATATGTAAAGATAAGTACAGAAATAATATAAGTAGTTAAGAAATAGCTAATACCTTGGACAGTTTAACACATATATTTATTTTAAGAACATGAAAAATTTGATTAATAGTTTATAAGAAAAGTTTTAAAAATTGCTGTTCTACTAACTAGATTTATGAGGAAAGACACACTGATTAAGTAAAGCAAAAAAGCAAAGAAAGTTTTTAACAACTTAAGAATACAAGCATAGAGCTACCATACTTCTACATATTTTAAGCAAGACAACTGTTATGCTTTAAGACTAACGCTTTGGATCTTATACTAGGTAAATGCGCTTTTTAAAAGCAAAAAGGCAAATAACACTCTATTACCTACTACTTTTGCAAATTCTGAAGACTAGAAGAGAATTACAATATCTACAATAAGAAGGTACTAGCCATTATTATATACCTTGAATATGAGAAAGTATACGCTAAAAGCTGCTTAGAACTTACAATGTTTATAGATTACAAAAACATGGTTAACTTTACAACTACTGAAGTACTTAACTAATAATAAGTTTAATAGTTAGAAGAACTTAGATAATACAAGTTTAAGATTGTATATATGCTGAAAAAAGAAAATCGTAGAGTAAATACTTTTAGCCGCTAACATAATATTGCAGGAACTAAGTTAATTACTAATTCTGTACTCCTTAAGTTTAATAAAGATAGATTGCTAACACTAGCAAAGATACTAAACAAGATTATAAAAAGTTCCTAGCAAATTACTAGAAAAATTGCAAGAAGCAATTATTGAACAACATTATAATAACTTTATGCACAGTTATTCTAGTATAGTAGGAACATTAGAACTTATTAAGCAAAACTATAAGTTTCTGAATTTAAAAATAAAATTACTTCTTTTATTTCTACATGTATAGACTATTAGAAGAATAAACGTAGTACCTACGAATCTTACAAAGAAATATAAGCAATAGAGCTACCTAACGCACTATAATTAAAATCTCTATAGACTTTGTTAGAGGCTTACAAGTCTTAAGAGACCCTATTACTATAGTATCTTGTTACGCAATTTTTTTAGTAATTGATTAATTTACAAAACAAGCTAAGTATATAGCTTTGAAAATTGATTTTACAGTAGTGCAACTTGCAGGCATTATTGATAATTAAACTATCAAACACTACAGCATACTAAATTCAATCATTAGTAATGAAGACAAGCTTGTTATTTAAAACTTGTAGACAACACTATTAGTCGTATCTAAAATAAAACAAAAGCCATCTACAGCTTACAGGTTATATATAAACGGAAAGACTAAGCAAATAAACTGTATAATAAAAGCCTATTCTAGAATATATATTAACTATTAACACTAAAATTAGGTATTATTAATACCTATAACAGAAATAGGATACAACAACAAGTTTTTAGAGTTAATAGAATAGACTCAATTCTACACAAACTCTAAAAGACACCTAAATCTCTTTATACGTACATTTCTAAGCTAGAAAATAAAAGCAGCTATTGCTAAAGCTAATAAGCTTAAGATAGTACACAAGTTACTTGAGACAATACTTAAAGAAGCTTAACCCTAAAGCTTTTTATATGTCCACTAAAAATAAAAAATAGTACTTTAGCTAAAAATGAGAGATAAAGTTTTTTTGCTTACACAGCATTTCTGCACTAAATAACCGGATAAACCACTAATTCTGTTAAAATTAGACTATTTTTAAGTGTTAACTAGAAGAGAATAGTTACGTATATACTTAACATTCTACTTGATATAAAAATATTCCTAAGATTCTACGTCAACATGTCAGAACTAGCAGATTTAAAGACGCTACTCTAGAAAATCTTTTATTATAAGTGAAAAAAGAAAATACATTTAAAGTTAAAAAAGTTCTTGCATAATAAACGCAATATAATAGCAAAAAATATTTGGTTAAATAGTTAAGTTACTTAGACAGCAATAATGCTTGGGAGCTAGATATAAGCTTTACAAATTGCTGTGTGCACTTTATAGAATACTACTAAAATTAGAAATTTTTTAATAAATAAGTAGCAAGCCCTTAAAATCACTCTAGGTGCTAGGCAAGAGGTTTAAAGCTAAACCCTTAAAAACACTAGAGAACTTGATAGTTTCTTTAGCCTTCTTATATTCTAATTCCTTAATCTTTCCAAACTTAACTGCTATTATATTCTTTACGCAATAGTCTAACAAATCGATTAACAAATAAAGCTACTCCGTATAAGTATATTATATATGCAACTCTCTTAACACCTCTTTATGCGTTTTTATTACAGCATTTTGCGTATTATAACTTTTTATTTATTCATACGCGTAGTTGTTTTTTTCTGTAGCTAGGCGCTTAAATCCTAATTCTATTGCTTAATTGTTAAACAGCTAGCCTCAATATAAACATTTGCTATACTTTCTTAAACAAATATATTTCTTATACACGCGCATATTATACGCACAAGTAAGATATTTTTAAACTATAGCTTTTGTAAACAAATTAAAAAAGTTGCAGAGATAGTAATAACAACTAGTACTAGTAAGCAGTTTCTACTAAGGCATAGTAAGATAAGAACAAGGCAGCTAACGCTACTTATAATATAGGACCAAGCTAGTTATAAGCTAGACTTTGCTACTATTATATAACTTAAGGACAACTTACTAGAAAGAGAGAGAATAGTGTTAAGATCTAATACCAGGACTTATAAAGCAATCTTTATAAGGCACCAGCATATTTATATAAAAGCCTAGCAACAGCTAATGATTACGTAACTACTTAGTGCTTAGTGCTCTTAGCATGACTAAGCATGCTAAGCAAGACCTACACTTATTAGTATATAGTACTAGGTAATAAGCTTTTATAGCTTATTGTGTTCAGCTTTGTACAAGACTTTAGTATTCAATCTAAAAATCATACTGCATTCTCAACCCCTCGTGATATTACATCAATCTACTAATCGTGCTATCACACACCTCATCTATTGTACTCACTCGTTCCCTGAGAACCAACTCTTATATCCTCTTAGGACGATCTTCACATAGGGCTTATTCTATGTAAGTAAGCTACTGCATTTATAATTACTAGCTAAAGCTTAGCTGGTAAATTGGCGCTTGTGCGCATTTTAATAGCTTTTGTCATTAGCTCTTAGCTAGCTCTCTCTGCCAAGCTATTGGGCTTATTAGTGTATACCAGTAGTGTTTTAATTACTATTTTTCTTTCTATTGCCTATTCTTCATATCTTAATTGCCCTTTCTAAGGTTGTGTAGCAGTATTATTATTTTAATAGATTTTTATAATTTTGTGCTAATACTTCCTCTTAATCCTTGTAGCGAAGCCTTTGATTACTAGTATAATGTTATTTAATGTCTTTAACTTAATATTGTAATTGAACAGCTTGTCTAAGTAGTTTTTTGCAATAGTTAGTGCATATTTTATAAGTAGCTAACTAGCTAGGAAATTAAATAGATCTTATAAGATTTTATAAAAAGGTTGTAGTAATCTTTTTTCTAGTTACTATAAAATTACTTGCCTAGTATAAGCTGTTGTGCAGTAATTACATTCTAAAAGCTTTTTACTAGGAATTTTAACGCTTTGCGCTAGGCAGACTAGAGCTTTAATAGCTTATTATCCTTAGTAGCCTAATTGTTAATACTGTAGATCCTTATTACTAGTGCGCACTTAAGGTTTCCTTAATTGTGCTACAGCGTTTACAAGAAGTAGTTAAGTAGTGTAATAAGTAAGTCGCTTGTATTTAATAAATAAGAGATTCAAGTAACACTCTAGGTCAATTAAGACAACATTCTTCTTGATTATTTTAAGTTTCATAGTATAAGTATATCTAAAATACTAACTGCTTGCCTGTTGAAGCTGTGCTTCTAAGACAATATTAACGTGGAAACCTAGTAAAACCTTGATATTAGTAGGAAAAGATTAGCTATTTTAGAGCTAGCCTTGCTGTGTAAAATGTTCTTAAACAGCCTATTTCCTGTTCTGGCAACTAGAATAAATTAACTGCCTGCCTTAAAAGTTTTGTCTTTAATACATTTGCTAGCGGTGCTTAGTACTAAGTAATCTTTGCTCTTAAATAAGTAGACTACTGCTTTACTACTTATAATTACAGAGGGGTGACAAAAATAAAAAGACGTTGAAAAAGTTATAGTTTTGAATTCTATATATTTCAACAACCAGAAAGACGATACTAAGAAGAGCTAGTGATTTAGAAAGTCAAGATCTCCCTTTTTAAGTAAGGCGACTTAGTAAGCTGCTTAGTCAGCACGATTGCGCATCTTGTCACGCTTGTCAAGAGATAAAAAAAAAGTAAAAATATGTTTTAGCATATCTTTTTATGAACGTATAAAGATTGCTACTAAAAAACTAAGTCTAATAAGCTTACGTAAGTAGAACGTAAGCTAATTTTAGAGGCTTATATCTTACTTACTTAGAGTTTAATTAAAGGGTGAAAAAAATAGGAGTTGCTTACGTAAGCGCCAATTACGTAATAGCTTAGTGATCTTTTAGTATATTAACTCCTCTTCTCTATTCTAACTTGCTTTTTTTGTAGCACCTCCTCTTTGTCCCGCAATCTTTCTTAATTTAAGCATGAAGTTTATACTTTATATTTACAAAATAATCATGTTTCTTAAATTAGTAATATACAAAGAAACTCTTCTAGAAGTATTACTAATACTGTTTAATAAATTAAACAAAAATCAAACTTTTTTTTCTACTTTTAGACTCAAAAAAGTTTGTCCTACAAAGATCTTAAATAAAGCAAAAAGAGTGCTTAATAAAGACCTTACTAGAAGCCCTAAAAAGACAAATTAACTTCTGTTAAAAGAAGATAGTCTAGATCTTTCTATTAAAAGCTTCTAAAGCTTTTTTAGAAAACAGAACTATTTTGTTAATGTTTCTTAAAAAAGACGCCTTTAGACGCTAAAAAGGCCTATTATTAGTGTATTTACGCTAATTAAACACTTAACCACCTTAAAAATCTTTACTTTAATAAATTTATATTTTGAAATAAGTTCGCTATGAAGCGAAGGCATAGTGCTAGGACTAAAGAATACTAATCACGTTAAAAAAATAGGGTTAGAAGAAAAATATTGTATACTATTAATACAAGTAAGTCTGAAAAAAGGCTAATTAAATAAAAAAGACTTTTAGAGATCTACTATTTTTCTATTATTTTAATCTATTTTGAGCAGGTTTACTAATCTAGTTATAGGTCAAGATATTTCTATCAAAGTTCGGGGGGCGATTTGGATAGGTGGTAGATTGAAACTAGTAGTAATTAAAAGCCCTTTAATTACTACTTCTTTTAGGAATTCAGACTAACGTGGTTCACAAGCGAGCGAGCGTATCCTCACCAACGCGTCAACGTCGACACGAAAACGCGAGATGCCTTAATAACATAACGCCTAATCTACTTATACTTATGCAGATCTACAGCTTGCTCTTTTTAATATTAATTCTTAACGCGTTTAAAGTAGCTATTAAGCTGCTAGAATTTATAATTTTTTTAAATCTACTCTTAAGCATTAACGCGCTAGGAGATGCCTTTAACGCAACTGCGAACTAAACTTAAAGCGCCTACACAAGTTAGAAGAAAAAGCTATAGTTAAGCGTATTCTTAAAAAGTCTACGCAAGGATTTGCGCCTACAGAGCTTAATATTTAAGTAATAGCTAATAAACTATTAAATAAGCGCGCTAGCAACTTAATTAGCAAAAACTAAGTAAAGAACTTTATTAAGTAGACTTTTAAGCTTTGTACGCGCTAGAGCTATCTTTATAATTACTAGCAAGCCGCCTGTAAGGATCTAGCGGCTATCTAGCGCTAGTTTAACTTAGTTAAGTCAATAAAGAAGAAGTAGAGGATTATAAATAATAACATCTACAACTTTAATAAAATTAGCTTTATAATAAGTGAAATTTAATTATAAATAGTTATTACAGGCTTAGAAGAGCATAGCAAAAAAAAAAAAGTATGGCTAGGTAACTATAAGTTAGTTACTATAATCTAAGGCGTAAGCGTATTAAGTTACTAAATACTACTTTTTACTATCTTTGTAGGCAAAGTGCTTATTAACGTTTAGTTTAAAAATCTACTTGCTAACTAAGTTCTTTAAGTTAGTCTTAATAGCTAGATAAATAATTAGCTTACTCTTGCCTAGTTAAAGCACTTTAATACCTATACAAACAGCTGTACTATAACTAAGTATTAACTGCTTATTATTAATAGCTATAAGAGTTACTACTTAATTCATTTTTAGAATTTTTGTAAAAAGAAAAATAATTTTTTTTTATATACCTACGTACTTGTTTTACTTATTATAGCTTTTTAATACTGCCTGCTTCTTGCTATTAAAGCGTAAGTATAGCAATGCAGTTTTAGGCTTAGCACGCAACTATACTAACTATATTAGCAAAGAAACTTTTCTGCTAGCTTTTAAAGCTGCTTTTAAGCAGTTTATTTTTTAAAAAAAAATTTAAGCTAGCTTTTAAGGCGCTAGTTTAGTCCTATATAACTTATAAGTAGTGCTATTGAAGCTTAATATAGTAGTGCAGACACTAAAACAATTAATATAATAAGTAGCTGCTTAGGAGGCGTAGACACTGCGTAACACGCGCAAAGTTAAAGCTTAAAGTACTCTTATTTAATAAAGAGTAAGAAACTACTTTAAGTTTTCTACAAACTTACTTAATAAGCAATTATATAGTTAAATAAAGAGACTTAGCAAATAGCACATAAAATAATACTTATAATAAAAAAAATAAACGGCCTTTTTAAGGCTCTAGATAGAGCAAATAAGTAAAAAGGCTGTAAGCGGGAATATATATAAATAGAGAAGACTCTTACTATTAGCAAAGTTCGAGAAGTATTAGCTAAACAGGTAGGTAGCAGTTATGGTAATAGTAAGAGTGCGTTTAAGAGGGTGCGAGGAAAGAGGCGGTGCAGGCGTTGCAAGCAGACTAGACACAACGCTCGTAACTGCGCAGTTAAGATAGATAGTACAAGTAATGATAGCGCTTCTAATAATTAATTTAGTATATTGCAATAGTATATTAATTGTGATAAAAGTGCGTGATATCGTGTTGACGTTGACGCGTTGGTGAGGATACGCTCGCTCGCTTGTGAACCACGTTAGTCTGGATTCCTAATTCCTATAGTAAATCCTGCAATAAAAAAAGGTAAGTTAAATATACTGTTTTTTTCTACTAATAGGCTAATTACTTTATTTTTAAATTGTAAAGTCGCGGTCATTTTCTATATAAATAAAGGAATTACTAACTTCTATATAGACTAGAAGTTTCAGCAGGATAATGCTAAGATATATAAAACTTAAAAAGTTTTATCTTAGTTTTCTAGGAATAGGATATTGCTTTTTAAGCATCCTGCCTATAGTCCTAATCTAAATCTTATAGAAAACGTGTGGGCTTTGATAAAAGACGCTTTAGCTAAGAGGCCTATTACTTCTTTACATATAGGAAATAATAAGAGAAGTATAGCAGCCTTTGAGGCTGCTATAAAGGAGGAATGGGATCAATCACTCCAGAAGGTGATTGATAATTGTATTTTATTATTACTAAGGCGTTGATTGCATGTAAAAGAAGCTAAGGGCTAGTACACTAAGTATTAGTAAGATATTTTAGTTATTTGCTTTAGAAAAATCTTTTGAACAAGCTCTGTACTATTACCTAATAATTTATCCTAGAATTGCGTTCAAACTAACACACAAAAGACATAAGCTAGTATTATTTAACATATGTGATTTATAGCGATTTTTACACCTTTAAAAAAAATCATTTTCTTTATTAATCTTGAGTTTTTTTATCTGTACCTTTACTGCGAGAGTTGAGCACAGTCGTGCTGACGAGGCAGCTACTAAGTCTTTCCACTTAAGGAGGGAGATCTTGGCTTTCCAAATCACTAACTCTTTTTAGTATAGTCCTTCTGGTTGTTGGAATATAAAGATTTCTAAACAATTACTTTTATAACGTCTTTCTATTCTTGTTACCCCTTTGTATCTTAGCTAATGCTTTCTATTACACTATAAAACGCAAAGAAATCTAATTTTATATAACAATTATTTATAAGATTGATTGTCAGTTAAAACATTATATCGAACTTTATCAGTCTAACAATACTTAGATAATTTAAGATTAACTTCCCTTTATTTACTACTTGTATCAAGACGTATTTAGAAAACTGTAGTAGACTAACTGCCTAAATACTGCTTATAAAACTATTAGATTATTTTTGCTAAATTACTACTACATTAGTGTAGTTTCTCTGTATAATCAGAGCACTAAAAAACTTAAAGCTACAAAAACATTAAGAATAGATAACTTTAAGAAAAGATATATTAGTTCTAGCATTTGTCTATTTGCCTTACTAATTCTTTGTGTTTAGAAGCCTAATAGAGATATTTAGATTTATGTTAATTGCTGTAAACTTAACGCAATTACTTAAAAAAACTTATATTTAATTTTTTGTATTGATAAGCTACAAGCCCATACGCATAGAGCTAAGTTTCTTACTAAATTAAATATACGCGCGGCTTTTGACAACATTTAAATAAACCAGAACTTTAAGAATTACAATACCTTTTAGACTTAATATAGAATATATAAGTTAAAGGTGCATCTATTTCAAATTATACCACAGCTTTACTACCTATTAATATTACATAAGTAATATGTTAATGAAGAATTTTAAGAACTTTTGTATAGTCTACTGAGACAACATTTTTATCTACTTTTAATTAAAACTAGAACATATCCTTTACGTACAAAAGGTACTAGAAAGACTATAGCAAGTAGGCTTCTAAGTTGATATCAAGAAGAGCAAATTCTATGTTATAAGGACTAAGTACTTAGGCTATATTTTAACTAATTAAAGGTTAGAGGTATATTCTAACAAAATTCAACCTATTAACAACTAGGTTTTACCTACTACTATTATAGGTGTAAGATTATTTTTTAAGTTCATATGATTTCATAAGCAACTGATACTAGAATAATTAAAAATTACTAAACTGCTATTTATATTCTAAAGCCTTTTGAAGATATTTGTATAAAATTGAGATTATAAAATGGCCTTTAAAAGGCTAAAAGCCGCATAATTAGAAAATCTTACCTTGTATTACTATTACGTAGAATATAATACTAAGGTAGAGACTAACGCATTAAATAGTATTGTTATAGGCATTTTTTTTTAAAACATCAACTAGATAAGAAATAAAGTCTAGTAGCGGTCTTTAGTCAGGTCTTATTTGGGTCTAAACTAAATTAAAAAACTTATAATAAAGAACCTTTTGCTGCAATTACAGCGTTTAGCGAGCAGTAAGTTAAATTAGCATAAGCTTACTTTTAAAATAACATGTTTTTAGACTATTCCTTACTAGAGTACTTTAAGAATACAAAGGTCTTAGACGCTAGACAAGTATATTAAGCTAAAGAGCTTGCCTTTTTTTGTCTCTATATTTAACATACACCTAGGAAGAATAACGCTTATATAAATAATTTTTGTTGCGTAAGCAGGATGTAGAAAACTTAAAGTCTACTAAAGCTTATAATTGTTCATAGGTTTATCTTTAACTACACTAACTAGCTAACTAAATTAACTCTAACCTTGCTCTTACTTATGGTGCCTAACTCTACGCTTAAATTTTATTTCTGTATATAGTCAAAGACACCTTAGATCGTATGAATTTAGATTTGCTAGAATTAATTAAATATTATTGATAAATAAATTGTACTATGTTTGAAAAAAAGCATAATCTATTGCAATATAAGAATTAACTTAAAAATAAGCTAGTTTTGTATTTAAACTACTTTTGCGTACTTCCTAACTATTTACTCTGCACCTGGACAATTTAAAAAGCATATAACTAGGTTTTCTCTGTTTACCTAAGCACCATAAAAACTTAATAGTGAATAGATTTATAATATTCATAGAAAATTATAGACGCGACCTGCAAATGATATGCATAAAACTGCATAGCCTATTACAAAGCATATCTAAGATAAATCTAAATTTCTAGAAAAATTTACCTTCTACTAATTCTTGAATATCTAATGCAGCACTTATATATTAACTTGTTATAAACCTAAGAAGAGAGAAGGTACAGACTGTGTATAAAGGATAAAGGCAGGAAGAGATCCTAGACTACCTAAACAAAGGAAAAGCCTTTGTGTGCTAATAGTCAACGCTACCTTGCACTAGGCACGTGATCTTACGGGCCTTGGCGGAAATCCTTTATAGGACAAGTTACATGCGTCCTATAATGTACTACAAAATCTTATAATGTCTTACGCATAGGACAGCATAGGATTCTGTAGAACAGCATAAGATTCTATAGGATAGTATAACACTCTCTTAGTATATAGTTGTAGGTATTAAGCTTTTATAGCTTAGTGTGTTTAACTTTAAGTATAATTTAAGAATTACTTAATTTTTAACTTTTTTATATTATTATATTGTTTTACTAAACGTGCTAACATAACTTTATCCTATTTATATTGATCTACTAATTATGTTAGTATAACCTCTATCTATTGCACTTACTTATTTTAAAAGAACTTACATAAATTATTTATATATAATTTTTATACTTTAAACACTGTTAAAATACGTAATACTGCTATAAACACCTCTACTAATATCTTAACTACAGGACAACTACGCAAGCTCATAAGCTTAAAACTTATTATAGTAATTATAATAAGCTTAAAAAATAGCTACTTTAAGTTAACAGATACTTCTATATTAAAGAGACTAAAATTAACAACAACAACGCAGTTATATAGGCGTTTTTATATTTCTATAAAGAGTTGCTAAAAAGTAGGCTAGTTCTATTTTTTCTTAATATAGAGATATTACTATTGATAAAAATAAAAAATAAAGCACTTCTTAAAGACTAGGACAACTTTAAAATAAAGATAAAAGGTATTTTTACTTTTTAAGAAATTTGTAGTAGTAGAATAAAAGATTTAAAGTTATAATAAACGCGCTTTATAGCTAACTAAATAATAAAGTTTTAGCAGTACTAAATAGTTATTGGATAAAATAACAACACTTTAATATAAATATACTGATAAAGTCTTAAACTAGCTGTATAAGTAGAACTTATGCAAAGTAGAGCTACTCTTAATATACTTAACAAACTTATAGCTAAGGCTATTAAAGTAGATATTAATTTTTATAAGCTAAAGTTAGAAAAATAACTGTTTTTATAAGAAAACTACATACCTAGAAATATAGACGCTTCACATTATTAAATATTCTAATATCTATACTCTAACTAAAGTTTATAATAAATAAAATATTATATAACTAACAGCTATAAGCCTATATACCTTAACAACTTTAAGAAGGAACTTAGGAAGAACAAGTTTTAAAATAACAAGAGTAGTAAGAAAAAAATGACTTGCTATATATATAGTAAAGAAGGTTACATAAAGTAGGACTGCTAGAGCTAAGGCAAAGTAATATAATAGTTAAATATTCTTTACTATGTAGTATAAGCAACAATTTAGAGAAAAAATAAAATATTATTACTTAACCTAGTATTACAGTCTAAGGACAGAACTAGGTAAATATTAATAGTATAAATAACCTTTTTATAAATATTTAAAAAGAAGCTTTAGACAATAATATTTTTTAGATAATGCGTAACAAAGGAATAAAAGCAACCCTAGCTAACTAAACTAACTATAGAAAAATAGCTAGGTTTTAAGAAACCTACTAGCTCTCTACACTAGTTATATAGGAAGAGTTAATAGACTAAGAAAATTTACTACTAGCTATATAGAAGTACTACACTACACTAGATAAGCAAGATATTAATATATAAGTCTTACTACCTTTAGAAACATAATACTTAAATAACTTAGCTACAAAGATCAACGTTCTACTAAAGTAGCTTAAATAAACTAAAGATATTTCTATAAGACTCTATAAAGAAGTGTTAATAGAATGTTATAAGTATACTAATTTACTAGAAGTAGACTTAAGGCATTTTAGAATAGATTAATATATTAGCTTTTAAATTAAGAAAAAAAGGAAATTTATAAAAAACTTTAGGCAGTATACTAGAGGTAAAAGATATAAGAAGTTAGTGATAATAGCATAAACTATTAGATAGATCTGCGTAACCTAGAACACGCAAAGTACTTATAGACTGTATATATATATAATAGCTGCACTATACACTACGTAGACAAGTACAGATAAGGATAGTTTTTAAAAAAACTAAAAAAAATACCTTAATATAAGTACTTATAGTACAACTGCTTAAACAGTAAATGCGTAGTATATATATAAAATAAATAATATAGCTTATACTTTTATAAATATAATAATTTAGAAAAGACTCTGCAAATGCACATAACATAGTAGAATAATTATAAGAATAGAACTTGTACATAAAAGTACAACTAGCTCTTATAGTACACGTATTTCTATATTAAATGTAAACTATATATAGTTGCTAAGAAGTTTTATAAATTTAGTACATAGTTTATTTTAGATAGACGCTTAAGACACCTAGAACTACTAGGGAAATTAACGCAGTAAATCTTTTAAGCCTCTCTAAGCTACTAGTAAAGCTTAATAAATATTTAATAATAGTATTAGTAGATTTTAGCTTTTAAGCTAACTTTATTTTCTCTTAAGTAGTATAAGTAGGAGGCCTATTAATACTAAGAAAACAAGAACTTTACCTACTATATATAGTAAATAGTTAGCCTATACTAGGTAAGATAACTATTACGTACAAAGTTAACAATATAATGCTTAGTATCTAGAAATATAAAGAAAAGTTAGACTTAGACGTTTTTAGATTAGCTACTTATAATATTATATTAAGAATTCTTTAGTTATAGGAATATAACTTATAAATTAACTAAAAGTTAAAGAAGTTTTTATTTATATGCTATAGACTAGACGTATCTATAAGCTAGCCTACGTATTTAACAACTATAATAGTAAATAAAAAGAAGATTAATAATATTGCTAAGAGATAGTAAACTTTAACTAATAATAGCCTTAAAATCTAAGAGTTGAACTTAACAAATACTAGTAAAGCACTTCTAGATTATAAAGTTGAAGTTTTAAAGTAATATGTAACTCTAAATATCTTAAAAAAGTATAAGGAATTTTAGCACTTTTTTATAAAAGTAGTAAATAGTAAAGCCTTACTAAGATACTAACTTTAGAACTATAAAATTGTCTTAAAAGAAAAAAAGACTTTACTTTTTAAGCTAATTGATTCATAATTTAAGATAAAACTTAAGAAACTTAGGCCTAAGCTAAATAAGAATTTAAAGAAAAGATATATTAAACTTTTAATATTACTAGTAAAATTTCTTTTACTCTTTATACTAAAAAAGACTAGGCTACTTAAGATATGCGTTAACTACTAGAAACTTAATAATATAACAGTAAAGAATTAATATTTTTTACTAAATATTATAAAGCTTTAGGATTAATTATTTAACGCTAAAGTCTTTATAGCATTAGACTTTTAAAATAGATATTACTTTATTAAAATATAAAAAAGTAAAGAATGAAAGACAGTGTTCTAAGTATAATATAGACACTATAAATACACTATTACGCTGTTTAGGCTTATAAACGCTCTAGTAATATTTTAAGAACTTATTAATGATATATTAAGAGTATATTTAGACAATTTTGTTATAGTATACTTATGTAATATTCTTGTCTACTTTAAGAACTTAAGGAATTATGTAGAACACGTCTATATAGTACTAAAGTGCTTAAACTAGTTTAACTTTTAACTTAAACTAGAGAAATGCAAATTTTGTAAAAATAAAGTTACTTTTTTTAAATATATAGTAGGAGTATAAGGAGTATAAAGAATTAAAGAAACAATATAGGTAGTTAAGAAATAGCTACAACTAAAAATAATAAAAGAATATAAATATTTCTAGAATTTTTAAACTTTACTTAATAGTTTATTAAGAACTACTTTAAAATTGCTAATTTGCTAACAAGACTTACAAAGAAGAAAATACCTTTTAAGTAAAGTAAAAAAGTAGAAGACGCCTTCTAGATGCTTAAGAAAGTAAGTATAAGATTAGTATACTTTTGTATATTTTAAGTAAAATAACTATTACACTTTAAAACTAACGCCTTAGACTTTATGCTAGAAGGTTATACTAGTTAACTGTACAAAAGTAAATAGCACCCTATTATATACTATTTATAGAAATTCTTAAGACTAGAAAAACAATATAATATCTATAATAAAGAGCTATTAGCTATTATTATATACTTACAGCATTAGAGAGTATGTGTAAAAAGCTACTTAGAACTTATAATATTTATAAATTATAAGAACTTAGTTAACTTGACAACTACTAAGGTACTTAACTTGTAATAAGTAAAATAGTTAGAATTACTTAAAGAATACAAGTTTAAGATTATATATATACTAAGAAAAAACAACAGTAGAGTAAACTTCTAGCTAATAATACAATATTATAGGAAGTAAGGGAATTATTAATACTATAATACTTAAAATAAATAAAGATAGATTATTAGAAATAGCAAAAATACTAAACGTAATCTTATAAATAATATACAACATACTGAAAGAATTATAAGAAGTAATTATTGAATAATACTGTAATAACTTAGTCCATAGTTACTTAAGTATTACTTAAACTATAGAACTTACTAAGAGAAATTACAAGTTTGTAAGAATAAAAATAAAGCTACTTTTTTTATAACTATATGCGTAGACAATTAGAAAAATAAGTATAGTACCTACGCACCTTACAAAGAAATATAGGTAATAAAACTACTTAACGTACTGTAGTTAGATATTGCTATAGACTTTGTTATAGGACTACTAGTCTTAAAAAACCTTATTACTAAAGTAGCTTATAACGCAATTCTTGTAGTAGTTGATTAATTTATAAAATAAGCAAAGTACATTACCTTTAAAAAAGATTTCATAGTAGTACAGCTAGCACAGATTATTAACAAGTAAATTATTAGATACTATAGCATACTAAAGTTAGTAATTAGTAATAGAAATAAGCTTTTTACCTTTAACTTTTAGACAACATGATTAGCTGTAATTAAAATAAAATAAAAGCTATCTACAGTATACTATCTGCAAACAGATAAATAAACTAAATGAATAAATTATATAATAAAAGCTTACTTTAGGATACATGTTGATTAACAGCAAAATAGTTAGGTATTATTACTACTTATAGTATAAATAGTATATAATAATAAAATTTTAGAATTTATAAAATAAAAACTATTTTACGTAAACTATAGAAGACACCTAAATCTTTTTATATAAACACTTCTAAGCTAAAAAATAGAAGCAGCTATTGCTATACCTAATAAGCTAAAGATAGTGTATAAGTTACTCAAGACAACACTTAAGAAGGCTTAATACTAAAGCATTTTATATATTAACTAGAAATAAAAAATAGCACATTAGCTAAAGAAAAGGGATAAAGTATATTTGCTCACAAACAATCTTTGCACTAAACAACTTAATAAAGAACTTAATAACATTAAGGTTAGACTATTTTAAATTCTAGACTAGAAGGAACTAGTTATATATACACTTAACTTTCTACATAATACCAAAATCTACTCAAAATTTTATATTAATATGTTAGAACTAGCACATCTAGAAATGCTATTATAAAAAAGTTTTTACTTAAAAATAGAAGAAGATAATATTATTACATTTAAGAAGATCCTTGCACACTAAGTATAGAATAATAGCAAAAAATACTTAGTTAAATAGTTAGAATACTTAAATAGCAAGAATATATTATAACTAAATGTAAACTTTATAAATTATTACTAACTGCTTATATAGTACTATATAACTTACTTAGGAAGTTGTTAAAAGTAGAATTACTTTTTAAATAGGTAGAATAGAACGCGCTCTAATTTAACGACAGCGTGCTAGGTATTAAGCTACTTTTTAGGATACTAACTTTATAGTTAATATTCTCCGCAGCTTTTAAGGCTTTAGTTTTCTTAATCAATTTTTTTAACTTATTTATAAACTGCTGCTTATAACGCGCTAGCACCTTATGCTATTTCTAAAGATAATATTTTTTTGCACGCGCTGCTAATAACGCCTTAAGCGTAACTAACTCTGCTGTATTAATTCTAAACTTCTGCTGCTCTAATTAGGCTAACTTTTAGTTTAGCTGCAAATAATCTAGCAACAGCACCTCTACTAGAACATACTTTTTAACTTTATTTTTATAATTATTTCTATACGCTTTCTTTAATAAAAATATTTAACACAGTAGACTCTTCTTAACACAATATTAATAGGCGACTATAGTAAGTTAACTAATACTATTTAGAAATTTACTAAGTGCGTGATAATAAGCAGTACTGCAGAAAACTATTAGGCTAGTTTATAAAGACAAGAACGTAGAAGGGAAAGATAGTGTTACAAACTTAAGAAGTGAGAAGGTACAGACTATATATAAAGGATAAATGCAGGAAGAGATCTTAGACCTAAACAAAGGATAAGCCTTTATGTGCTAATAGATAATGCTACCCTGCACTAGGCACGTAATTCTACGGGCTTTAGTAGAAATCTTTTATAAGACAAGTTATATGCGTCCTGAAATGTATTACAAAATTCTACAATGTCTTATGCATAGGATAGCATAGGATTTTGTAGGACAGCATAGGATTCTGTAGGATAGAATAACACTCTCTTAGTATATAGTTGTAGGCATTAAGCCTTTATAGCTTAGTGTGTTTAATTTTAAGTGTAATCTAAGAATTACCTAATTCTTAAATCTTTTGTGTTATTATATTGTTTTGCTAAACGTGTTAACACAACTCTGTACTATTAACATTAATCTACTAATTTTGCTAGTACAACCCTCGTCTATTGCACTCACTTATTCCAAGAGAACTAACACAGATTATCTACAGACGATCTTCACATAACCTTAAAGAATTTTTAAGAGATAAGTCTTATCATAATTAAATTATAGTAGTAATTAACTACTTATTCAAGTAGGCTATTTTTATCTTGTGTTATGAAATTATTAACGTAAGAGGTATAGCTAAATTATTTATTGCATAGGTATACTGTTTTAGCTATATACCTAACACAGTAATCTTTAGTTAAGAACTTTAGTTTGTATTTAGTTTCTAGTCTAAGTTCTATTAGATCCTAGGCGTTAAGGTTAAGTTATGAACCGCCTAATGTAAAAAGACTAATAATTAGACAGGAATTATAAATAAATATACTAACTTAAGGCCAAAGATATTTATACCTTACTACTAAAATAGCTAAAGTAAACTACTGCCTTTAATTGATAGTGTACAGATTTCTTTGCTTTATTTTTCTTTTAGCATGTTTCTGTATTTGATCCTATATAAATCTAATCCTAAGTAGCGCTAGGACTAGAGGTAGCCAACTAATATTTTTACCCTTACTAACGAAATAAATTACAAGAATACACTAGCCTTAGCTACTTAGATATTATAACGCCTAGAAAATATTAAGGAATTATTCCAGAAAGGCTAGAAAATTAATATATACTACAATTAATTGTTGCTACTGTTTATTAAATTAGAACATTAAAAATAAAGTCTCTCTTAATATTAAAAACCCTATAACAAATTATTTAAGCTAAAAACTATTAGCTGAATAAAAAGGACTTTTTAAAGTCTTTAAAAAAGTTAGTTACTTGTTCTACATTATGCACCTCCTGCACCTCCATCGCAATCTTGTTGCCAGCTATAGGCTGGCAATTGCCGTTGAACACGTTTTAGTTAGTGTTGTTTTTTTGGTACCTTTAGCAAATTTTTTGACCCTGATTTCGCTCGGTGGTCTAAGCTTTTCTGCTCCGAGCGCTTAGCGCGTGGACCTTATCCACTCACCGTTTGAATTTCGTTAACTACACACAATCTTTTTTTGACTTTTGCGACGGATTTGTAGAGGGCAGCTGCTTTTCACTTTTTTAGAAAACCTATTTGGACTACAACAACAATAACCACCTTTGATACCTTAAAAATAAATACTACTTTAAGTCACTAGAAAATTTTAAATATATAACGCTTTTACACTAGAGCTATTATGTAAAGAGTTTTAAAACTTCCTTTTTAAATAAGAAGCTCTAAAGCTAGCCTCTACTTTAATTTTAAGTATTAACATTTAAGAAGTTAATAAAGTATTTGCTATTAAAGCGGATTAGTTGAAGTTAAGATACTATATTAGTGAAGTTAAACATAATTTCAGTTTAACTTAGTACCTAGCTTTGAACTTTAAAGATGCTTTTTATAAGCTTAAAGCCTTTTGAAACAAAGATGTTATATACCTAAGATTTTTTATGTTTTAATTAAAGTAGATTAAAGCTTAAAAGAAAAGTAAAAAAGACATGACTTTACTATAAGATTGTTATATATAAGAAAAAGAGTTTTTTTTTCAATAAAGATTTCGTACTACAACTAGGCTAGCTTTAAACTTTTACTTCTTACTACTTTTACTTAAAGATCTAAAGAAAATTGCTCCTCCTCTTTATAAAAGGAGAAGAAGCTAGAGAAAAGCCTACTACTCTTTTTCTCCTCCCCTGCCTCTTTTTGGAGGCACTGCTCTTCGTCCTCCTCTCCTAGCGGAGCAACTAGACCACTACTGCTAGTTCTACTCTAGCGAGTAAGGGCCTCTAAAAAGGCAACCTAAATAGCTAGTAAATAGATAGCGTTCTAAATATCTAGAAGGACCTAGTAAGTTAAAACTAAGAGGAAGTTATTAATAGCTTCTTTTTCTAGCTCCTTGTTACCTAAACCTTTCTAGCTAGGACAAGGGCTGCCGCCTGCACCTACTCTTTAGTAGAAAGGCGGTTCTCTACCAAATTCTTCTTATACTCTACAGCAGCAAGGAGGTCTATAGTAGTAAAGAGTTTGGAAAACTTTGTTTTAATATACTCTAGTATTCATATAAGTTAACCTTAAGTTTTAAAAGTTAAAACATATTAAACTTATATAAAGCACTTTTTCTTCTACTATATATAATAAGCGCATTTCTTAAATCTTACAAAGTAAACTAATATTTAACTCTAAAAACACTTTGTGTAAAAGCGGGCACTAAGTATAAGTAAAAAAAGCAATACACCTCTAATAAAGCCCTTAAAAAGTAGCGCAGCAGTATAGTATATATGTGTATGTGTATACATATTTGTGTAGGTGTTGTTTTAAAGAAGTAGAAAAATTATACACAACATATTATTATTATATTAGAATAGCAAACGCTTAAATCGGGCTTAACACTACTTTAGGTTCAAGTTGCAGTAACTGCTTATTAAAAGTCTACAATAACAATAAAAGACGTTATAAAGTTAATAACAAAAAATCTGTTCAAAATACACAGCTACAAGGCTATCTGTCTACTGGGAGTAGGGGTAGTATAACAAACACGTTACAAATCCTTTATTTTTACTGCTAACTTACTTAGGCTAGATTAAATAAGTATTAGACTTAGCCTAATTATGGCCTAGTTATAGGTATAAAGACAGCTTAAGATCTATACTTGCTTCACAGATCTTTAATATTCTTTCTTACAAGGCCTAAAGGTGTTTGATTAGAATTAAAGCTTACTTGTAGATTACCACGCACTCCCATATACCTCTACCGTAAATTCTTCTGCCGATACTAATCCGTAAGTCTTGCTTGCGCCGTTACAAGCGCCTTTCTCGCGCTTGCTTTTCATCTAGTATAGTTATTTTAGACAAAGTCTTTATACTTCTAACTCTAATTAAGCAGCTGCGTTATAGCCGCCTTTAATTAATTTTAGAAACTTAAGCTTCTACTGCTTTTACTAATATAGCACCTGCGCTTGAACTAAGTATAATAACTACTAGCGCTCTGAAACCTTCTGAAAGTAATCGTTTAAGAAATTAAAATAAAAACTTATAGTAAAAGTATGCCTAGAATAAGTACAGATGGATGACAAAAAGAAAAAGTAATTTTGAAAGTTGTCTTTTTTAAAGATATATAACTAAATAAACAGATACGCTAGAACTATAACTTTTTGAGTTTTGAAAAGTACATAACTTCTCCTTTAAGTTAGGCTAGCTTTGTCAGCAGAGAAAAGCAGCGGAAAGGCAGTGAAAGTAAGTAAAAAAAAGCCTAGTTAAATCTAACAACAACTTTTTATTCACAGTATCTTTTATGCTCAAAGTAATAAGTCCTATATAATAATACGACTTCTAGAATATGCTTCAGTATAATGTTATTTTAATTATTATGTCCAAAGTTTGATTAAAAAATATTTTTTGAAGGTTTTTTTATATTAAATTAGCTAAAGCCAGTAACTAGTACTTAGTATACTAACCCTTAGCTGCTTTAACAGCCAAATAACGCCTAGGTAAAGAGTTAATACAATATTAATCGCTTGTTGTAGTATAAGGTCCCACTCTTCTAAAATTGCCTTTTTAAACAATTCTACTGCTTTAACGCTTTTACCTATGTTTAAAAAGGCAATAGACCTTTTTTATAGCGCGCTTTTAAGTGGATTCTAAACTTTTTCGATAGGGTTTAAATTCGGGCTATAGGCAGGATGCTCGAAAAGGGGAATTCTATTTCTAGAAAACTAGGCGATAACTTGCGGCGTTTAATAGATCTTAGCGTTATCCTGCTGAAATTATCAGCCTCAATAGAATACGCTATTAGCTTTTTGATTATTAAAAACCATTTAAAAAATATCAAGTAGCCTTCAGATTTTTTTTTTTAAAATCTACTTTTACTTTATTTTTTCATTTTTCTTGGGCGAGATTGCAGGCGGAACCGTGCTGACTAAGCAGCTTACTAAGCCGCCTATCTTAAAGAAGAAGTTCTTGGCTCTCCATATTCATAACTTTTTTACCTATAGCCATTCTAGTTATAGAAATATAAAGCTTTAAAAACAATAACCTTTTTGATATCTTTTTTTCTGTCACCCCTCTATAACCTTTTCTTATTTCTATTTCCTTAGAATTCGGAATCGCATTTAGAACTTTATAGTAATTTTCTTTACCATAAGTGCTTTAAATTAGCTAACATTTTATCATCTTGCTAATATAACTCCAGTAGCTTAATAATTAAAAGAAGGATATAATAGAGCTAGCTTTTAAGAAGTATATTAGTCTATGTTTTTTTTATAAAAACCGCATATCGACTCGCTGCAAGTTAGAGATGAAAGTGTTACCTTAAATTGTTCTATTGCTTTCTTATATACTTATATTCCTGTCTAGCTTTCCTTGTTTGTTTATTCTTCTATCTTAGGCATAAATAATATCCTAGTAGAAAGAAGGGCACTTTCCGTTTAAGCTCGTAGTGGTATTAGATATAGAGATGTTGTGCGAAGCGTTTTCTCTGCCTCTTAGTATAATATAAGCAGTATTAAAATTATTAAGCTTATTAACGTATTTGTCTAAAGTAGAGTTATCTAATTATTCCTAGAACTATTAAAACTACTACTGAACATTATTGTTGTAACTTTGGTTTATCAAACTTATTGCTATGTTTATAGTACTAGAGGTTTTCCTCCTAAACCTTAAGCCTAGTTAAAAGTCTTTAGTAGTAAACTTTTTAAGTATTACACTAAAGGCTAGTTAATTAAGTACGTTGTTAGTAGTATTACAAAACTCTTGAATTTTTGCCTTTAAACATATCAAGACTTAGTTCAATAGTAGCTATCCTAGAATTTCCTCTAGACTTTTATATAGTGGCCTAAAGTAGTAATCTCTTTTCTTGGCTGCAATATCCTAGTTAAAACTAACCTATCCTATTAATTTTAGAGCCTAGTACACCTTATAGTCTTTAGGCATGTATTTTACAATACTATATATGTAGTATAGGCTATTTATCTCTACGTTGTTTAGATAGGCTGCTCTTAGCTTAGTAAATAGTCCATTTTTAGTATTAGAAATAGAAGAACTATTATTTCTTTTGCTAAGAAGCTCTGTATTAGTTTCTTATGCAATAGAATACGCATAGTTAGTAAGTTTATTTGAATGTCTTTTTGTTATAGAGTAAGTGTCGCAACGTGTACATGTATCCTCTAGCTGGAGTACGATTCATCGATCGGTCGGTATTTTGTTTCCGACAGTAAGCTATAAGCATGTTAATAGTTAATAGTCTAAGCTTTAGATTGCCTAGAGACTTAATAAGATCCTCTATTTCTACGTAAATGTCTGCTAGCATGCTTGTCTTTTTGTATGCTCTGCTAATCTTATCTGCTGCCTTTTTTACTTTCTTAGTTGTAAAAGTTGCACAATAGTTAGACAGCATAATCTAGTGTATCTTAGCATTTGCGCCTTCTTGTTCTAGCTAAGAAATCTTCTCTATGCTATTTATCTTCTAATCGTAGAATTTAAGAAAACAATAAATTAAATCTAACTTATACATATTGTAATTATTACTATCTAGGGAGGTGGGTACATAGCAGATTACTACCTCTTTGTCTATTCATAGTAGAAGTTAGAAGAAGAGAATGTATTGCTCTTCTTAAGAAATTTGCTTGTTCTTAATGTACATATTAGCAACAGAAGCAAAATCAGTGTAGTACTCTACTAGCCTAGGCTAGTTTTATACAAATTTATAGACATAAGCTTAAAAGTAAAAACTTTTGCCTATCAAAACAGCAGTATCTTTATTCTTTTACTTACTTATTAATTAAACTAACCTCTCTCTACATATCTAAGCAAACATTTTAAAATATATCAGAGCAATTAATCTTTATTAAACAAATAGTCCAGTAGAATAGTGACTTTTATAGTGTTATAAATATTCTTATTATTACCTTGTCTATTAAAGTCTTCTAGAAATTTAGTAACATTTATTTTAGTAGAAACTAATATACTATGTCTTAGTTAAACTACAGACTACACTTAGTTGTGTATAGGTATAGTTATAATATTAATAACTAAGCTTAATAGCGTTAATAGTAACTTGGGACTAGCAGCTGTAGACCTAGCAGAAAGAAGTGTTTCGCTTTCCTATTCTTAACCTGTTTTCTAATTTCTTTTTTTAAAATCTATAGTATAGTAGCACTAATAGGAGTTTTTTGCTTAGATAGTCAACAGTAGTTAGTTAGTAGAGTAATAAATAAGGTTTAATCTTTATCAAAAATAAAATATTTATTTTTAAAGTCTTTTCAGTGTATGCTTATTGAAAAGTAGTTATAGAACTCCTTGCCTTTTTTATACTCCTTATTTTGCTAGGTAGACTTTAATTTGTACCTTTGCTATTTTGATTATCAGTAACGTCTTTATTTCGCTAGAGAGATACTTTATATTAGTGTTTTAGACACATTTAGCTGTAAACTTTTAGCCTTATTCTTATTTTTCCTGAATAAAACTTTTTAGCTCTTTATTTTTACAAATATATATCTTGTTCTAATTTTTGCTAAATAGGCTTCCTACCTCTATTTTGCTAGGTAGACTTTGAATCAGCGTTTAAATATATGTAAGACTGCCTTTATATTACTAGATAGTTTGCTGCCTTTATTTTACTTAACAAACCTTAACTTAGCATTTCTTAACGCATAATTGTTTAATCAGTAAATTTATTTTCTTTCTTAGTTGTTAGTGCTAACTTAGGTAACATGGTCTCTAACGTAGTCTGTAGTAGGGGAAAATGCTAACCCCCTAGAAGTATATTTAGTAGTAATCTCTAGAATTCTAGCTTTTTTAGTGTCTTTGTTTAAGTCCTGTGCTTATGTAAGATTGTTGTACTATTCTTGCAATAATTATGCACTAGTCTTTTTATACACTAAGTTATAGAGTATATCCTCCTAGACTTTGCTACTTATATAGGTGTTAGAGTGTATAAAGACATAGTGCTACAAGGGCAGGTAATTGCTAGTAGTTAGATTATGCAAGAAGAAGGTTAGTAAGATAACAGACTTATTGTAGGTTAGTAAGAAACTATCAGTAGAAGGAGACGCCTATCTAATAGTACAGTACAAGTAGATAAAGAAGAGGTAATGCCTCTATAGTTTTTCCCCCCCTCCGTGTGCTACGGAAGGGGTTATATACCTTAAGATTAGGGAGTTAAGCACTGACCTAGTGTGCAGTAGAATACCACCCTGTGCACCAGCATATGATAAGTTTATAGAATTCAGGTGCTTACTGCATACCTAGAATCTGTAGGTTAGGCGGCTTGTACCTCGATTTTATATAGGAAATTAGTAGATAAGCGGCTAAAGGTAGAAGCAGACACTAATAGTATAGTACATCTTTTCTGTTTAAAGATATAGGTTTTTTATTATTATTGCAGTTTAACGTCCTTTCTCAGCCTAAGGCTATATAGGACGTGCAGGCCGAGGCCTGCAGGTATCTACGTAGGTTTGTCTTCTAAGTTATATACATAGAGGGGGTTATCTAAATACAGGTAAGGCTCTTAGCCTATTAGTAGAAGAGGAGGAGAAGGAGGGGGAGGCTATATATAGAGCTTAGTCGCCTAAACAGGCAATTACATCTAGTTTTTAGTAGTTCCTTTGTACTAAGCCTGTGTACTAACTTTAGCTTCTTTAATAAAGGCTAAAGTCGCCTTAATACCTAGGTCTATTTAAAGTAGATATTGCAGAGAGATGCACTCTATGTAAAAGTCTTCAAGTATTGCCTTGTTATTCTTATATAGTTAGCATATAGAGAGTATATAGGCTGTGTCCTATGTAGCTTTATAGTTGCATAAGCAAACTTTAAAGTCTAAT
Organism: Alternaria gansuensis; assembly: GCA_009289805.1. Lineage (NCBI taxonomy): Eukaryota > Fungi > Ascomycota > Dothideomycetes > Pleosporales > Pleosporaceae > Alternaria > Alternaria gansuensis. The sequence continues at coordinate 96,513 of WBOK01000124.1, forward strand.
AAATTTCTTTTAAAAAATAGCTTGTTAAGTAGCAGTAACTTAGTTTAAGTTAAAAAAAGGCGCTAGATTTATCTCTTCTTATTGTAGAAGTATATATCTGCTTTTTTACTTTCTACTTAAATGTTGCTAAGTAGGTATTTAGATTTTTGCTTATTGCTTTTCTTTTATACTTTTTAAATAGTCTTAACTAATTAGCGCTAGCTAGTTATTTAATCTGCGTGCTAACAACTGCTAGGCTTATTTTATTTATTAAGGAAGTTATTTTTGTAGCCTCTTTTGCAAGAGAGTCTGCTTTTTTATTTTTTAGTATATCTTAGTAGCCTAAGACTTATTATAGTAAAGAGAAGACGCTTTTTTCTTTAAGTTAAATTACTGCCTTAATAGACCTAGTTTGCTACTTTTAGCTAAAGTTATTTAAAGTGCTCTTTAATTAAAATAGAGCTACTTAGTTATCTGCATATATTGTAACGCTCTAGTAGTTGTTTATAAGGCTAACTACTTTCTTTAGTCTTAATGTAATCTCTTCTAGTTTACTATTATAAACTAGCTAGTTATTTTCTATATTGTTTTGTAGTTCTTTTATAAGTATAGCTTTTTTATAGAAAGCAACACTTATTCTATTTCTTTTGCCTTCCTTTATTGCTAAAGCATCTAAGTATATTAAAATGAGGCTGTAATTAACTAATAGCTTCTTATAGAATTCTACTTTTAGGTCTTTTAGCTTGTTTAATATTTAAACTTTGTATAAGGTTCTAGCGTTCTGTAGCGTATAAGCGTACTATTGCAGTTTCTCTATATTAGAGAAAGCAAAGGGGATAAACTAATTTATTTAGTTAAGTTAGTTGCCTTTATTGCTAGTTATAGCATTTTTATAGGGTGGTTTAGATTTTGTAAAGTAGATCTAAACGCGTATTATCTAATAGAGTTGTTAAGCTTAACTCTAGCTAGGTAAAGAGTAGCTTTTAGTTTACTTAAGATTCTAGAAGATAATTTAAAAGTCCTTACAATCTTTCTATTAGCCTAGTTTTAAAATTTTTATCTGCTATTCAGAACGTGCTATTATTTTTCCTAAAATAGTTAGCATTTATAATCTGCTATATTTGTAATATAAGCTAAATACAATTGCTTTATTGCTCTAGGTAAGAGGCCTTTATTAATATTAGCTAGCCTACTAAAGCAGGTAAAGGCTTAAGTTGCTTGTTGTATTCTTATAGAGCAGTAATCTTTAAACTTTAGAGTATTATTAAACAATATGCTAAGCTATCTAACTAGTTTTCTTAGTTAAAAGGTCTTTTTTATAGGTAGCGTAAAGAACCTGCTAGTAACCTTTTTTAATCTTGTCTAATTAGCTAATTCTGTTTTTAAGCTATTAAACTTAATAGCTAGCTTTTTTACTTAGCTAAAGAGATTTGCGTCTTTCTAGTAGTTTAATGTTTCTCCTTATAGATGTTATTAATATAGAGATCTACAGGTCGTTTATGTAGAATAAGGAGTATATATTATTATTTACTGTAATTAATTAGAATAACAGTTTTATATAAACAAGAAATAGAACAGGCGATGCTAGGCTTCCTTACATTGTACTAGTATTAGCTTCCTATAGTTTCTCTGTTTGCCTATTAAAGGATAGCTCTAGTAGCCTTTTAGTAAAGAATAACTTAGTCTATAATATAAAGCAGGTAAGAAGTTGTTAGTTGCATATATTCTTAAGCAGCTTACTTTTAGATAAATAGCTAAAAGCGCCTTAAATATTTAGAAAAGCTATTAAGGTAACTCTTTTCTTTTGCCTCTATTATTAAAGATTGTTATTAAAAAGTAGTATAGCATTAATAGCTAATTTTTTAAGCCTACCTCCTATTTATAAAAGGTAAAGTAGGTCTATTGTTTCTGCTAGTACATAGTCTCTTTGCGTAAAGCCTCTCTAGTGCCTTCCCTAAGCAGTATAAAGAAGAAATAACTCTATATGCCTTTAGAATTAAGTAATTAAGCTTGTTTAGTTTCCTTAAGATAACTTCTCTAGCCTTTCTCTAGCACTATAGTTAGAATCCTAAAGTATAGAGCGTTAAATAGACTCTATAAAAGGTGTTTAGTTAGTATTTATACGCTATTAAGATAACTTTTTAGCTTATTCCATTAGGTCTTAGTAAGGTAGCTTTTATCTTTTTGTAAGCAGTGTAGAGCTCTTCTCTAGTTAACGTTAGTTACTCCTATTTATTGTTTTCCTAGTAGTTGTTAAGCCTTAGTGCTAGTGTAGTAGGAGGTAGTAGAAATACTTCTTCTTTAAAGATTTAGCATTTCTCCTTAAGAGATTTCTTACTTCTAATAGCTAGGATTCTTGTTAAGAAGTTGTTTTTTGTATAGGCTATAGCTTTAAATATATCTTTAGGTATGTTATTTTAGAGGAACTGTTCCTAATAGTTAAGTTTAGCCTTTCTAATAGCTTTAAAGTAATTGTTTTTAGCAAGCAAGTAGTTTCTTTTTTATAAGTATAAAGTATTATCTTCTCTTTTTGCTATTTATTTGTAGTCTTAATAGGCTCTGTGTAAGCTAGCCTTAAGAATATCTAAATTACTAAACTACTAAAGCTATAATTTTAGCTTTTAGTTCTTAAGTAGAGTTAATCTTATAAGTAATTTTTTAATAGCTGTTGTAAAATCCTTTACTATTTTGTCTAAGCTTTCTTCTAAAATATTATTAAGTCCTATAAGAAGCTGCCTTAAGAGGTTGTTAACCGCTTTTAGTATAGCTGATACTTAATCCTTTAGCTTTACTTGCAGTATTTTCTCCTATGAAGTAGTTCTAAAAAGGTTCTTGTTTTTTTTTGTTGCATTTCTTTAGTTAGCCAGGTAGCTAACCTTAATTAGTAATGCTAAAGAAGGTAGCGTAATAGTTTAATCTAGTATCAAAGATAGCTTGCTAGTCTACTATAGTAGACGCTATATTATTGTGGGAGCTGAGAAGGAGCAATTGCTTGATCACCTGAGTGGAAAGTGAGTGTATTGATCAACTAAGTGTCACAACAAAGTGTTCAATAACTACTAAAAAGACATGAGACGATCTGGCCCGTTTATATAGACGCTAGCGAGGCCGTCACGTGAACAGCTTACCAGGATTACCTAATCAACAGGGTGATCCGCGTGTTAATACTCTAACACCCCCCCCCCCCCCCCCTAAATCAACGTCGTTAATTAAGAAGTCTTTTTATAGTCTTAGTCCTACTGCCTAATCTTTATCTCTGTTGTAATATTGTAATGTTGTTTTAATTAAGCAAGCAGCTCAGTTATATTATAGTTTAAAACATTAGATAGACCCTTAATATCGCGTAATTAGTCTATGCGCATTTAATACAAATACTAATCGCGTCTACTTCCTCTCTAAAACCTTTAGCCTTACTATAATATTAATTACTAAGGTCTTCCTAATCTTTAACGCACCCCTATTACTATTAATATAGTAAGGTTTGTTGCCTCAATGTTCTCTTACTAATTAGCTGCTAATCTTTCTAGTGTAGTCTGCCTCTAATAGCAATAAGCGTAAGTGTTGCTTAAAGAGTTACTGTTAACAACATAAGAATAGTGCTAAACATAAGCGTCACGTGCGCAAAAGCTTGCTTAATAATAAGATTTAGAGAGCAGATAATCTTTAAAATAATAAGAGTTAGTTGCTGCTCTCTCCTAATCTTTATGCTAATCGCAAGACTTCTAGTAGCTTTACTTAGAGATTAATCTTCTTACCTATTAAGTTAAGTCTGCTGTTAAGCCTCTATTTAATTTTTAATTAAGATAAAAGCCTAACTAAGAGATTAAGCTAACGCAAGGACAAGACTGCTTAAAAGCTAAAGCAAAAATTAAAGCAGCTTAATGCTTAAGCAGCGTCACGTAAACAGCAATATAATAATAGCAATAAGCTATAAACGTCTATTAAACAGTTAACTAAGTATAATACGCTTTTATTTACTTAGAAGAAAGCGCTTGTAAGCTTTTTAAAAATTACTGCTAATCTGTTGTATTCTTGCGTTCTTCTATATAAGCGCTACAAAAAGAAGTTGCTTCAACAGCTTATATACTTAGCGCTGCTTTAATTAAGTTTAGACTAGCAGTTAAGGTAGCACTTGTAGTAGTAGTTGCTTGTCTTATATATACTATGCTATTAACAACAATCTTGCTAATTGTTTTATAGCTATATATAAAGATAAAGAGGTAAGTCTTTAATTATTCAAGCTTTCTACTTAGACTACTAACTAGTTTTTAAAGATAGAATAATAATAAGTACTAAGTTAATAAGCATAAGCTGCTTAGCAATATTGTTGCTTACTATAAAAAGATCAATAGCAGTGTTATATTTACTAAAAAGCCTTCTACGTAGAAGTACTTAGTTAAAAATTGCTGCGCTTAAGAAATGTTATCTTACAGTTTAGCTAATTAGCTCCTGCTACCTGCTTCTGCTCCTGCTCTAGTAAGCGCTTTGAATTTAAGATATAAGCTTTATAATACTACATATAATTCTAGTTAACTTATAGTACAGCCTACTTAACAGCTAGCTTATAATTTATAAAAGCTATAGCAACAACAGCTCTAGCTATAGTAGTAATAGCAGCATTCTCTGCGTTAATTAAAAATTTTAAAATAGTATACTTGCAAAATACTGCCTTTAATTACTTTATATTATTATATTTCTAATGATTATCTTAATTACTACATATCTTAACTATATAAGCATAGGTATACTAAAGTAAGCTAATAATTATCTTACAATTTTATATATAAAAGTAATAAATTAGATTCGTGCCTTTATACTGCTTGCCTATAGACTTTAGCTATTTAAGCTAAAATAGCTAATAATACGCTTAAGCTTACTAAGGCTTAGAAAGCTAAGCAAGACTTGCTAATAAAGTCTAGCAAGTATAATAATTCTAATGCTTACTAGTAAGCTTATTCTTAGTTTTAGTCTTTAGTTTTTAGTTAGTTTAGCTTTTAATCTCTTGCTTCTTCTAAGCAATTAAAAGAAGACTTAGCCTAGTATATAAATATTGCTGCTTAATATAAATTTTTGCTTATTTATTATTATTGTTTTTAATAAAGTGCTTAACTTGCTAAAAGTTAACTAACTACTTAAACTTCTTAAACTGTTGTTAAGTAAGCAACTTAGTTATTCTATTAGCTAGCATAATTAATATTTCTAAGTACTCAACTTATAATAATTTTTTTGCAAATTTTACTCTAGCTATATATTTTATATATCTACATGTCTTAAAGAAATGCTGATTTACTTATTTTTTCTTACCATAAGCTTAATTATTTATTAATATTTACACTAAACTGTCTAAACTTTTTCTCAATTAAGAGACAGCTTATAAAAGAAGCGTTTAAGAGCTATATCCTCTTTAGTAGTTTACTTAAAAGCAAGTAGCTTAGCCTTAGTAGTTAATGTAGTTACTGTAGTCTGCTAAGCTACCTTCTAAAATATTAGACTACTATATAGGATAGCTATATATTAATAGGACAATTAATTAGGTTTTTAACTATTTGCAAAAGAAGCAATGCCTGTAATTGTTAGGGTCTAAGATATTATAGTTTTTATATTAAATTGCATCTTATCTTGTGTAATAAAATTAGATAATTACTTAGTTCATAGCTTTTATATATTAATTACTAGGGTTTGTAAGAAAGTGTAAGAGCTTAAGAATTAAGTAAGTAACGTCTAGTTACAGTATAATAGCTATATATAGCACTAATACAACTTTTTCTTAGTAGGCCTTAATTTCTTACTTAATGCTTTGCTAGTATTCTTAATTAGCTTCTTTAATAGCTGTAGAGTCTTTAGAAAGCTACTATTTTTTAGCTTAAACTTCTTTGTAATCTTGTTAATGTACATATTATATACAAGTGTAATTGTTTACTTTTTGTAATCTCTAATTACCTAGATACTAAGAAACTATTTAACTAGTTTTTGTTCTTATATCTTGTACTTGTCTATAATCTTTAACTAATAATCTAATACTTTCTGCTTATAATTTTTTGCGAAGAGCAGTAAAGTATTATCTAGATAAAATTAAACTAAGATTCTCCTTCTTTAATTAAAGAATAGGCAGAGCTCTTTTAGTAAGGTAATTAGTCTAATCTTCTTTAGTAATTCTAATAACTTCTTATACTACAATAATAGTAAGTCTTGTGATTTCTGTAGTACGTAGTTAAGCTAAATACACTTTCTAAGCTTCTTAAAGCTATTTAGCATTTCATAAACTGCTAAGTTATCTACTATAATTAACATATTAAGAAATGCTTCTATAATTTTATATTGCTTAATTACTAAATTCTTTTTAGCGGCAATAGCTATTGCTGCTCTAAAAGTCTTAGCTGCTAACGTAGCAGTATATATTAAATTAATTAAGTCCTTCTTTTAAAAATTACTTCTTATAACAATCTGCGCCTTATATTCAATAAAAAAGCTACTTTAATTAAACTTGTAAGTCTTAACCTCCTTTATAAGTATTAAACAATTATCTACTTCTTCTTTTAATATTTTAGTCTAAGTCTTATTTTTACTTAACTAATTAATCTCTTTTCTGTTAGCATCCTTAAACAAGGCCCTTATAGAATAATAAAGCAATTACTTTTATAGACTTAGTAGTTTAGGTAGATTGTTGCAATATAGTTAAGCATTTTCTATATTTAGTTTATGCTTAGTAAGTAAAGCTGCTATAACTATGTAATTAAGAGTTTTGTAGCTTACTTAGGTTTCCTAAGTTACTTGCAAACCTAGCAAGTAGGTATTATAAAAATTAATTTATAATAGATTTTTATAATTTAAAATTAATGTGTTAATACTACTTATACTTTTACCTTTTAGTTATTTATTAAGATTTTAAGTTGTGTCTTTATACTTACGCGTGCTACTTAGCTTACGTAGTAAAAAATAATAATTTATAAGCTAATCTAGGCTTTTGCTAGTAATTTTAGTACTACGTTTAGTAAGTAGAAGTTAAGCTTATAATTGCTTACACTGTCTACTATCTAAGACCTAGGATCTTAAACTACAAGATAATCTGCAGTCTACAACTTACTCTCTTTAAGTAAAGGTCCTATTTTAATTAGCTAGTGCGTTAGAGTCTTTAAGTATAGACTATTAGACTAGTAATAAGTTGTTAGGCTTATGCAAAAAAATCTTCTTACCTTAAAATATTAATAGGTTAGCTCTTTTAGGCAAGCGCACTGCTGATTAACTATTAAATACTTTGCAATTAATTGCGTTGTCGCTCTCTAGAGTCTCTAGTTTAGGAGTTAGTTCTAGCGTAGCAAGACTAGTATCTTGCTACTAATTTAAGCAAATTTCTAACAGTGCACTAGCCTTGTGCTTTATTCGCTTAGCGTCTTCTAATCTACTTTTATACTTATTAGGCAGGCCTTCTTTACTACTTAAGATAGTAAATAGATTACCCTCAAAGTTTTTAGTAGTTAGCTGTGTTTTATAATTTGCTCTACTTTTAAAGGCTAAGAGGGCTCGCAAGTTGTCTTCTAGATTAATAAGCTTACTATTATAAAGAATCCCTATAATCCTAATTACTTTATTTCTTAGTAGCTCTTCTTTATAATTTTCTTTGTAGAATAACTGTTTATTAAAAGTTATATTACAGGTAGTAATTACCTAATTAAAAGTTAGTACCTATATATAGTATATGTTAGAGGCTTAATAACTAACTAAATAACTAACATAACGTGGTTCACAAGCGAGCGAGCACCCCAAGCGAGCGAGCACCTCCCCACCGGCGCGTTAACATTGACACAACAACGCATTATGTCTTAACTACGCAGGTCTTATATAACCTATAATTAAATAGATTTCTAACTTGCTCTTTTTAATATTAATTTCTAACGTGTTTAAAGTGTAAAGCGCGCTACTAAAGTCTATAATGTCTTCTAAACAACTGTATTTTATTAACGCGCTAGAAGACGCTCCTAACGCAACTGCAAAGCAAATTTAAAGCGCCTAAACAAGCTAGAAGAAGAGGCTATAGTTAAGCATATTCTTAAAGAGTCTACGCAAGGATTTGCGCCTACAAAGGCTAACGTTTAAGTAATAGCTAATAAACTATTATATAAGTAGAAGAGCAACTCTACTAGCAAGAACTAAGTTAATAACTTTGTTAAGTAAACTCTTAAGCTCTGTACACGCTAGAGCTATCTTTATAATTACTAGCAAGCCGCCTGTAAGGATCTAGCGGCTATCTAGCGCTAGTTTAACTTAGTTCAGTCAATAAAGAAGAAGTAGAGGATTATAAATAATAGCATCTACAACTTTAATAAAATTAGCTTTATAATAAGTAAAATTTAATTATAAATAGTTATTACAGGCTTAGAAGAGCATAGCAAAAAAAAAGAAGTATAGCTAGGTAACTATAAGTTAGTTACTATAATCTAAAGCGTAGGCGCGTTAAGTTACTAAATACTACTTTCTATTATCTTTGCAAGTAAGGTGCTTAATAATATTTAGTTTAAAAATTTGCCTGCTAACTAAGTTCTTAAAGTTAGTTCTAATAGCTAGACAAATAATTAGCTTACTCTTGCCTAGTTAGAGTGCTTTAATTACTATACAAAGAGGCATACTATAGGTAAGTATTAACTATTTATTGTCAATAGCTATAAAAGCTAATACTTTATTAATTTTCAAGATATTTATAAAGAGAAGAATGTTATTCTTTTCATTATACCTGCGCACTTATTTTATTATTATAGCTTCTTAACGTTGCCTACTTTTTACTATTAAAGCGCAAGTAAAGCAATGCTATTTTAAGCTTAATACGTAACTGCACTAACTATATTAGCTAGAAGACCTTTTTACCAGCCTTTAAAACTACTTTTAAGCAGTCTATTATAACGTGTTTCATAAGCGAGTCGCCAACCCAAGCGAGTCGCCAACGCGAAATCACCGCAAAATTTCAAAAAAACAGGTGTCTAATTCTCAACAACCACAGGGTAGAATTCTCTAAAAACTTAATACAATCGCTGCATCTACATAAAAAACAAGCTACTAAGATATAAAAACTCTAGCTTTAAAATTATGCGAGATATACTTAGTTCTGTGATTTAACAGGGGTGCAAGTAGTCTATCTCTACAACTACTTTTTGAAATTTCTTTTCAATATCACAGCTTTCTTTTTATATAAGTGCGGCAATTGTGTTAGATTTTTAGAGAATTCTACCTTGTGGTTGTTGAGAAACAGACACCTGTTTGTATGAAATACTGCGGTGATTTCGCGTTGGCGACTCGCTTAGGTTGGCGACTCGCTTATGAAACACGTTATATAGATATTACTATTAACAATAATATTAATAAAATACTTATCAAAGACTAGAACAACTTTAAAATTGAGAAAAAAAAAAGTACTTTTACTCTTTAAAGAATTTAAAGTAGCAGAATAAAAAATCTAAAGGTTACAACAAACACGCTCTATAGCTAATTATAAAATAGAGTTTTAGCAGTACTAAATAGTTATGGAATAAGACAACAACGCTTTAATGCAGATATACTAACAAGGTCTTAAATTAGCTATATAAGTAGAACTTATGCAAAGCAAAGCTGCCCTTAACATGCTTAATAAACTTATAGCTAAGGCTATTTAAGTAGATAACAATCTCTATAAGCTAAAGTTAGAAAAATAACTTTTTATATAAAGAAATTATATACTTATAAATATAAACGCTTAACTTTGTTAAATATTTTAACATTTATAACCTAACTAAGGTTAACAATAAAACAACACTCTTAGGATTTTGAAATATTATGCAACTAATAGCTATAAGCTTATGCACATTAATAACCTTAACAAAGGACTTAGAAACAACAAGTTTTAAAATAATAAAATTAGTAAAAAAAGGATTACTTACTACGAATATAGTAAAAAAGGTTATATAAAATAGAACTACGAAAGCTGAAGTAAAGTAACTTAATAGCTAAATATTACTTACTGTACAGCACCTAAGAACAATTTAGAAAAAGAATAGAATGTTATTACTTTACCTACTATTATAGTCTAGGAACAAGATAAGGTAACTATTAAAGGGCTAGAGGACTTAACTATAATTGCACTAGAGGAAACTATAGATAAAGACGTCTCTGAAATAATGCTTAAGGAAGAAATAAATCTAGAAGACTAAACTAAGCATAGCAAGATAGCTGAGTTTTAAAAAAGCTATTTACTCTCTACACTAATTAATAAGAAGCAAATACTTTTAATAAACTATAGTTTATAAAAGAAAATTAATACTTTACTAATATAACTTTACTAAACTCTATAGTAGAACGCTTAAAGAATACACGTATTTTACAGACTTATGTAAAAAACTTTAAAAAAAAGAAATTATTTAGCAGCTAACTTAGAAAAAATAGATAATTTTGTATAAAAATAAGTAAAAGATGCTAAGGTATTAAAAAATAAACTTATGTATTAGCTCTTAAATTAAAAATAAGGAGGAGACTTATAAAAAACTTTCGGCAACACGCTAAAGGAAAAGGGCACAAGAAGTTAGCTATAATAGTATATACTATTAGATAGATCTACATAACCTAGAACACGCAAAGTACTTATAGACTATATATAAATATAATAGCTGTACTATACACTACTTAGATAAGTACAGATTAGGATAAATGTAAGGGGTGGCTTCAGGCAATAGTACTTGCTTCACACCACAGAAGATAGTGAGAGATAGCTCCAAATAATAACGTATGTATATTTTAAGCAATAATACCTGCAGGTATCCTCACAGGTGAGGAGCCCCTTATAAGCACAATTGCAGGTGGGCAAGCTAACAATAAGCGAGTTTAGCAGACCCAGTTAACACGCAACTATCTATAACAGAGCCTCCCCCTCTAGTCTAGCGTCCTAACAGCCTTAAATTAACTCTCTAGACTGTATAAGGATGTTTTAGTAAAGAAAGAGCGTGTGTCACTCGCGGCTTAAGTGCTCTTAAGACGCAGGTTACCCGCAGTTTAAGCGCGTAATAAGCTTTAGGTTTAAGTCTTTATAGCGTTGTTATAGTAACTTTTAAATTTGTTATTTATTTTTTAAAATTTTTAGAAGTAAAAGTAAGAGTGTGTAATTATTATAAGTAGTTTATGCGAGGTAATATTTGCTGCAGGAATAAAGAAATTTTCTAGTATATTCTTTATAATTCTTATTTTAATTAATATATTTAACACGCAACTTTAACGTACTTACTACACAACTAAATAATAAGCTTTAATTTTTATTATAGTTTACTATCTAAATCTTAAGTACATTAAGAAATTCTACTTATAAGATACTTAGCTGTACAAGTTTAGCGTGCTTAAAAAAGCTATTAATCTTATTACTTTATATGCGACCTGCCTGTGTTGCGCACAGAATATTACTAAGCAAAAGAAGATTTATAAAAAGACTAAGCATTATTATTATAACTATTATGCTAAGGGTAACTATAGCAGTTGTACTAAAGTAAGTTTTTTTATTTTATTAACTGCGCCTTAGCTAATTTAAATAAGTTCTTAAAGCACTTAATAAGTGTTTAAATTGTTTATATTAACTTTGCTCTTGTTTTAATACTGCAGTTACTAATGCTAATATTCTAAAGACTAACTTTACTATTATTACTGCTAGTGTTAAGCTTATGCGATACTAGCGCTAATTTAACCTTAAGCTTTCTAACTACTGCCGCGTTGCTATGTATACTAGTACTTCTTTAGAAGTTCTTATCTAGGTGCTAACAACCTTGTTTTACTACTTAAGCTTAATCTTAGTAAAGCAGCGCTATATAGCAGCTACTTTTAAATTAATTACTAGTTATGCAGCTAAGATTGCTAGTCCTGCTGGTAGTAATAAGAATAATAATAAGAGCTTAAGTGACAATAACATACTGCTTCTTAGGCGCAGTCTAGGCGCAGGTAGCGCGCATAACAGTAGTGCTAAAAGTAGTAATAATAATATAGGTAGTAATAATAAGGTTTGTGCTAGTAGTAAAGAAGTTTTTAATGATAAGTAAAGGTAAATTATTTTTGTACTTATAGTTTTATTTATTTAAATACTTAATTTGCGACCTAGGTGCGTAGCAATAATATTTAGTATGTTTTTTTAGCGTGTTTAGAACGTAATAATTTTTGCTTATGCTTATATTCTTTAAGAAGTTCTTCTATATTCTTAAACTGCGATGCTAGAGTCTAGGTATTTTATAATTTATTATAGTCTTTTTATTACAGCTAATACTCTAGCTAGCTATTCTTAATTTGTTTTCCTAATATCTTTTTAACCTCCTAGATCTCTTTAATTTTAAGGCTAATTTCTAGTGCCTAAGTATTGTCTTTTTAACTACTACGTAATTTCTATTATTCTAGTAAAAAGACGTAAAAAATATTATAAATATAATAGTAAGGTAGTAGTTATAGTTAGTAAGTCTGCGTTCTAACTACTTCTTGTACTTAAAATAGTCCTATAAACTTGCTAGAAAGCTTCTTGCTAAGTTAGTAGGCTAAGTTAATATTCTTTATGCTAAGGCAAACTAAGTTTCTTTAGCAGAAAATTTTTAGTTTCTATTTTTTATTATAGTATTAGTGTTAATATTTTTATACTGTTAAAAAGTATTCTCTTGCTGTTGCATATGTGTTATGCATGCGCTGCACTCTGTTTACAGCATCTAGTACCTCCTCTTCTAGCCTACTATTCTTAAAAAGCAACGTAAGCAATAGATGCTTGCTATATACTATATAAAAAAGTGTTATTTTTGTTAATTTATAGATAGAGTTGTTGTATGCAAATTATGCAGTTAGCAAAAGTAATACTTAATTATTTTATTTCTTTAAGGCAAACGTCCTTAGGTATTACTCTATTATCTAGTTTTAGCGTTTAGTTTACTTATTTATTTATAAGGAGAAAGCTGTGCTTAGCCTACGCTTTACCTATAATTAGTAGCATATTTTTGTCTAAAATGCAGAGGTAAAGATTAAACTATAATTAGATATAATGCCTTTTTAGATTTTATATTTTAAAATAACATGTTTAAGATAAAATTCTGCAAATTATTTTGCATCTTACGTTATTAATATAGGTATATAAATTGCTATCCTTAAAAAGCAGTTAATAATTATAAAAATTACATTAAACATACAACTTAAACTATTATTTTTTACCAGTAGTAGCTTTGTTACAAAATTAAGGCTTACTTTTTTAAATATTTTATTAGAAACTAGTAATAGTAATAACTAACTATATTTGCTATATTTTAGAGCCTTGCTTCTTTAGCATACTACAAAGGTCTTTACGTAATCTTAAACATTATAGCCTAGCTCTAACTAGTAATATAGCCTGCTAATAAGCTTATAAGTTCTATGTGCGCTAAAATAAACTGCTATACGCGTGTTATAATTCTATAATAAAATCTCCTACTTAATAGCTTGTTCTAGTAGAATATAAATTCTGCCTTTATATTTTAGAACTTCTTTATTATTAACGCGCTATACTTACGCGCTGCTACTATTTTAAGTACGTGCTGCTTACATAAAGTCTATAACCTACTATAAGGTAAAGGCGTTCTTTTATTGCAACTAGCGCAGTTTATTTATTAAAGCTTCTAACTTTACTATTACAAGTTTGCTACTAACTAATACTCTAGCTAGAGAGCGTAGTATGCATAGTGTGCACTTTATAGTACTAGCAGTTTAAATACTTTCTGTTCTACAAATATTAGCTACATGCATTTTATATACGCCTTTTTAGCTATGCTAAGTTATAAACCTTTTTATTCTACTATACTCTACCCTTGCTAGAAGTTTATTCTACAGTGTAGGTAATAGCTAAGTTAATAATAGGTTCTCCTGTTTATAATTTATCTTTTTTAATAGTCTATTCGCAGAGTTTGTACGCTCTAAGCAGTATTTAACTTTAAAATTAAAAGCCTCTAAATATAGAGCCTAGCGTGCTTAACGCTAGTTTAGCTTCTATATAGCGCGTAAAAAGCGCAGGTTATTATAATTAATTAACACCTATATAGTGTGTTAAGCGCTTTTTAAGTAGTATTACTATTTTTTAAAACTTTATATAATAGCTAAAAGTTTAAAGTTGTATACTTTATAGTTTAGCTTAGGGTTTTGCAGTTTTTGTAAGTAAAATATAATAAAATGCTACTTCTTATCCTTAAATAATTAAGATAATATGCCTAAAATAGCAAAAGTTAAAGTATCTATTTTAATATAAATTATACGTATATCTTTAAAGTAGCGTAGAATAGGCGTATATATAAAGTGTTGCTTTAGCCTTGTAAAGGCAGCATGTGTATTCTTATTTTAGTAGAATACTTATTTCCCTTTTAAGATATCTATAAAAAGTACTATTTCTATAGCATAGTTCTTAATAAAACGCTAATAAAAGTTTGCAAATCTTAAAAAAGACTGCAGCTTCTTAATATTAGTAGGTGTAGGCTACTATTTTATAGTAGCAACACGCGCTAAATCTACGTAAATATAGCTCTTTATAATAATAAATCTTAGGAAATAAACTTTGCTTAAAGTAAATATATACTTTTTAAAGTTTACGTATAACTCTATTTTCTGTAAAAAGTTAAGTACAGTATATATAGCACGCTAGTATAGCGCAATATTATTGTTATAAGTATAAATAAGAATATTATTTAAATAAACTACGTATATATAATTTAAGTGCCTTCTTAGAGCTTTATTAATATAGGCTTAAAAGCTTACTAGGGCGTTTATAAGCTTAAAAGGCATAATAAAATATTTAAAATGTCTATATTATATTCTAAAAGCAGTCTTCTACTTATCTCCTGCCTTAATCTTTAGATAATAGTAGGCGTCTTTAAAATTTAATGTTGTGTAGTAGCATGCGCTTAATAGGCAGTCTAGTGTCTCTCTAATTAGGGGGAGTAGGCAATAGTTTTTTATTATATCAGCGTTAAGGCCTTAATAATCTACGCAAAGGCGAAGAGTTCTATCTTTCTTTAGTATAAATAATATTAGTGCGCCAATAGGGCTAGTGCTGTAGCAAATTTATTTTTTCTATAGTACTTTTCTAATATATTTATAAAGCACTTAAAGCTTATAAAAAGAGAAAGTATAAAAAAGCTTATAAAAAGGTTTTTTGCCTTATTAAATAAAGATTGCGTAATTTAAGTTTTTTAGCTATAAAAGGTTTTAGTAGCTTTGTTGTTAAAAACATTAGCGTAATTTTATAATATATTAAGTATATGCTGCACTTGCGCTATATATACATTTAGTATATATACTTTAAGCTTAATACTTACGCTGTTACTTTAAAGTACTTTTAAAAAGTAAGTTCTTAAATTTATAAGTCTTACGTTCTTTAAAAATACTTTAGTAGCTACTAAGTTAATATTTACTCTTATATATTTCTAACGCCACATCTGCTTTCTGCAGTTAATATAGATACTTTCCTAGCTTAAGAAGAAGTTGCTAAGTAGTAGTAGTGCTTTTTTTTTGTCTACTTTATACGCAGTAACTTTTGTAATACGCTTTATGCTATTATTATTTATTAAGCGTAGCTAGAGCTTATATGCTATATATGTATTTTGCCTTTAAAGTCTAATTTAACTTAGGTAGGAAAGTTCTATATTCTAAATAAGTTTTAAATTTATTTTTATAGCTGTTTTTTAACTAATAAGGCTAATATTTACTTATAAGTCTAAAATAAGTTCCTTCTCTACTATAGTTACTAAACGTGCGTAGTACACACGCTGTATCTCTAGTAGAATATTTATTAGTACGCGCCTTACTAACTTTAGGTTTATAGCAAGGCTTAACCTTTTCTTATTTAGTTTATATTAACTAAGACTTTATTAGGGTTGCTGCTTTAGCACTTGTTAGCGTAGTATCTTTTCTTCCAGCACTTAAAGTATATAATATTATTACTATTTTTATACTTTTTAAGTGCGTTTAGTGTAGTAGCTATAAAGAAGTGTTTTTTTTTTTTATAAAAGTGCTCTAGTAAGGCAGATTATGCGTAATAAGTACTCTGCGCAAATTCTACTTAAGTATAGATTTAAGCGTAATAAAGTCTTCTCTAGTTATAAAAATTCAATAGTAGTTAGTAATTACGCGCTGTAGTTTAGGCCTTAGTTTTATAAAAAAGTGCTAGACTTTTTATACTTTAGTATATATTAGGAGTATATTTTTAAAAATATTAAAATAAGTTACAAATAATTAAATAGCTTAGTCTTTCTACTACATAGCGTGCGTATGCGTAGTTACTACTTTAAGGCTACAGTTAATAAAGTTTAAAAGTAAGTTAAGCATATATTACTTAAAGTAGTCTTAAGTTAGCACTTCTTTCTTTACTTTAAAAGAACACTTATAGTAAGTATACTAAAGCTCTTAAAAGTCTGCTTTAAGATACTATATTACCTAAATTACTTTATTATTATCTCTTTTAAATTCTTATAGTAGTAGCCAAAACGCTACTTTATAAGAATAAGTAAACTTATAATATTCTTTAAAAGTTTTGCCTTAGTATTTAGCTAGGTTTTTAGGTTTTAGCGTGCGTTGTATATACGTAGTAGGTGTTGCTTTAAGTGCGTTCTACGCGCGGGATAATATAGTTAGTAGTATTAGTATATTTAAAGTTTCTCCTTATTTAACTTTTTCTAGTTGTGTTACTTTTTCTTTCAACTTCTATAATTATTATAAAGATTAAAGTTTATTGCGTTGCTTTTTTATAGTGTTAATGCGCACCTTAAGCGTTGCAGGTGCACCTTAAGTGCGCTCTCTAGGCTCTTTAGGTGTAGCGGGCCTTAATAAAGTTTAAGGAAGATTAGAGAGTTTAGATGCAGCTAGGCTTTAGCTTCTTTAATTGCCTTAAGTATTAGATCGCGTTAAAGGAGCTATCTCTAGACTATTAGCCTGTAAGAGGAGGTATTATTCTGTAAAAGGTGGCTTTAGGCAATAGTACTTGCTTCACACTACAGAAGATAGTAAGAAATAGCTCTAAATAATAACGTGTGTATATTTTAAGTAATAATACCTGCAGGTATCCTTGCAGGTAAGGAGCCC
Organism: Alternaria gansuensis; assembly: GCA_009289805.1. NCBI lineage: Eukaryota > Fungi > Ascomycota > Dothideomycetes > Pleosporales > Pleosporaceae > Alternaria > Alternaria gansuensis. The sequence goes on from WBOK01000124.1 coordinate 113,559, forward strand.
CTTATAAGCACAATTTCAACACGCAACTATCCGTGACAATAGATTTTTTGAAAACTAAAAAGAATACTTTAATATAAGTACATATAGTACAACTACTTAAATAATAAATGTGCAGTATATATATAAAATAAACAACATAGCCTATACTTCTATAAATATAATAATCTAAAAAAAAACTTTACAAATATATATAACATAGTAGAAGAATTATTAAAATAAAACTTATATATAACAGTATAATTAGCTCTAATACTAAATTAGCTTTAGTTTTAAATATAAACTATATATAGTTGCTAAGAAGTTCTATAAATTTAGTATATAGTCTTTTTTAGATATACGCTTAAGACACCTAGAACTACTAAAGAAATCAACGTTGTAAATTTCTTTAGCCTTCTTAAGCTACTAGTAAAGCTTAATAAACATTAAATAATAGTATTGGTAAATTTTAGCTTCTAAGCTAATATGATTTCTCTTAAGCAGTGTAAGTAGTAGGTTTATAAATACTAAAGAAATAAAAACTCTACCTACTATATATAGCTAACAGTTAGCCTATGCTAAGCAAAACAACTGTTATATATAAAGTTAATAATATAATCATTAGTATTTAGGAACAAAGAAAAAGTTACACTTAGACGTCTTTATATTAGCTACTTATAATATTAAATTAAAAAAATTTTAGTTGTAAAAATATAATCTACAAATTAATTAAAAGTTAAAAAAGTTTTTATTTAAGTGCTGTAAAATAGATAAAACTTTAAGCTAGCTTATGCATTTAACAATTATAATAGTAAAAAAAAAATATTTATAATATTACTAAAAGATAGTAAACCTTAACTCAGAATAGCCTTATAACATAAGAGTTTAACATAATAAATACTAGTAAAGCATTTTCAAGTTATAAAGTTAAAGTTTTAAAGTAATACGTAAGTTTGAATATTTTAAAAAAGTATAAATATTTTTAGCACTTTTCTATAAAAGTAGTCGATAGCAAAGCTTTACTAAGACACTAACTTTAGAACTATAAGATTACTTTAGAAAAAAGAAAAACTCTCCTCTTTAGGCTAATTTATTAATTATTAAAAATAGAATTTGAAGAAGTAAAGACTAAGCTAAATAAGAATTTAAAGAAAAAAATATTAAACTTTCTATATTACTAGCAGAATTCTTTATACTTTTTATACTAAAGAAGAATAAGCTACTAAGAATGTGCATTAATTACTAGGAACTTAATAATATTATAGTAAAGAATTAATTCTTACTACTAAATATTATACAGCTTTAGAATTAACTATCTTGTGCTAAGGTCTTTATAGCATTAAACTTTTAAAATCAATAGTACCTTATTAAAATAAAATCAAAGTAAAGAATGAAAAATAGCATTTTAAAGATAAAATAAATACTTTAAATACACTATTATACTGTTTACGCTTATAAACGCTTTAGCAATATTTTAGAAACTTTTTAATATTATATTAAGAGTAGATCTAGACATCTTTATTATAGCATACTTAAATAATATTCGTATCTACTTTGAGAACATAAGAGATTACATAGAACACGTCTATATAGTACTAAAGTGCTTAGACTAGTTTAACTTTAAACTTAAACTAGAGAAATACAAATTTTATAAAGATAAAGTTACTTTTCTTAAATATATAGTAGGAGGATAAGAAGTATAAATAAGTAAGAAAAAAATATAAGTAGTTAAGGAATAGCTGTAACTAATAATAGTAAAGAGAATATAATTATTCTTAGAATTTTTAAACTCTAACTAATAGTTTACAGAAGGGTGACAAAAAAAAGTAATCAAGAAAGTTATTATTTTTGAAGTTTTATAATTCCAGAAGTAGAAGGGCTAAACCAAAAAGAGTTAGTGATTCGAAAAGCCAAGAACTTCCTCTTGAAGTTGCAATGTTTAGTATGCTGCTTAGTCAGCACGGCTGCCTCTGCAATTCTGCCCAAATCATAAGAGAAACAAGATTAAAATGAATTTCTGTATTACTTTTTTCTAAACGTATAAAAATCGCTAAATATTATAAATTATTAAACAAAACTAGTTAATCTCTTCAGTTTGAGAGTTTTAGAGTAGTACTATAAAAAACTACCTAGTTATAATTAAAGGCCTATTTTTGAGATTTATGTAGATAATATTAAAAAATAGCTTACTAACACTTAGTAAGCTAGCCTATAGCTTCCCTAGTGGCTTAATATTACTATAGCTAGTGTAAAGTATAACTATTAAATTCTTTTAGTAGAATCTAACTCTCTTATAGTATTGATATTTTGTTATATTAAATATCCTATTACTTTAGCCTTATGACAGTACTTAATAGTTAACTTATATTAATATAAAACTAATTCTAAGTCAAAATTTTAAAGTTTTCTAAGTTTCTACTTAGTATAATTATAATAATTATAAGGTCTCTTTTATATTTAAAAGCAGCTTTGTCTTTAAATTCTTTTTAATATAAATATCATGTTTTATCAAGTTCTATAAGAATTTTATAAGAGTTTATATTTATTTTTCTTTTTTAAGTTTTTGTTCAATTTTCTAGTAATTTTAATAAAGTTTATATTAAGTAGTTTTTAAATATTATAAAGGATCTTAGTACAACAGCCTAGTTTAAGCGTAAAATGAAGTAAAAAGGCTTCTTTCTTTATATAATTTAATTTAATGTACTTACTAATACTTCTAAAAAAATTCTTTAGTATATTACTATTTAAAGTAAAAAGCTTATACAATATATATATACTATTAGCTTACTATATAAAATAGGATAAACTATAAGCTATAATGAAGATGCTATTAGAAAACTAAGTTAAAAAGAGTAAATAGACTTATTATACTTTAAGCTTACTAATATACCACGTAATTAGCGCTTATATACGCAACCTTTATTTCTTTCACCCTATAATTATACTTAAAGTAATCAAGATATTACCTTCTATAACCTGCTTATATACTGCTTACGTAACCTTATAAAATTTAGTTTTTTATTAGCAATTTTTACACGTTCTAAAAAAAGTTATACTAAAATTCATTTTAACTTTATTTTTCCTCTTAATTTAAGAGAAATTGCAGGGTCAACCGTGCTTACTAAGCAGCTAAATAAGCATTGTATCTCGAAGAAGAAGCTCTTGGCTTTTCAAATCACAAACTCTTTTTGGTATAGCTCTTCTACTTATAGAATTATAAAGCTTTAAAAATAATAACCTGTTTGATTTCTTTTTTTTTGCCCCCCCTCTGTATTAAGAACTACATTAAGATTGCTATCCTGTTAACAAGACTTGTTTATTTTTAAGGTGTTAAAGGTGGTGGTTGTTGTTGTAGTTGAAATAGGGTTTCTAAAAAAAGTAAAAAGCAAGCTACCTTCTACTAATTAGTCGCAAAAGTTAAAAAAAAAGATTGTGTGTAGTTAACAAGATTTAAACAGTAGGTAGATAAGGTCTACGCGCTAAGCGCTTAAAGCAGAAAAGCTTAAACTACTAAGCAAAAATTAAAGTTAAAAAAATTTGCTAAAAGTACTAAAAAACAACACTAATTAAAATGTATTTAATAGCAATTGCTAGCCTATAGCTGGTAACAAGATTGTAATAAAAATAAAAAATAAAAGTAAAAATAGATACGTTACTGTAGCAGGAGCCTGCAATACTTCTTTATAAAAGCTCTTTACTTACTACTTTTTACTTTTAGAGTTTTTTATACTATATAGTACTGCATATAAACAACTTATATATAAATAATATAATACTTAAACTGTTTTTTTCTTCTTCTAATACAAAGACTAATAGCTTATATTAAGTAAAGTTAGACTTTACTAAGTTACTATACTAGAAGCTATAGTAGTAGATTATAAAGCTCTTTGTAGTAGTTAAGTTAGTGCAGAGGTTAGAGTATAACTATAATTAAAATATTTTTAATACGTTTAGTATTATAGATGTTAAGGTTATAGTAAAGACTATAAAAAGCTAGTTTAGCTAGTACACTATATGCACTGCGCATGTTAATAGTTTAGGTGTAGTAAAAGTATATTACTTTAGTAATCTTCTTTTACGCAAATACAACTTTAGTAAAAAAACTTAAAAGTAGCTTTATAAACAGTAAAGGCGTGTTAAAATAGCTATTAAGTAGCTAGAATAAACTAATAAGTAGAAAGATTTTATAAGTTAGCTTTAAAGATAGAAGAGCTGTGTATAGATAGTAATACTGTTGTTGTTTATTTACATTTAAGAATAGGCACTAAACGCCGCAACTGCAACACTGCTAAAATAGCAACAAGATAATAGAAGTTGCGGTTAGCAGAAAATAGTTAGCAGTAAATAGTTAGCGGTAAATAGTTAGTAGTAAATAGTTATTAGTTAAGAGAGTTAGTTAGAGAGATATAGCGCATCTTTGTTTCTGTCTAAACATGCGATACACTAATTGCGTGCTAGCAATGCTAAACAAGGGGGCATAAGCCTAGATACCTGTTGTTAGTAATAAATCTTTTTTTACTAAAAAGGTGTCTATAAAATGTGTAGTTACATTAAAAGGTTGTCTTAAAAGGCCGAAGCCATAACAAGTCTTATAGGGAAGAAAATACTTTTTAAGTAAAGTAAAAAACTAAAAAAGCCTTTTAAACGCTTATAGAATTAAGTATAAAACTACTATGCTTTTATATATTTTAAGTAAAATAACTATTACACTTTAAAACTAACGCATTAAACCTTGCGCTAGGTGGCTGCGCTAGTTAGCTATATAAAGGTAAATAGCACCCTATCGCGTACTACTTATAGACATCTTCTATACTAAAAGAACAATATAACGTTTATAATAAAAAACTATTAGCTATTATTATATACTTATAGTATTAGATAGCATATATAAAAAGCTACTTAAAACTTATAATATTTATAAATTATAAGAACTTAGTTAACTTTACAACTACTGAAGTACTTAACTAATAATAAGTAAGATAGTTAGAATTAATTAGACAATATGAGTTTAAAATTATATATATACTAGAAAATGACAATAGTAGAGCAAACGCTCTTAGCTAATAACATAATATTATAAAAACTAAGACAATTTTTAACACTATAAATATTACTTTGGATTGATAGAAATGAATTATTAGAACTAGTAAAAACGCTAAACGCAGTTCTATAAATAATATATAACATACTAGAAGAATTGTAGAAAGCAATTATTAAATATTACTATAATAACTTTATACATAGTTCCTTTAGCATTACTTAAACTATAAAACTCTATAAGAGAAATTATAAGTTTTTAAAAATAAAGAAAAAGTTACTTTCTTTATTGCTAAGTGCGCAAACTGTTAGAAAAATAAACGTAGTACCTACGCACGTTATAGAAAAATGTAAGTAATAAAGCTACTTAACGTACTATAGTTAGACATCTTTTTAGACTTTGTTACAGATAACACACCGTTACCGCACCTAGACTATTGACATGCGCAACGTATTTAATGGACTCGCCGCTAAACAAGCCTTTCACAACCTCTATTGTGACCTTAACATCTATAATACCAGACACATTAATAAGGTGTTAAGAAATAATAGAATTTAACCTCTGCGTCCACCTAATTACTATAAGAGCTACCGCCGACAGCTCCTCTTCAACTAACTAGGGAGGCCGCTTAACAAAGGTAAACGCGGGCTTCGTAATCTACTACTATAGCTTCTTATATAGTAACCTAGTAAAGTTTAACTTTACCTAATATAAGCTATTATTCTTTGTGTTAAATAGAAAAAAGAATAGTCTAAGCATTATATTGTTTATATGCAAGTTGTTTATATGCAGTACTATGTAGTATAGAAAATCCTAAAAGTCAAAAGCAGTAGATAGAGAGCTTTTATAAAGTATTACAGGCTCCTGCTGCAGTAACGTACATGTCCTTACCCTCCTCTACCTCCTCTACCTCTATCGCAATCTTATTACTAGCTATAGGCTAGCAATTGCTATTAAACACGTTTTAATAAGTGTTGTTTATTAGTACTTTTAGCAAATTTTTTAACCCTAATTTTGTCTAGTCATTTAAGCTTTTCTGCTCTAAGCGCTTAGCGCGTAGACTTTATTCACTTACCGTTTAAATTTTGTTAACTACACATAATCTCTTTTTAACTTTTACAACTAATTAGTAGAGAGCAGCTGCTTTTTACTTTTTTAGAAAACCTATTTTAACTACAACAACAACCATCACCTTTAATACCTGAAAAATAAATTGACTTTGTTATAGAACTATTAGTCTTAAGAGACTTTGTTACTAAAGTATTTTATAACGCAATTCTTGTAGTAGTTAACTAATTTATAAAATAAGTAAAGTATATTACTTTTAAGAAAACTTTTACAGCTGTACAGCTAGCACATATTATTAACAACTAAATTATTAGATACTACAGCATACTAAAGTTAGTTATTAGTAATAAAAATAAGCTCTTTACTTTTAACTTCTAAACAACATTATTAGCTGCAATTAAAATAAAATAAAGGCTATCTACAGCATAATATTTATAGAAAGATAAATAAACTAAATAAACAAATTACACAATAAAAGCCAATTTTAGAATACATATTTATTAACAATAAAATAATTATGTATTACAACTACTTATAGCACAAATAGCATAAAGTAAACAGGATTTTAAAATTTATGGAATAAATACTGTTTACGCAAACTATAAGAGATAGCTAAATCTTTTTATACTAATACTTTTAAGCTAGAATATAAAAGTAGCTATTGCTACAGCTAATAAGCTAAATATAGTATATAAGTTACTTAAAACAACAGTTAAGAAGGCTTAACGCTAAAGCATTTTAAATATTAACTAAAAATTAAAAATAGCACGTTAGCTAAAGAAAAAAGATAAAGTATATTTGCTTACAAAGAACCTTCGCAATAAACAACCTAACAAAGAACTTAATAATATTAAGGTTAAACTATTTTTTCTAGACTAGAAGAGACTAGTTACGTATACACTTAACCTTATACCTGATGCAAAAATCTACCTAAGATTCTATTTTAACATGTTAGAACTAGCAGACCTAGAAATGCTATTATAAAAAACCTTCTACCTTAAAATTAAAGAAGATAATATTTTTAAAGTTAAGAAGATCTTAGTATACTAAGCATAAGATAATAGTAAAAAATACTTAGTTAAATAGTTAGAATACTTAAACAGCAAGAAAATATAAAAACTAAATATAAATCTTATAAATTGTTGCTAACTACTTATAAAGTACTATGTAACTTACCTAAGAAGTTATTAAAAGTAGGATTACCTTCTAAATAAGTAGAAGAGAACACGCTCTAATCTAACAATAGTGTGCTAAGTATTAAGTTACTTTCTAGGATACTAACTTTATAGCTAATATCTTCTGCAGCTTTTAATACTTTAATTTTTTTAACAAATTTCTTTAACATATTTATTAACTAATACTTACAACACGCTAGCACCTTATACTATTTTTAAAAATGATCTTTCTTTACACGTGCTACTAACAATACTTAAAGCACAACTAACTTTGCTATATTAGCTTTTAACTCTTACTACTCTAATTAAGCTAACTTTTAGTCTAACTGCAATTAATTTAGTAAAAGCACTTCTGCTAAAATATACTTTTTAATCTTATTTTTTTAACAATTTCTACACGCCTTCTTTAACAAGGATATTAAACATAGTAAACCCTTTTTAACATAATATCAATAAGTAACTATATTAAGTTAACTAATACTCTTAATGCAATTACTAAGTGCGTAATAATAAGTAGTACTGTAGGAAACTATTAGGCTAGTTTATAAAAATAAGAACGTAGAAGAGAAGAAAAGTATTATAAACTTAAAAAGAGAGAAAATATAGACTATGTGTAAAAGATAGAGGCAGGAAGAGATTCTAAACTACTTAAATAAAGCGGAAGCCTTTATGTGCTAATAAATAACGCTACCCTGCACTAAGCACGTAATCTTACAGGCCTTAGCGGGAATTCTTTATAGAATAAGTTACATGCATTCTACAATGTACTGCGAAATCCTACAACGTCCTATGTATAGGACAGCATAGAATTCTGTAGGATAGTATAACACTCTCTTAGTATATAGTAGTAGGTATTAAGCTCTTATAGCTTAGTGTGTTTAACTTTAAGTGCAATCTAAGTATTACCTAATTCTTAACTCCTCTTTGTTATTATATTGTTCTACTAAACGTGCTAACACAACCCTATACTATTATATTAATCTACTAATTATGCTAGTACAACCCTCGTCTATCGCACTCACTTATTCTAAGAGAACTAACACAGATTATCTATAGACGATCTTTACACAAAGTTAAGCGTTTATATTCTTTAGTATACAATTTCTCTATATAAATAGTTATTCTTCTAGCTTTAGCTTATAAAGATTATTGCTTACTTAAATATCCTTAGCTATAAGTTTGTTAAGCGTGTTAAAGGTAGCTCTACTTCACATAAGTTCTATTTATATAGCTAGTTTAAGACCTTATTAGTACATCTATATTAAAGTTTTGCTGTCTTATTTAATAACTGTTTAGTACTACTAAAACTCTAGTATATAGTTAGCTTTAGAGCGCATTTATTGCAACTTATAATTTTTTTGTTCTACTACTACAGATTTCTTAAAAAGTAAAAATACTTTTCTTATTCCTATTTTAAAGTAGTCCTAGTCTCTAATAAAAGCTTTATTAATGTTATTATTAATAGTAATATTTATATATTAATAAGGAATAAAGTTAGCTTATTTTTTACTAGCTTCTTGTAGAAACGTAGAGGCCTATATAATTGCGTTGTTGTTATTAATTTTAGTCTCTTTAATATAGAAGTTTTTATTAACTTAAAGTAGCTATTTCTTAAGCTTATTATAATTACTATAGTACGTGTTAAGCTTGTTAGCTCGCGTAGTTGTCCCTGTAGTTAAGTTGTTAGCAGAGATGTCTATTATAGTATTACTTATTTTATGAGTGTTTAAAGTGTAAAAATTATCTATAAATAATTTATAATAGTTTTCTTAGAATAAGTAAGTGCAATAAACAAGAGTTGTACTAACATAATTAGTAGATTAATATAATAGTACAAGGTTGTATTAGCACGTTTAGTAGAATAATATAATAATATAAAAAGGTTAAAAACTAAGTAACTTTTAAATTACACTTAGAGTTAAACACACAAAGCTATAAAAGCTTAATACTTATTACTATATACTAAAAAAGTATTATACTATTTTATAGAATTCTATACTGTCTTATAAAATCCTATACTATTCTATGTATAGAACGTTGTAGGATTTTGTAGTACATTATAGAATACATGTAACTTATCTTATAAAAGATTTCTACTAAGGCCTGTAGGATTACGTGACTAGTGCAGGGTGGCGTTATCTATTAGCACACAAAGGCTTGCCCTTTGTTTAAGTAGTCTAGAATCTCTTCCTGCCTCTATCTTTTATATATAGTCTGTACCTTCTCTCTTCTTAGGTTTGTAACACTTTTTTAATAGTAGGTTTTACTACTAGTATTAGAATCTCGCTAATATATTTTGTATTCCTAAATGATGTAGTAGTTTTAGGCGTCCTAATAGCTACTAATTTTACTTTTCCTCCTATCTAGATTGTACCCCAAACTTAGATAGAAATATCTTAGCCTATAGTTTAATTAGTAAGCTTTCTAAAAATTATCTAAAATACTAGAAATATACTTTGTATTAAATAGTAAATTTTTAAGTAACTTAAAATATTATTAAACTTACTTCTGTTAGTTATAGAGACGCATTCCTTGCTAAGACGCTTATTTTAACGTTTTCTTCAATATTCTGTCCTAGCAACATGCCCACGCTCAATAGCTAACTTATTAGAAAATATAATTGTGTTTAAGTCTATATTTTCAATATTAGTAAGCCTCACCTTAGCGTATATTAGAAAATTTTGAGCTTTTTTCTCGTTTAAAAGCTGTTTTTTCTTAGAAGTATTAACTGAGTAATTCTCCTATTTTGGTAAGCGTTGTAGGCGTCTAGTATAAAAGACTTAAATTACTTTTGTCTAATATACGCTTATTTGTTTTTTTAGGACTTCTAGTTAAGTCATTGTTAATAGCTTGTGTTACTCTTTTTGTTATCTTTGTAGGGCGGCCTATAGTAGGCGTAAAAGTAGGTAAAAGATTGTTGTTTTTCTTTCTAATACGTTAAATAGTATTATAAATACTACTAAAAGGCTTTTCTAGTATAGTACTAACAGAGAAGAGTGATTGGTTTTGTGTAAATAAGATATAAACGTTTTCTTCTAACTTCAAAAGTTGAGGAGACATTATAGTAGTAATTTGAAAAAATAAAATTAGGAATAGAAAGAGAAAACTTTATAGAAAAGGATTAGTAATCTATTTTAGACTTATTACTTACTTAAGCAACCTCCTTTTTTTTTAAATTGCTTATTCAACTTTTATAGAGTAAGAAACTATAGCTTAAAATTAGCTTACACAATACTTATATCATTTAACTAATCTTAATTTATTTTTAGAAATTTTAATACGCTTACTAATTAGAAACAATAAGTTTTGTTTCTATGTTTTTCTTTCTCTGTTTTTAAGTTAATTAGCGTGTGTACTAGTGCTAACTAATATGCTTACTAAGTAGCCTAACTTTAAGAGGAAGTTCTTAGCTTTGTAAATTACTAAATCTCTTCAGAGTAGCTTATTTTGTTCACTAATTTTTAGTAATTAAAAACTGTAACTTTTTTTATTTATTTTTCTTTTTGTTACTCCTCTATATAAAGATATAGTAGCTTAACATAGTAAGTGCGTTTTTTTATACTAATATTAGTAATAAAATAATAATCTTATGCAACCTACTAAACAGTTATAAGCGCCTAGGTAAGTGCATTAAGCTTAAAAGAGCCTTATACAGCTTATAAAACTTACTATTATTATAGTATAATAAGTTCTTAAGTATACTAAAGAAACTTAGCTTATAAGCCTTAGCTAAGGAGCTGTGCTATTTTTTTACTAAAAATTACGCGCTTTTTTTAATATTGTATATAAATAATATACTTTTTATATATTATTAAACTTACTAAACTTAAGCTTATAATCTTTTTAGATTTAATAAAAAAATCTATTAGGTTAAGAATAAAGAAAAAGTAAGCTAGTTTCTAAAATTAAAGATTGTAAGAAATTGAAGAAAACGTATAATATTACTACTATATAATATTTATGTTAATAAAGCTACTAAAAAGTTTAATTTAGACACTCTTAGTAGGTTTTTTTAGACTTTTTTACCTTTAAAAGAGCTAGTTAAAAATTTAAAAAATGCTTTAAACCCTTAAATTAAAGTCTACTAAAAGGGTGTTAGTAGTACGCTGTATATAGCTATTATACTGCGTTCTAATGCTGCTTACGCAGTTTTTAAGCTTTTTTACTTCTTTACTAACTCTTTAGAGCCTTACATATAGGCTTTAAATTATTTTATATAATACTTTTACTATATAAGGTATAAATAGATTACATATAGTAATAATAATAATAATAAGCTTACTATATATAAAAATAAATTTTTGTAAATAATTTAAAGACTTATTAATTTCTTTAAAGCTATATTATTATACTCTTAAGAGGTCTAATTAGTTAGAAAGTAGCGTTTTAAGCTATAGTAACAACAGTAACTATAAAAGCTAAGCTTCTTACATTAATATATATAGCAATAGAATCTAAAGCGCTTAAAAAGCTATTTAAAGAGCTTAAGCTTATAGTCTTAAGAGCTTAAAAGATCTTCTATAACAACTAGTAAGCTATACGTCTAGTTGTTAGTGAGCAAGAAAAAATTACTACTAAGCTCTATTATATGTATTAATATATAAAATATATAGCTTTACTAGGAATACGGTAAAGGCTTGTTTTAAATTAAGTATTTACTAATAGCTAAGATGCTAGCTAACAGAATTACTAAGTATTTATTAAGGTAAAAGCTTAAGCACTTTAAGAAGTTTATTAATATAAAACGCGTTTCTTACAAAGAACTATAAGAAAGAGAGTATATAAAAAAAAGATAAATATTTAATTATTAAAGTAGATTAGCTCTCTACCATTAGAGAACTTCTAAGATTTTAGGAGGATAACTCTCTTTTAATAAGTTTTTAGATAACTAGAAAGTCTATTGGCTTATTTAATAGCTTTTTAGCGTGTAGACAGCACGTAAGGAGACTATTAAAAGGGCTAGTAAGCTTATTATAGTTATTTTAACTTTTTTTCTTCTCTACTTTATCTTTGAGGCTTTCTTTAGACTTCTTTTTTTTAGCTATTTTTTCTAAAAAAATAAAGATAGTACTAAGGTGGACAGTTATAGCGGCCACTACTATTATACAGTGCCACCCTAATAAAACAGCATCTTAACTTTAATACACAATAACTCTACTAATATAACTCTAATTAAAGCTACAATTGCAGCAATTAAACTGCGCAAACCTAGAGAATAGTTTAACTATTACTAAATTACAAGTAAGTATAGTTGTAGCTGTGTAGCGCTATTAAGAAGACACTAAGGACTCTTAACTTTACGCGCTACCTACTACAAGATCTAGCAAGCTATTTACTTACAACAGGAGCTAGAGCTCTTATAGTATATTAAGCAGCTTACTAGGCGAGGCCTTCTACCTATACAAGCTATAATACAAAATTTCGCCTTACAAATTACAAAAAGAAAGGTTAAAATATACTAAGTTAATTGCTTTGTCTACTAGTGCGTTAATAAGCTTATTTTAAGATAGATAATAGGCATAAATAATAATCGCTACAAAACTATTTCTAAAAGGAAGTATAGCCTATACTTTAATCTCCTACTTAAAAAGATTAAGCAGGACTACATTAAGCCGCGTTATATATACAATATAAATAAGAAGGGCTTTCTCCTTAGTATTCTAGAAAGATTAAAGAGGATCTTTAATAGGCCTTTATATAAGCATAAAAAAAGAAAAAAACTATTTAGAATAGCTTGCGAGAGTAGATAATACTCCTAGCCTACATCTATGCTAATAGATCTTACCTAGCGCCTACTCTTATATATTAATCAACGTTAGGATTAATATAAGACACCTATTTACAAGCTTTTAATTTTAAGACTTATTAAGTTTAAATTACTTTATTACTTTTTAGCTAAATAAATAATAATATTAGTCTTGCGTAGCTTAAACAGGTGTTTAATTGTAATACTAAGGCAAAGGCTTAATTCTCCTATTATTTCCTTATTTTAGACAGCTATAAACCTTGCTTTACTATAAATTTTATTAAGTACTGTCGCATCTATGACGTACCAACCTTAAGGCCCAAGGCCTTCTTGAGCCTAAGCCTAGGCGCCTGTTAGCTTACGCGCTGAGCGCGCGCTAGCTAACCGCACGTCAGAATATCTACGCCGAACTCATGAGCTTATACCCGAGCTTGGTAGGATACGTGTCAAACTCCTCTGAGTTTAACAGTAGCCTTTCTAGGCCAGGTCTGTATAAATAGCACGTCTTAGACTTAGTTAGAAAGGCAGAATTAGAATTAACTATTTGGTTCTCCTAAACTACTGTTACTAGCTCCTTGTTCTCTATAGTTATAAGCCTGGCGCTTTAAATCGCAGTTTAGATTCTCCCTGCGCAACCTAGAGTACGCTAGTAGTAGTTTAGACTCTCTAATTTGTTTAAAAAACTTAGTTTACACCCTTTAACCTACTAACTAATTGCACGTAAAACAATAGCAAGCGACTCTCTATAAATTACTAACTTAGCGCGCCTTACAGGCTACGCGACCTAGACTTACTAGTACACTTAGCTAAAGTTTAATGCTAAATTTAAAGGAGTCTAGAAATATATTAACTTAGAGGCTATTATAACTGTTAATATATTAATAGGGCCGCCTCTAAGGCCCTTAGCGCCTGCGGAGAACTTATTCTAAAGAAAACTTAAAGCCTACAACAGAAAACTTAACAAATACTACGCAAGGCATACAGACTAGGCTGTAAACGCGCGCGCCCTTTAGCATATTTAGGATTAGGTCTACGCAACTATTAATAAATAGTTACTAGCTCTAATTATAATTAGACTTGCAGACAGTGCTAGTTAAATGCTTAATAAGCTTATTAAACAACTACAGCTTAAACTAGCGCTAACAAATGCTGTTAACTAAATAGTAACACGTTAAGAGTACTAAGTAAGCCTTAAAAAAGCGAAACTTAGTACTATAGAACTAAGAGCTTAGTATAATAAGTAGTAAACGAGCCGACTAAAAGCTAAGAGGCTAAAGATCTCTAAGGTAGACAGCGCGCTTACTGTATTTAACTTTCTAGACGCTGTAAGAGCTAAATACGCTCCTAACTAGGCTAACACGACAAAAACACTCTACTAACAGCAGTAGACGCTTAAGAAGGATTATTTAAACTTTAACTAAACTAGTTAAGTGTTCTTAAAAATGCTCTATTAGCGCTTAGTTAGCGCACTAAGCTTAGCTAAATTAATAGAAAGAGCCTTTGCTACCTTAGGAAACTTAAAAACTCGCAGAAATTAAGGCAACAAAGGCGCAGCCTAGAAAGTTAACTATAAGTACTTATGCAAAAATAATAAAGAATACAAGTACTACTAGAATCTTATAAAATGCTACACACTTCTAGCAGCAATTAAGGCCTGCGCTAAAGTCTAACACAATGTTAGTAAAGAGAAAGCTAAGAAGATTTAGAAACGCCTGTACACTAACTAGTTTAAAGAACTTAGAGGTAAACTAGTTAAAGCAGGACATAAGCTTCTTTAGAAAGAAAAGAGCAAGTTAAGGACTTTTCTAGGCGGTATTATTATATTATTAATTAACCTAGCGCTTCTTAAAGAAAACAAAAGCCTAGGTGTATACTACACTAGCAATTACAACGCCTATGTACTATTAGAGAGCACTATACTTAACAGTAGGGCCGCGTTGCACCTAGTAAACAGCAGGGAACTACTTGTACTAGGCTCCTTCGTACCTGCGAGGGAGGTGGAGACGGTAGAGGCAGGCACTTAGGTCTTCCCTATTAGCAGTTAAGGGACTCGCATTCTCTGCTAAGTCCTAAATAGAACACGTAGTAATAAGACTAAGGACCTTACTCTTACAGATGTAGCAGTTGTTAAAAGTTTTTATCTTAATATTGTCTTAGAAGCTTACCTACACAGAAAAGGAGTTTAGTACCTAGGCCTAAACAACACACTTTGCTAGGGTACACTTAGTAAAAACATTGTACTAGCACGGCTTAAACGTTGTTTTAACTTTTTATTTTTTAAATACAAGCCTCTATTTTCTTATTTAAAGCTTATTATAAATGTAATGCCTCCTGTTAGAAGCTTATAGAAAACTTATCTAAGGAGCGACTTAGAGGACCTTTAGTATGCTAGAGCAGGGCATCTAGGTCTAAAAGCACTAGAAGCACTTATTAGCGCAGCTTAGGGAGTGCAAATTAAAAAGATAGCATACGTAAAATATAAGCACTGTGCTTTAACTTATGCTAAACAAGTTATCTTAAGGAGACTAAAAAAGCCCTCTCTTTAACTATACTAGAGGATCTTATAAGACCTATTTAACATGCCTTAAGGTCGTTTAAAAGAACAATAGATACAAGTTATTAAGAACGCCTTTAGTAGCAAGCTCTATGTGTATATTTTATAAGCTAAATCTATCTTAGAGATTATAAGAGCCTTTTACTATCTTAAAGCTCTTATTAAAGCTTGTTACAAGCTCTAAATAGTTAAAATTACACAGGATAATAATTTTTTAACGCTCCCTTAGCGTAGTATATTATAATACTAAACATAGTGTAAAGAACGCAGCATTATAATTAAGCCTTCTCTACTACACATACATAAACTAAATAAAGCTGCTAAATAAGTAAAACAAGAAATAATAACTAAGTTAATTAAAATAAAGGTAAGCGTAAACCTGCCTAAAAGACTTTAGCTAGAAATTGTTAAGGCTGCGGCATAGCTTTATAATATAAGCCTATCCTACGCGCACGGTTTACGCTCACTAAGTAAGCTTCTTAATTAATAGAGCAGAGGGTACTTTAAGTACTATAAACTAGAGCCTCTTAAGAGCCTTACAACGAACATAAAACTAGATTAGAGCAGTATATACGCCTACGGCTACCGCGCCTATCCCTTAAACAAGGATAGAGCGGCTAGGCAATATAAAAAGAGCTTTAAGACTTTTCCTAGGGGCTATATTAGTTACTTAGTAGAATACAAAGCCTCTAATATATACTAGATATAGGTCCTAGCGCTTAACTAGGTTATTACAACGCGCAACGTTATATTTAACAAGACGCTGTACTATAAAAGACTAGCTTATAAGCTGCTAAGGTAGAACGCAGTTCTTATAGTACACACTATTAATAACAATAAAATTAGTAAGGCTAGAGAAATACTTAAGCAACTTACAAGTCTTAGTTAAGTAGTAGTAACAACATAGGAGGCCTTAAAGCTAATAAGTAATTAGCTAACAATAGAGACTGTAGAAAGCCTGCTATAGTCTCTAATAGGTAGTACGCTAAAAGCACGTAAGGAACGTTAAGCTAACGCTTTTTAGAGAATTCGTGCAGGGCAGAAAGGTCCTTTAGGACAGCTACTAACGCCTAAGGCAATGCTAGCGCCTTCTTCTCTAGGAGCGCAAATGCTAGGGCAAGGCACCTTAGCTAAAAAGGCTGTAGGTAGTAGTAATAAGCCGCTTAGCTCCTAGAAATTGCAAATAACTAGTAGATTAAGCTTAACAGACGCGCAGAGACTCTTACAGTCTCTAAGGGGAGCAGGAAACGCTTCTAAAGAGGCCTAGTACAGTGCTAAGAATTCTATAGCACTAGCTAGAGTCTCTTAGGATCCTCTAGCAAAAAAACTTTATAAAAAGAAGATGTAGAAACCTCCTGTAAAGAGCTCCTTAAGGCTAAAGGACAAAAACTAACGCAGTCCTAACGTAGGGGGTGTAGGCGTATACTACCTGCTTTATAACTTTTTAAAGGTACCTAAGCTTAAGGCACTACTTTATTAGCTTTAAGAAAATTAAAAGCTAATTATAGTCTACGCTGTAATAGCAGCAGCTCTTAGAAAAAATAATTAACTTTAAACTTACTTTAATAATCTCTTAAAGCTTCTAAACAAATAGAAGAACTTCTAAAACTACTAATATAGGACTTTATTTAAATAGGCTGCTTAAAAAGAGATTAACACTCTACTTTTAAAAGGTACCTAGATAGAAGAAGAGACTCTAGAGGACTTTAGGCCTCTCCCTCTTAAATAGGTATTTACTTACAAGCTTAATAAGAACAGCTACTTTTTTAAATGCAAAGCACGTCTTGTAGTAAAAGGAGACCTATAAGCAAAGGACTTACTACACTTAACGTACGCGGCAACACTAGCTACGCAATTCTTTAAACTCGCAATAGCAATTGTAGCTAAATTTAATATAGAAACTTAGTAGCTTAACATAGTAGGCGCGTTCTTTAACGCTAATATTAGTAAAAAAACAACAGTCCTATGCGACCTACTAGACAGTTACAAGCGCCTAAGAAAGTACGTTAAGCTTAAAAGAGCTTTGTACGGCCTACAAGACTTACTATTATTGTAGTATAATAAGTTTTTAAACACTCTAAAAAAGCTTAGCCTATAGGCCTTAGCTAAGGAGCCTTGTCTCTTCTACACTAAGGACTGCGCGCTTCTCCTAATATTTTATGTAGACAATATTCTCTTTATAAATTACTAATCTTACTAAACAAGAGCCTATAAGCTCCTTAAATTAATTAAAGACATTTACAAAGTTAAGGATAAAGAAAAGGCAAGCTAGTTTCTAGGAATAAGAATTGTAAGAGATTGTAAAAAGCGCACAATATTGCTACTACACGACACCTATATTAACAAAGTTGCAAAAAAATTCAATTTAGACGCTCTTAGCAGGTTTCTAGAGACTTCTCTACTCTTAGAGAAGCTAGTTAAAAATCCTAGAGAGGCCTTAAAGCTTTAAATTAAGGCCTACTAAGAGCGCGTTAGTAGCGCGCTGTATACAGCTATTATGCTGCGACCTAATACTACCTACGCAGTTTCTAAGCTCTCTTACTTTCTTACTAACCCTTTAGATACTTACATAAAGGCTGTAGATTATCTTATACAATACCTCTACTATACAAGGCATAAGGGGATTACATACAGCAATAACAATAATAAGGAGCTTACTATATATAAAGACGCGTCTTTTGCAGATAATTTAAAGACTTATTAATCTTCTTAAGGCTATATTATTATGCTCTTTAGAGGTCTAATTGTTTAGAAAGCAGCTTATTAAGCTATAGTAACAACTTTAACAACAGAAGCTAAGCTTCTTATATTAAAGCATATAGCAAAAAAATCTATAGCGCTTAAGAGACTATTTAAAAAGCTTAAGCTCGTAGTTTTAGAAGCCTAGAGAATCTTTTGCAACAACTAATAAACTATACGCTTAGTTGTTAAAAAGTAAGAAAGGATAACTACTAAGCTCTATTATATTAATATATAGAATATGTGGCTCTGCTAGGAGCACGCTAAAGGCTTGTTTTAGATTAAATATTTACTAACAGCTAAGATGCTAGCTAATAGACTTACTAAGTACTTGTTAAGACAAAAGCTTAAGCACTTTAAGGAGCTTATTAATATAGAACGCGTGTCTTATAAAGAATTACAAAAGAAAGAGAGCATAAAAAAAGAAAAGACAGATGTTTAATTGTTAGAGTAGATTAGCCTCCCACCCCTAGGGAACTTATAAGATTCTAGGAGGACAACCCCCTCCTAATAGGTTTTTAGGTAACTAGAAGGTTAACTAGCTTATTTAACAGCTTCTTAGCGCGTAGACAACGCGCAAAGAGACTATTAGAAGGGCTAGTAGGCTCCTTCTAGTTATCTTAACCCTCCTCCTCCTCCTCTACCTTACCCTCAAGGCCCTTCTTAGACTTCTCCTCCTTAGCTGCTTTCTCTAGAAGGACGCGGACGGCAGCTTGCAGGCTTTTTAGCCTGCTCACCCTGTAATTTGTTAGTATAAGGAACTTATAAAAGAATAGGAGAAGAGCTTACAACAGCGCATTTCTCTAGAGCTTAGCAAGAAGCTTTTTAGCTAAAAAGATAGTAATCTAAGGACTTTAATTGTTAGCAAAAGCTTAAAATTTAAAAAGAAAATACATACAAGACTTTATAAGTCTTTTTATTAAAGCACTGCTAGCAGCGCGTCTTAGAGCTTAAGGCCCTATTCTAACAAGCTTTATTAGAGCTGCTAGACAAAGCACTTTTAACGTACCTAAGACAGGGCACGTTGCGATGCGTACTAAGTTCGCCTTAGCGCCTAAAAGTTGCTGCTAGAGTCTTACCCCTGCGAGTAGTTTTAACTAGAGTTTTAACCTTGCCTACACGCCCTCTAGACGTGTAGGCTAGTGCTATACTTAAAGCAGCACTAGTTGACTTTGCGCAAGAAGCGCGTTTTAGAGGCGGCTGCGCTACTAAAGTAGGCGGCGACGGCGGCGGAGGCAAGGGCGCGGGCGAGGGCGACGGCGGCAGCGCGCGCGCGGCGGCACGGGCAGCGGCGCAGGCGGCGGCAGCTTTTTGTAGTTTTAACTTTTATATAGAGTTAGTAACTGAACAGAAGGAGTGCTAAAATAAAGCTAGAAGCTGCGTAGAGGTATAGAGTAGCGCGTAGTAGCCTAAAAAGCTATGCAAAAGTATAGTAACACTTGTAGAAGCAATTAGTATTGCTTTTAAGAGATTTAGGCGAGTTTCTAGGTAATACTTACGGCGGCTATAGTAGTGTTAGATACTAAGCCTAAGAGGCTTAAAAAGTTGTTATTATTGTTATTATGCCTTGCGCTAAGCTGCACATGCGCACGTGCGCAACGCGTTGCGCGGTGCGCTAGGACTATATAGAGCTCCGCACAGGTAACTAAGGTCTCGGTTACCTAGGGGGTGTGTCGCATCTATAATATACTAACCTTAAGGCCTAAGGCCTCCTTGAGCCTAAGCCTAGGCGCCTGTCAGCTTACGCGCTAAGCGCGCGCTAGCTAACCGCACGTTAGAATATCTACGCCGAACTCATAAGCTTACACCTGAGCTTGGCAGGATACGTGTCAAACTCCTCTAAGTTTAACAGTAGCCTTTCTAGGCCAGGTCTGTATAAATAGCACGTCTCAGACTTAGTTAGAAAGGCAGAATCAGAATTAACCATTTGGTTCTCCTAAACCACTGTTACCAGCTCCTTGTTCTCCACAAGTACTATAATTAGAACAAGATTCTTCTTGTAGTCTATTTTTTCTATTTTACTTATACGCTGTAGCCTTTTAATATTGCCTTATTTAAGCCTCTTTTATTAGCTTACTAGGCTAAGATATCTATATTTCTAAAGAAGAACTAGGGCCTTACTTTAATAAGCAAGAGGGATTTCTTTCCCCTTTTTTATTAAGCCTAGCCGGCCTTTTTTAAGGAAATAACAATTCTAAAGGCTTTTAAGGCTACAGGCCTTTTACTTTTTAATTTGAAAGTTATGTTAAAAAGATTTAGTATTAAGAGCTCTTTTTATAGTAGTAGTAGGTTCTTAAGCTTAATTGCTTTAGATAAAAAAAAATTTAAACGCCTACTACGTAAAGTAGTAAAAAATTAAAGTAATAAATAAGCTTAAAGGCTAAGCTAAGTGTATTTCTAAATTTTAACTTAAAAGACTCTTTTTAAGTATAAAGTTAAGGGCCTACGTAAGGCTCTTATTAATAAAAAGACGCGCAGGAAATAAGGTAAGCCTCTCTTGCTTTAGGAGCCTAAGAAGTACTAAGGTAGAGCTATAGTCTAGTCTTTAAAAAAGGTAAAGGAGGCACGTAATTGCTAGCAGCTTTAAGAGCGCAAGGAGGAGCAAGTATAATACTAAAAAGCTAAGATAAACAAGTATTGTAAGGAGACAAGGCAGGCAAAGGCAGAAAAGAAAAAAATAAGGCAATAAGTAAAGGCTGCAGCTTAATAAGTAAAGAAAAAGAAGAAAGCTAAGAGGGCTGCTAAACAGGCCTTTAGGGCAGCTGCTTGCAGGGCTGCAAAACAACTCTAACAATTTATAAAAACTTCTTAAAAGGGTAAAAGGAGCAGCCTTAAGGCTCTTAAAGAGGTTACTTAAAAAAAAAGGCCTATTGCGAGCCCTACAAGTAGTGGAGAGCCTTAAGGTAGTGTTATGGCTCAACTAGCGTCTACCTCGCGCACAGGGCGCGCGATTAAAACTCTTACTTAATTTCTATAGCTATATTTATTATATAAGCCCTATAGATCTTACTACTAAAAAATCACGCGATAGTAGCTATTGTGTGTGGCTCTACAGCCTTAAGTTTAGTGGGGGTTTTGGTGTTCAGGTGGCACTGTATAATAGTAGTAGCCGCTATAACCGTCTACCTTAGTAGCTTATAGGCTTTTTAGCCTACTTACTTTGTAATTTAATTTATATAAGAAACTTAAAAAAAAAGGCTTATAACAGCATATTCCTCTAAAGCTTAGCAAAAAGCTTTTTAGCTTAGAAAAATAGTAATTTTAAAGGCTATATTTGTTAGTAAAAGCTTAAAATTTTAAGGAAAAATTTATATAAAACCTTAAAAGTTTTCTTATTAAAGTACTGCTAGTAGCGTGTCTTAGAGCTAGAGGCCGTGTCTTAACAAGCTCTATTAGAGCTGCTAGACAAAGCACTCTTAACGCACTTAAGATAAGACACGCAGTAATATACACTAAGTGCGCCTTAATAACTAAGAGTTGCTGCTAGGGTCTTATACCTGCAGGTAGTCTTAAATAAGGTTTTAACCTTACTTATACGCCCTTTAGACATGTAGGCTAGTACTATCCTTAAGGTAGCACTAGTTAACTTAGCGCAAAAAGCGCGTTTTAGGGGCAGCTGCGCTACTAGCAAAGACAGTAACAGCAACAAAGGCGTAGGCGCGGGTAAGGGCAACAGAGCGGCAGCGACGCGCGCAGAGGCGCAGGCAGTAGCGTAAGCAGCAGCAGCCTTTTGCATTTTTAACTTCTATATTTATTTTTAGGGTGTTAAAGGTAGTAGTTATTTTTATAGTTAAAATAGAGTTTTTAAAAAAAATAAAAAGCAGCTACCCTTTACTAATTAGTTGCAAAAGTTAAAAGAAAATTATATATAGTTAATAAGATTTAAATAGTAAGTAAATAAAGTTTACGCGCTAAGCGCTTAAAGTAGAAAAGCTTAAACTACTAAGCAAAAATTCAAGTTAAAAAAATTTAATAAAAGTACTAAAAAAATAATACTAATTAAAACGTATCTAATAGTAATTACTAGATTATAGCTTGTAATAAGATTGCAATAAAAATAAAGAAAAAAAAACTTAAAAGTAGCTTTATAAAAAGTAAAAGTATATTAAAATAGCTATTAAGTAGCTAAAATAAACTAATAAGTAAGAAAATTTTATAAGTTACTTTTAAAAATAAGAGAGCTATATATAAATAGTAATGCTGTTATTATTTATTTATATTTAAGAATAAGCACTAAACGCTGTAACTATAACACTACTAGAATAGTAACAAAATAATAGAAGATGCAGTTAGTAGTAAATAGTTAGTAGTAAATAGTTATTAGTTAAGAAGGTTAGTTAGACAGATATTGCGCATCTTTGTTTCTGTCTAAATATGCTAGAGCAATACACTAATTGCGTGCTAGTAATGCTAAATAAGAAGGCATAAGCCTAGATACTTATTATAAGTAATAAATTTCTTTTTACTAAAAAGGTGTCTATAAAATATATAGTTACATTAAAAAGTTGTTTTAAAAGGCTAAAGCTATTAACTTCTATATAGAGTTAGTAACTAAGTAGAAGAAGTGCTAAAATAGAGCTAGAAGCTACGTAGAGGTATAAAGTAGCGTATAATAGCCTAAAAAGCTATATAAAAATATAGTAGCACCTGCAAAAGCAATTAGTAATACTTTTAAAGGATTTAGGTAAGATACTAAGTAATATATAGTAGCTATAGTAGTGTTAAATACTAAGCTAAGAGGGCTTAAAATTTATTATGATTTTAGTGCTTTACACTAAGCTGCGCGTACGTAGCACGTTATAAGACATGTAATAACTATATAAAGCTTTATATAGCTAACTAAAGTCATAGTTACTTAAGAGGTGTGTTATATATATTAGCTACGCGCCTTAGTTATAAGGCTTTAGGCCTAAGTATTAAGGCCTACGTAGAGCGCGTAGCGCTAAGTACTAAGGCTTAGAGCCTTTACGCTAAGGCTTTAAGACTTTACACTAAGCTTAGATACTTGTATCTAAGCTCTACAAAATATTTACTATACTTAAAAGATTTTTTGTAAGCTTTATAGCTATTTTTATAGACTATAGTATTTTCTTTATATATATAAAGCGTTTTAGATGCAGGTAGAAAGATAGAAATAACTATTTAGTTCTCTTAAACTACTTTTACTAGCTCTTTGTTCTCTACACTTAGAATAAATTACCTTCTACTATAAAGGAGTAACAAAAAAAATTAATTAAAAAAGTTATTATTTTAAAAGCTTTAGAATTCTAAAAGTAGAAAAGCTATACTAAAAAAATTAACTAATTTAAAAAGCTAAAAGCTTCCTCTATAAGATATACTACTTAGTAAGCTACTTAGCTCGCACTATTACCCCTGCAATTCTACCTAAATTAAGAGAAGAAAAAAAGTTAAAATAGTTCTTAAAATAATTTTTTTTTAAATATATATATTTACAAAAAAATATAAATTATTAGAAAAACTATTTAAACTCTTTTGTATAAGAGTCTAAAAGTAGTACTATATAAAACTACCTAATTATAATAAAAAGCTTATTTTTAAGATTTATGTAGATAATAATATATAATAGCTAACTGATACTTAGTAAGCTAGCTTATAGTTACTCTAGTAGCTTAGTATTACTATAGCTATTATAAAGAATAACTATTAACTACTTATAGTAAAATCTAACTATTTTATAGTATTATTATTTTGTTTTGTTAAGTATCTTATTATTTTAGCATTATAATAGTGCTTAATAGTAAACTTAAATTAATATCAAACTTATTCTAAATCTATTTTATATACTTTTTTAAGTTTTTACTTAGTTTAGTTATAATAATTATAAGGTCTCTCTTAGGGTTAAAGGTAGCTTTTATTTAAAATTTATTCTAATATAGATATTTTGTTTTTGCAAGTTCTTTAAGCTTTTTATAAAAAATTAATATTTATTGTACTTTTTTACTTTTTAATTTAATTTTCTAGATATTTTAATAAAGTTTATTTTAAGTAATTTTTAAACATTATTAAATATTTTAGTATATTAGCTAGTTTTAAGCGTAAGAGTAAGTAAAAAAGCTTTTTTTCTATATAATTAAATTGAAAGTACTTACTAATACTTTATCAAAGATTTTTTAATAAATTACTGCTAAAGGTAATAAGCTTATAAGATATATATATACTATTAACTTATTACTTAAATAAAGATAAACTATAAGCTATAAAGATGCTATAGAAAATAACAGTTAGAATAAGTAAATAGACTTAATATACTATAAGCTAACTATTATCTTACAAAATAAGCGCTTATATAAGTAAATTCTACTTTAAACACTATTTAATTATTTATTTTTAAAATGTTAGAGGTAGTAGTTGTTGTTGTAGTTAAAATAAAGTTTTTAAAAAAGTAAAAAGCAGCTAACCTTTACTAATAAGTTGTAAAAGTTAAAAAAAAAATTATAGGTAGTTAATAAGATTTGCATAGCAGTTAAATAAGTTCTAAAAAGAAAGCTTAGACTACTAAGCAATAATTAGGGTTGAAAGAATTTATTTAAGTACTAAAAAATAACACTAGTTAAAACGTGTCTAACAGCAATTGCTAGCCTATAGCTAGTAATAAAATCAAAGTAAGATTGCAATAAAATTGCAACATAATATAATAATAAAATAATATATATATATAGTAGAACTTTACAATACTTTGTAAAGCTGCTGTATTTTACTTACTACTTTTTACTTTTTAAATAGCACTATATATAAATAATTTATACATAATACACTGCAAAAGCGTATAACTTTTATAGTGAGTATTTTTTTTTTAAGCTTTTTTCTAAAAAAAAACATTTTTAGCTCCTATCTACCTAGTACTTAATCTAGTCTAACTTGAAGTGCTTATACAGACACCTAAATTTATTAAGTATTTAAAAACTTAACTACTTAGCTAGACTTCTAGGTTTAAAAATATTTTAAATAAGTTCTTTATATGTAATATTTTTAGATACAAAAGAATTATTAAGCTCTAATTTAGCTAGTAATAAAAAGAATTATAATTTTAAAGTATTTACTAATACAAGCGCAGTATTAAAGATTTATTCCTTAAGTATTTTTTTCTTTCTATTTATTATATAAGAGCTAAGTATAAAGACTAAAAATTAGCTTAAACAGCTATTGCAAGACGTTAAATTAGCAATAAAAAAAACTAGAAAAAAAAAATAAGCTTTCTATTTTTATATTTTTAAGTTAGTAAGCAAGGTAATAATAGTGTTACTACTTTACTTTATCTAAAAGCGCCTAGTAGTAAAGTAATAAAAATAAGTAAAATAAAGCGCGTTAAGTTAAAAGGCGCTTTACGTCTTTATTTTACTTTTCTTTATTTTTGTCTAAATATGCAACATACTAATTATGTACTAGTAATACTAAATAAAAGGGCATAAGCTTAAATACCTATTATTAGCAGTGAATTTTTTTATATTAGAATAGTATCTATAAAATATGTAGTTATATTAAAAGGTTAACTTAAAAGCTAAAGCTAACCCCTGAATTATACTTTAAGTAATTAAGACAGTACTCTTTATAACCTACTTACATAATGCTTACGTAACCTAATCAAATATAGTTTTTATTAGCAAATTTTACACGTTAAATAAAAAGTTATACTAAAATTTATTTTAACTTTTTTTTTCTTTTAATTATGCGAGATTGCAAGGGTAGCTGTAGTAACTAAGCAGCTTACTAAGCAGCGTATTTCAAAGAGGAAGTTCTTAGCTTCTTAAATTACTAACTTCTTTTAGTATAGCTCTTCTACTTATAGAGTTATAAAGTTTTATAAATAATAACTTTTTAAATTTTTTTTTCTTTATTAGTTTTTTATAATTGATAACTACTTAATGTAGCATTTATATATTACTTGTTACAGATTTAATCTCTAGGTATAGTTACTTATTCTATTATTAACTTAGAGGTAGAGGTCTCTGCCTTCTACTTGTTTGTAGTAGACTTAGAGGCAGTCTAATCTAGGCTTATAACTTAAAGATCAAGGAGGAGGTGCGGAAGTAGAATAATAAAAATAAGAGAAATAAATTAGAGACTAAAAGAAGAGAGTAATTTAAGTCTTATTATTATATTGTACAACTACTTAATTGAATATTATCATTTTTTTAGAAACTCTCTTTTAGTTTCTAACTATAAGCCTAACAGTTTATATAGATTTATTATTTATATTTTAGAAAGATCTGTACTTACGCAATAGCTTGCGTAGTAAATAATATAATATTTTATAATTTTACTTAATTTTATGTAATAGATTGCGTAGTAGCTGTAAATTAATTAATAATAATAATAAGTAGTACTAGTAGCGTAATAGCTTCTAGTAATTAATTAATTGTAAGTTAATTGTAGATTCTAGGTATAATTTTAAGCACCTAGATCTTGTAGAGAAACAGCTAAGTAGCTTAATCTCTAACACGCCCCTTTAAGCTAGAAAGCTATTTTGCTAGTAATTTAAAATATATTAACTTATAGTAGGCAGCATTTTTTAATAGTTATATTGCACTTTAGCTGTTAGAGTAAATTATAGCAGCTTCTATAAATTTAATTTAATATAGCTACTTTAATTTATTAATAAACTTAGATCAATAAATACTGTATTTAATTGCTTTTTTATAAACTATTAAAAAATATTTGCGCTTAATAAAGCTGCTATTAGTTGCAACTTTAATAGCTAAGAACTAGCGCTAAAAGATTTATTAATTTAGAGCAGAAATATATATCTTAAAGTAGACTTTTTACTACTATTATTACCCCCCTAATATACATTACTAAAGCCTATTAAATCAATTTCAGGCTCTGTTTTTAATAGTGTAAATTATATAGAATTATATAATAAGCTTATTTGTTTAGTTTAAGCTATATAACTTTATAAATAATTTAGGCTGCTAAAATGCTTAGTACTTAGATCAGCTATAGATCTTAATAGCAGATTTACTGCATAAGTTATATTAGGCCTAGTAAAAAGTAATAAATATATTAAAAAGCTAATTTATTGTAAATATATCTTAATAACTTTTAGAGTAGCTTTTAAATTATTTTCTTTTAGCTTTATATTCTGCTAAAGTAGTAATTTTCTAGACTTAATTTCTAGTCTATTATATTTAGCTAGTAATTTCTAAGCGGAATTTTCTTAACTAATAAAAGTTAATTAATTTAATCTAATTACCTGTACTCTTAGAAACTTAGATACGTTACCTAGGTCTTGGATTTTAAGGTCTAATATATTTAAAAAAAATTTAATAATTAAGATATTTTATACTTATTTGCTCTAAATATAAATAGATTGTCTACATAGGTTACAATTATACTCTTTTGTTTAATATTAATATCTATAGCTGTATTAAAAAACAGATATTTGAATTGTAGTTAGCTTATTAGGCTAGCTAATAGCTTTTGCTATTGTTTACTAGCTTGTTTTAAACTATATAAAGCCTTATTAAATAAGTAGACGTGCTAAGGATGTTTTTAATTTTAAAAACCTTCTAGTTATTTAATATAAATTATTGTATTAATTCAAGCGTTTAGAAACGCTTATTTGATATCCTAGCTTTTAATTAGCTTTTTAAGCGTAGTAGCTAATAAAATTAATAGCCTTATTAAATTACGCCTTATAGTATTAGCAAAAGTTTCTTTATAATTAACGCTAAACTCTTGTTAAAAGCTTTTAGCTACTTAGCGTACTTTAAATATATAGTTGTTATTTTGTTAGTACTTTTTATTTAGAACTTGATAACTATTTAGAACTAATTAACCTGCAGGCCTTAGTACTAGTAATTAAGTATTTTTTTCCTGGAATTAACTTAGTTCCTTTTTTATTGCTACTAAGTAGTTCTTCTTGTCTTTGTGTTTAAATACTTAAAAAAAGTTTTTAGGATTATTAATATTCTTAGAAGTCAAGTAAATGTCTTCTAGAACTATGTTCTTAAAACTAGTAGCTTTTATAGTTAAAGCTAATTATAATAATCCAGCTCTATTTTTATTAGAACAATTAAATTTCTCTTTCCTACTCTTAATAAGTTAAAAAGCTTTTGTTCTGTGTTTTAATTATTTAATTATTAATCCTAATTAATTTAATTAGGATTATAATAATTTTCTTACTGCAGTTTAAAATTAGAGGAAATTTAATTATTAAATGCTTCTTTTAATATCTTAACGCCTTTTGTAGTTATAATCTTGTTGAATTTAAAGTTAATAAGGCGATATAAATTATTGCTAAAGTAGCTAGGAGTATAATATAGCTTAACTCTAGATTTAAGTTTACTAAAAGAGTCTTTTAGCTTCTTTTTGTATGCTTAAGATCTCTAAATTTTAATATTGCTAATATTTAGTTTATAGCAATACTTAGCTTGAAAAGGCGTTTAGTAATTTATAGAACTATAAGGAGTCTTATTATATAGGTACACTACTATAAGAAGAGCTTCTGTCTATAACTTTGTAGGCATATTTAACTTAAAAAGTAGAGCTTTTATTTTGTTAAACAGCGTTTTATTGATTCTTTTAACACTGCCTTTGCCTTTTATATTGAAAAGAGGAGTAAATTGTAATTAAAATGTCTTTTTATTTAAGAGCTTTAGTAGATCTAGAATGTTAAGCTTATTATTTAATTAAACAAGCTTAATCTGATTTTTATCTTGTACTTTAGCCCTTTTAATAAAGGCTTTAACTAGATTTACAAGCTCTAATCTAGAAGTAAGAAAATTAACTTCTAAATATTTAGTTTTATAGTTTATAAAGGTAATATAATACCTATAGCCTTTGTTAGTTTTGAACTTAATAGGGCCTTTTAAGTTATAGTAAATAAGATTACTAAATTTATTTATAGGTGTTGTAATTAGATCTCTGCTAATCTTGCTAGTAAACTTGCTTTTTAAGTACATCTTGCAGTTGCTAAAAGCTTTGCTAGTTTTTACTTCTCATTTTATGCTATAGGTATTATTACTAAGCTTACTTCAGCTTATTTTACTAATATAGCTAAAGCGTCTATGTAGAAGAGATATTTAATCTATTTAATTTATTTAATTAATCTCTTCTAAGTTACTAATTTCTGCATAGGCTTAATTACTTTTGGTACTGCTAATAGTAGTAAATATAGCAATTTCTCTAGTGTACTACCCTTTAGCTAGTATTTTACTAATTTAAATAATTAGGCTGTTAGCCTTAGTAAATAAAAATTCAGCTCCTTTGTAAATAGCTTAGTATAGACTAAGTAAATTTACTTTAAAGTCTAGTACTTGTAGTACGTCTTTTAGCAATATAGATGTATTTGTGCTAGTAAAAGTAATATAAACATCTCTTCCCTCCTCTACCTCCTCCACCTCCATCGCAATCTTGTTGCCAGCCATAGGCTGGCAATCGCCGTTGAACACGTTTCAATTGGTGTCGTTTTTTAGACATCTCTTTTTGTAATTGCTAGTAGTAGGGTAGCTGTATTACCTTAATTAATATAGGTATTGCTTACATTATAAAGGTTTTAAAATATATCTTTATTATAGCAAATATGCGCGCTTGCTCTACTATCTAGTACCTACTTAATAATTTTTATAGATCTAGTAGTATTAATATTAGCAATCTTCTAATCTACTAATACTACAGATAAAAGAGCTTGTTTAGAATTATTAAGTATATTTAATATTTAATTTACTTAATTTCTTAATTAGTTTAATTGTTTGGAGCTTTACTAAAAAAAATTATTTAGTATTTTTTTTCTAAGTGTTCGAGTTTTTTGCAGAAATTATAGATTATTTTTAGACCTTTTTTGTTATTTAATTTTTAAGTTAACAAAGACATTTCTATGTTCTAAGATTAAGGAGCTAGTAAGCTATCATAGCTCTTTTATTAATATAGCCTCTTTAATTTATATTAATTATGTTAATAACTGTAGCCCTTCGAATTAGAGCTATTCTTTAAAGCTTCTAGACGTCTAGACTTGTCTAATATTGAGCTGCACATTGCATCTAGATAAATCGTTTTATTTAATCTTAAGCTTCAAGTAATTGTAGTAACTAGGTAGTTAAATCTTAGGCTTAAATTATTAAGTATTAAAGCTGCGACAAATTTAGTAGGCAATATAATATTTCTAGTTTCTAGGCTTAAAACTAGCCTATTAACCTTTTGTAAATAAGTTTCTACATTATTCTAACATTAATATAGTTTAGTATTAATAAGATCTCTACATATTAAAAAATTAGGATTAAATCTCTTTTAAGAATATAATTTCTTTAAGTAATTTTAAAAAAAATAAAACTTAATAATATCTTTTAACTGTAATAGTGTTACAAACTTAAGAAGAGAAAAGGTATAAATTATGTATAAAGAATAAGAGTAAGAAAAAATTTTAGACTACTTAAATAAAGAACAAGCCTTTATGTGCTAATAAATAATTCTACTTTGCACTAGGCACGTGATCCTATAAGCTTTAGCAGAAATCCTTTATAAAATAAGATAAATACGTCTTATAATATATTACAAAATACTACAACATCCTACGCATAAAATAGTGTAGAATTTTATAAAATAGTAGAAAATTTTAAAAAACAGTAAAATACTCTCTTAGTACATAGTGGTAGACATTAAGCCTTTAAAGCTTAGTGTATTTAACTTTCAGTGCATTCTAAGAATTACTTAATTCTTTACTTTTTTATATTATTATATTATTCTACTAAACGTGCTAACACAACTCTATACTATTACATTAATCTACTAATTATACTAGTACAACTTTTGTCTATTGCACTTACTTATTTTAAAAAATCTAATACAAATTATTTATAAACAATTTTTATACTTTATATACTTTTAGAATAAGTAATACTATAATAGATACTTCTACTAACATTCTTACTACTAGAACAACTACGTAAGCTAATAAGCTTAACACCTACTATAGTAATTATAACAAGCTTAAGAAATAGCTACTTTAAGTTAATAGATACTTCAATATTAAAAAAATAAGATTAATAATAACCACGTAGTTATATAAGCCTTTTCATTTTTATAAAAAGCGACTAAGAAAATAAGCTAATTTTATTCTTTGTTAACATATAAGTATTACTATTAATAATGATATTAACAAAGTACTTGTTAAAAACTAAGATAACTTTAAAATAATAATAAGAAAAGTATTTTTACTCTTTAAGGAATTTGTAGTAGTAAAACAAAAGATTTAAAATTGTAATAAACGCGATCTGCAGCTAACTATATAATAAAGTTTTAGTAGTACTGAGTAGTTATTAAATAAGATAACAACATTTTAATATAGATATACTAACAAAGTCTTAAACTAGCTATATAAGTAAAACTTATGCAAAGCAGAGCTACTCTTAATATACTTTATAAACTTATAGCTAGGGCGATTTAAGTAGATAATAATCTTTATGAGCTAAAGTTAATAGAACAACTATTCATATAAAGAAATTATATGCTTGAGAATATAGATGCTTAACTTTGTTAAACATTCTAACGTCTATACACTAACTAAAGTTAACAATAAAATAATACTTTTAGAATTCTAAAATATTGTATAACTAATAGCTACAAGCCTATATACTTTAATAACCTTGATAAAAAACTTAGAAAAAATTAGTTTTAAAATAATAAAAGTGGTAAAAAAAAGATTACTTACTATATATATAGTAAAAAAGGTTACATATAATTAAACTGCTAAAGCTAAAGCAAAGTAACTTAACAGCTAAACGTTATTTATAATGCAACACTTAAAAACAAATTAGAAGAAAAATAAAATGTTATTACTTTATTTAGTATTATCGTTTGAAAATAAGATAAAACAACTTTTAAAAAGCTAAAAACTTAACTATAATTATACTAGAAGAAACTTTAGAGAAAGACATTTTTGAGATATTACTTAAAGAAAAAGCAACTCTAGAAGACTAAACTAAGTATAGCAAGATAGCTAAGTTTTAAAAAAGCTATTAACTTTTTATACTAATTAATAGAAAGTAAATACTTTTAACAAACTATAGACTATAAGAGAAAATTAATACCTTACTAAGATAACATAGATAACTTAAAAAAAAAAACTCTCCTAAACCTTATAGTAGAACGCTTAAAAAATATATATTTTTCATAAACTTATATAAAAAACTATGAAAAAAAAGAAATTACTCTAGCGGCTAACTTAAAAAAAAATAGATAATTTTATATAAAGATAAATAAAGAATACTAAAGTATTATATAAAATAAACCTACGCATTAGCTTTTAGATTAAGAAAAAAGATTTATAAAGAACTTTAAGCAATACGCTTAATGTATAAAGTATAAAAAGTTAGCTATAATAGTATATACTATTAAAAAAATCTGCGTAACCTAGAACACGCAAAGTACTTATAGACAGTATATAAATATAATAGCTACACTATTTACTACTTAGATAAGTATAGATTAGAATAGTTTTCTAAAAAACTAAAAAGAATACTTAAATATAGATACTTATAGTATAACTGCCCTAACAATAAGTGCGCAGTATATATATAAAATAAATAACATAGCTTATACTTTTATAAGTATAACAATCTAGAAAAAACCTTTTAAATACACATAACATAGTAAAAGATTATAAAAAGAAAACTTATATATAGAAGTATAACTAGCCCTTATAGCATACGTGCCTCAATATTAAATATAAACTATATATAGTTACTAAGAAGTTTTATATATTTAGCATATAGTTTGTTTTCAACAAACGCCTAAAATACCTAAAACTACTAAAGAGATTAACGTAGTAAATTTTCTAAGTCTTTTTAAGCTACTAGTAAAGCTTAACAAACATTAAATAATAGTATTAGTAAATTCTAGCTTTTGAGTTAACTTTGTTTCTTCTTAAGTAGTATAAATAGCAGGTCTATACACACTAAAGAAATAAGAACTCTACTTACTATATATAGCTAATAGTTAGCTTATACTAAGCAAAACAACTATTATATGTAAAGTTAATAATATAACGCTTAGCATTAATAAATATAAAAAAAAGTTAGACCTAGACGTCTTTAAATTAGCTACCTATAATATTATATCAAGAATTTTTTAGTTATAAAAATATAATCTACAAATTAACTAGAAGTTAAAAAAGTTCCTATTTAAGTGCTGTAGACTAAGCGCAACTATAAGCTAGCCTACGTATTTAATAACTATAATTATAAATAAAAAGAGATTTATAATATTACTAAAGAATAGTAAACCTTAACTAAGAACAGCTTTATAATATAAATGTTTAACTTAATAGATACTAGTAAAGCACTTTTAAATTATAAAGTTAAAGTTTTAAAGTTACATATAAATTTAGATATTTTAAAAAAGTATAAAGAGATTAAGTACTTTTTTATAAAAGTAGTAAATAGTAAAGCTTTACTAAAATACTAACTTTAAGACAATAAAATTATTTTAAAAAAAGAAGACTTTACTCTTAAAGCTAATTTCTTAATTATTAGAAATAAAACTTAAGAAACTAAGGACTAAGTTAAATAAAGATTAAAAAAAAATATATTTAACTTTTAATATTACTAGTAGAATTTCTTATACTTTTTATAACAAAAAACAACAGGCTTATAAAAATATGTATTAATTACTAGAAACTTGATAATACTATTGTAAGGAATTAATACTTATTACTAAATATTATAAAGCTTTAAAATTAATTTTTTTATACTAAAGTTCTTATAGTATTAAACTTTTAAAATAGATACTACTTGATTAAAATAAAAAAAGGTAAAAAAGAAAAAATAGTGTTTTAAATATAATATAAATACTAGAAATATACTATTATACTATTTAAGCTTATTAACGCCGTAGTTATATTTTAAGAACTTATTTATAATGTGTTAAGAGTATATTTAGAAATCTTTATTATAGTATACTTAAATAATATTCTTGTCTACTTTAAGATCTTAAGAAATTTTATAAAACACGTTTATATAGTACTAAAGTACTTAGACTAGTTTAACTTTTAACATAAACTAGAAAAATGCAAATTTTATAAAAATAAAGTTCCTTTTTTTAAATATATAGTAAAAGTATAAGAAGTATAAATAAGTAAAATAAAAGTAGCCTAAAAATAGCTATAACTAACAATAGTAAAAAGCATTTAATTATTATTCAAATTTTTTATCTTTAACTTATAGTTTATTAAAAACTACTTTAAAATTGCTATTCTGCTAATAAGGCTGACAAGAAAAAATATACCCTTTACGTAAAGTAAAAAAGTAAAAAATGCTTTTGAAATGCTTAAAAAAGTAAGTATAAAACTACTATACGTTTATATATTCTAAGTAAATTAACTATTATGCTTTAAAACTAACGTATTAAACCTTGCGCTAAGAGGCTACGCTAGTTAACTACACAAAGGCTAATAGCACCCTATTATATACTATTTATAGAAATTTTCTAAACTAGAAGAATAATGTAACGTCTATAATAAGAAACTATTAGCTATTATTATTTGCTTAAAGCATTAGAGAGTATATATAAAAAGCTACTTAAAACTTATAATATTTATAGATTATAAGAACTTAGTTACCTTTATAACTACTAAAGTACTTAACTAACAATAAATGAAACAGTTAAAATTACTTAAATAATACAACTTTAAAATTATTTATACACTAAGCAAGAATAATAGTAAAGTAAAGGCTTTTAGCTAACAAAGTAATATTATAAAAACTAAGAAAATTATAAACACTATAATACTTAAAGTTAATAGAGATAGATTATTAGAACTAGTAAGAATGCTAAACACGATTCTATACATTATATATAATATAGTAGAGAAATTGCAAAAAGTAATTATCAAACAATATTATTATAACTTTGTATACAGTTACTTTAGTACTATATAAACTATAAAACTTATTAAGAGAAATTATAAGGTTTTAGAAATGAAAAACAAAGTTACTTTTTTTTTTACCAAGTGCATAGACTATTAAAAAAATAAGTATAGTACCTACGCATCTTATAAAAAAATGCAAGCAATAAAGCTACTTAACGCACTATAGTTAGACATTTTCATAAACTTTATTATAGGACTACTAGCCTTAAAAAACTTTATTACTAAAGCAGCTTATAACGTAATTCTTATAGTAGTTAATTAATTAATAAAATAAGTAGAGTATATTACTTTTATAAAAAAATTTACAATAGTATAGCTAGTACATATTATTAACAACTGAATTATTAAACACTATAGTATACTAAAGTTAGTAATTAGTAATAAAGATAAGCTCTTTACCTTGAACTTTCAAACAACATTATTAGCTATAATTAGAATAAAATAAAAGCTATTTATAGCATACTATTTGCAAATAAATAAGTAGACTAAATAAAGAAATTATATAATAAAAGCTTATTTCAAGATATATATTAATTAATAGTATGTTAATTAAGTATTACTACTACTTATAGCATAAATAGCATAAAACAACAAAAATTTTAAAATTATAAAATAAATACTATTTTACGCAAACTATAAAAAACACTTAAATCTCTTTATATGTACATTTTCAAGTTAGAAAATAAAAGCAGCTATTGCTACAGCTAATAAGCTAAATATAGTATATAAGTTACTTAAAAGATACTTAAAAAAGCTTAACGCTAAAGCATTTTATATATTAACTAAGAATAAAAAATAGCACTTTAGCTATAAAAAAAAGTATATTATCTTACAAAGAATTTTTGCACCTAACAACTTAGCAAAAAACTTAATAATTTTTAAGTTAAACTATTTGTAATTCTAGACTAGAAGGAACTAGTTATATATATACTTAACTTTCTACCTAATGCAAAAATCTACTTAAGATTCTATATTAACATATTAAAACTAGCAGATCTAGAAATGCTATTACAAAAAACCTTGTACTTTAAAATAAAAAAAGATAATGTCTTTAAAGTTAAAGAAATTTTAGTATACTAAGCATTTAAATAAAAACTTAATAAATTATTACTAACTACTTATATAGTACTATATAACTTACTTAAGAAGTTGTTAAAAGTAAAATTACTTTCTAAATTAGTAGAAGAGAATACGCTTTAATCTAATAATAGCATACTAGGTATTAGGCTACTTTCTAGAATACTAACATTATAGTTAATATTTTCTGTAGCTTTTAAGGCTTTAATCTTTTTAATAAGTTTTTTTAACTTATTTATTAACTACTGCTTATAATATACTAGCACTTTATAATATTTTTTCAAATAATTTTTTTTTGCACGCGCTGCTAATAATACTTTAAATATAACTAACTTTACTATATTAGCTTTTAACTCCAGCTACTTTAATTAAGCAAACTTTTAGCTTAACTATAATATATTTAGCTATAGTATTTTTGCTAAAATATACTTTTTAACTTTATTTTTATAATAATTCCTATACACCTTTTTTGACAAAGACATTTAATATAGTAAACTTTTATTAATATAATATTAACAAGTAACTATAGTAAGTTGACTAACACTATGTATATAATTACTAAGTATATATTAATAAGTAGTACTGCAGAAAACCATTAGGCTAGTTTATAAAGATAGAAATATAAAAAGAGCGAATAGTGTTACAAACTTAAGAAGAGAGATGGTATAGACTATATATAAAAAATAAAGGTAGAAAGAAATTTTAAATTACTTAAATAAAGGACACGTCTTTATATACTAATAAATAATACTACCCTACACTAGGCACACAATTCTACAGGCCTTAGCAGAATTTTTTTATAAATGAGTTACATGCGTTTTATAATATATTATAAAATCCTATAATATTTTACGTATAAGACAGCATAAGATTCTATAAAATAGTATTGAAGTTTATAAGATAGTAAGACACGCTATTAGTATATAGTAGTAAGTATTAAGCTTTTATAGCTTAGTGTGTTTAACTTTAAGTGTAATCTAAAAATTACTTAATTCTTAACTTCTTTATATTATTATATTATTCTACTAAACGTGCTAATACAACTCTGTAGTATTACATCAATCTACTAATTATACTAGTATAACTCTTGTCTATTACACTTACTTATTCTAAGAGAACTAACACAAATTATCTACAGACAATTTTTATAAATAAAGGTCTATTCTTAAGGCTAAAACGTAATATTAATAAAGCTTTTGCCTCTTAGTTTTTAAGCGTCTAATAGTTTCTAGATAATTCTCTTTAGTTAATTTACTAAAATTAATTATTATAATATTCTTACCATTTTGTTCTATAAGAATTAGTTAAATTTTATGTTCTTATTTACTGTAGTTAGAGCTGCCTTTAAGCTTAGGCACTCTAAAAATACTATTATTAGCTATTTTAATCTCCTAGCCTAAGCCTAGAATAATTAGCTAAGTAGATAATAATCAAACGCTTAGTACAGCTGTAGTTACTGTCCTTATTATAAAAAACTCTAGCTGCTAATTAAATTAATTTTTTCTTACTAGCGTATTAGAGTTTCTTAGCTTGTAGCCTTAGATTACTCTTAACTTTTTAATAAAAATAAGCTTATATAGCTAAATATATCTTGCTATAAAGTTCTTATACGTCTAGTAAGACACCCTTTCTAGCGTATAAAAGTTTTTAGCCTTTTTGCTTTAGTTTATTTTAACTTAAAAAAAACTTTTTTTTATAGCAAGATTCTTCTTGCTACAAATTAATTATTTGTCTAGTTAAATCTTTTAACTAGCGTTGTTAAGTTGTTTTGTTGTAACCTTAGCTCTTGTTAAGAAACTAGCCTAAAATAGTACTAGTTCTTACGTGCGCTTGCGATTTTAAGTAAATAAATACTTCTTAAATCTATTTATCTTATTGCGTAATCTTTTATTAATTCTCTAGGCTTATAACCTGTTGCAGATTCAATCACTAGGTATGGTTGCTTGTTTTACTATCAACTTAGAAGTAGAGGTCTCTGCCTTCTACTTGTTTGTAGTAGACTCAGAGGCAGCCTAATCTAGGCTTATAACCTAGAGATTAAGGAGGAGGTGCGGAAGTAGAATAATAAAAATAAGAGAAATAAATTAGAGACTAAGAGAAGAGAGTAATTTAAGTCTTATTATTGTATTGTACAACTGCTTAATTGAATATTGTAATTTTCTTAAGAACTCTCTCTTAGTTTCTAACTACAAGCCTAACTACAGTCTATATATATTTGTTATTTGCATTCTAGAAAGATCTGTACTTACGCAATAGCTAATACAATATCTTGCAATCTTATGTAATCTTACGTAATAAATTGCGTAGTTGCTGTAGATTAATTAATAACAATAATAAGTAGTACTAGTAGCGTAATAGATTCTAGTAATTAATTAATTGTAGGTTGATTGTAGATTCTGGGTGTGATTTTGAGCACCTGGATCCTGTGGAGAAACAGCTAAGTAGCTTAATCTCCAACATTATCTTTTAGGATTTCCTAAGAAATAAGTCTAC
Source organism: Alternaria gansuensis (assembly GCA_009289805.1). Classification (NCBI taxonomy): domain Eukaryota; kingdom Fungi; phylum Ascomycota; class Dothideomycetes; order Pleosporales; family Pleosporaceae; genus Alternaria; species Alternaria gansuensis. The sequence goes on from WBOK01000124.1 coordinate 152,307, forward strand.
TTACAATTAAATTATAGTAGTAATTGACCGCTTATCTAAGTAGGCTATTTCTATCCCGTGTTATAAGACAATTAACGCAAGAGGTATAGCTAAATTATTTATTGAACAAGTGTACTGTTTTAGCTACACATCCAATACTATAATCTCTAATTAAGGACCTTAGTTTGTATTTAGTTTCTAGTCTAAGCTCTATTAGATCCTAGGCGTTAAGGTTAAGTTATTAACTGCCTACTACAAAGAGACTAAAAGTTAGACAGAGATTATAAATAAATATATTAACCAGAGGCTACAGCTATTTGTATCCTACTACTAATACAATTAGAGTAGACTATTACCTCTAATTAATACAGCACAAATTTCCTTACCTTATTCTTCTCTTAGCATGTCCCTATATTAGATTCTTTATAGATTTAATCCTAAATAGAGCTAGGACTAAAGGCAGCCTGCTAATATCCTTACTTTAACTAACAAATTAAATTATAAGAATGCACTAGTCCTAGCTACCTAAATACATAACGCCTTAAAGATAGTAAGAAACTATAACGTGTTTCCTAAGCGAGTGGCCAACCCAAGCGAGTGGCCAACGCCAAACTAGCGCACTACCTGCGCACAGCTATCGTATACGTGCAACACTATTAATTAAGAGTTGTAGTAGGCTAATCTATTCTTTAACCTTGTTGCTATCCTTAGCATTCTCTATTTCTACTTTACACGTGCGGGAATTATGTCCTTTTTTACTACAATGTCTGTAGTGCACTACGCTGCGCACCTTGCGCGCAAGCCCCTCGCCAGCATTACAATCTCTACCCTCTCTTTTAGCAATTGATTCCTGTACTTCCCTTACTATTAGAGTCTCCTCTATTTTAATATACTTTTCTTTTCTTAACTAATACTGTATAAGCTTATTAATTGCGCTTTATATACGCGCTTATTTTTCTTATAACAATACTATATTATATGCAATCTACTACGCGCCTTTACTTAGCTAATAAATCTTTTTATTTAATAAGCTTATATAGAACTTATAATAGTTTTAAATTTTTTATTTAATAAGTATAAACTATACTTTAATTTTGCTTATATTACGTACTATTTGCGCTTTTTATACGCTCTACTTTAGTAGTAATAATTCTAGAGTTTACAACCTTACGTTAAGCTTTAATAAAATAGCTTTTAAGTTATATAAGACTAGCTTAGCACTTTTAAAGCTTATCTTAATATTTTTTACTATTAAAGACTATTTAAAAGCTAGCTTAAATGCTTAAAAAAAAGTTTTTTTACTAATATAGTTACGTGCTAAAGCTAAGATTTAGTTACTCTACTTACACTTTAATAGCGTAAAGTAACTAATATTAAAAAGGTATAGTAAGTATAATAAATATAAAAGTATATAGCAAAAGATAAGTTTTTTTTCTTTATAAAGATTTTTAAATTCTAGTAAGCTATAGCTTTTATAGCTATTAAGTATAAGTAGCTAGTATACGCTTATAGTGCGTAAACTTTGTATACTTATTAAAGTGCTTTAATTAAGCAAGAGTAAGCTAATTATTTATTTAGCTATTAAGGCTTACTTTAAGAATCTAATTGCGTAGTAAGTTCTTAAACTAGACGTTAATAAGTATACTACTTATAAAGATAATAAAAAGTAAGAGTAAGTAACTTATAGCGGTAATACCTTAAGTAATAGTAACTTACTTATAGTTACTTAGCTAGATAGTCTTTTTTTTAGCTACTTTTAAACTAGTAATAACTATTTGTACTAAAATCTTACTTATAGTAAAGCTAGTTTTGTTAAAATTATAAATTCTATTATTTGTAATCTTATACTCCTACTTTGTTTTATGTATTAAGTTAAGCTAGCGTAGGACAGCTACAGGATCTTTATAGGCAGCTTGCTAATAGTTATATAAATAGCTCTAGCGCTTCTAGAGCTTAGAAGTCTACTTAATGAAGTTATTAACTTAGTTCTTACTAATAGAGTTACTTTGCCGCGCTTTAAAAAGTTTATTTGCTATTTTTTATACGTAGGCTCTTAAGGGCGCAAGACCTTATTTAGACTACTTAATAACTCTTTAGATTATAGCCTCCTCTTCTAGTTTTGTTAGGCGCTTTAAGTGTACTTTATAGTCGCGTTGCATGCGCGTTCTAGCGCGTTGTCTATTAAGAGTTCTTTAAAGTATGTTATATACATTTATAGCCTAATTTACGCTTTAAACGCGTTGCGTATTAATATTAGAGATAGTAAGCTGTATATTTACTTTAGTATTTGTCTTTTAGCGTTGTTGTAGTTAAGACATTACGCGATAGTTGTGCGCAGGTAGTGCGCTAGTTTGGCGTTGGCCACTCGCTTGGGTTGGCTACTCGCTTAGGAAACACGTTATAGAGAAGGCTTAAAATTAAATGTAAACTATAGTCAATTATTACCGCTATCTAATTAACTCAGACGTTAGAGATAAAGTTTTTCTAAATACAAGAAATTTACAACTAATCATTTAGGCTAGAAACTATTAGCTAAATAAAAAGAACTTTTTAAAGTTTTTAAAAAATCAAGTTACTTATACTGTCTTAAGTTACTAGAAGAGTATTAGATTAATAGTATTTTTGTACTTAAGTTATTATACAAAGATTCTTAAGACTTATTTCTTAACTAAAAATCTCTAAAGCTAGCTTTTACTTTAATTTATGGCGTAATAGAATAAGAAGTTAATAAAATTCTTAGTAGTAAAGTATATTTTTTAGAGTTAATATACTGTCTTAGTTTAGTTAAATATAATCTAGATCTTACTTAGTACTTAGTTTTAAACTTTATAAAAGCTTTTTATAAGCTTAAAGCTTTCTAGAAGAAAAACTCTATACGCCTAAGCTCTTTAAGGTTTCTAGTAAAGTAAATTAAAGCTTAAAAGTAAAGCAAAGAGAATATAACTTTACTACAAAATAACAATATATATAAAAAATTGTAATAGGTATTTAGTACTACAACTAGGCTACTTTTAAACCTCTACTTTCTACTACTCTTACTTAAAAATCTAAAGACGATCGCTCCTCCTCTCTATAAAAAGAGGAGGAGCTAGAGGAGAGCCTACTGCTCTCCTCTTTCTCCCCCGCCTCCCTCAAGAGGCGCTGCTCTTTGTCCTCCTCCTCTAGCAGAGCGACTAGACTACTACTACTAGTTCCGCCCCGGCGAGCAAAGGCCTCTAAATAGGCAACTTAACTATCTAGTAAATAGACAGCATCCTAGATCTTTAAGAGGACTTAGTAAGTTAAAACTAGGATTAAAGGTATAGATAGCTTCTTCTCCTAGCTCCTTGTTACCTAGACCTTCTTAGCTAGGACAAGGGCTGCTGCCTGCACCTACTCTTTAGTAGGAAGGCAGTTCTCTACTAAATCTTTTTTGTGCTCCGCAGTAGTAAAAAGATCTATAGTAATAAGGAGTTTCAAGAACTTCTCTTTAACATGCTCTAGTATCTATTTAAGTTAACTTTAAGTTTAAAAAATAAGATATATTAAAATTATAAAAGAGTACTTCTCCTTTTACTATACGCAATAAGCGCATTTCTTAAATGTCTTAAAGTTAAACTAATGTTTAACTTTAAGAACGCCCTGCGTAAAGGCGCGCACTAACTGTAGGCAAATAAGGCAATATGCCTCTAGTAAAGCTTCTAAAAGGTAGCGTAGTAGTATAGTGTATGTGTGTGTGTATGTATATATATATGTATATATATGTATGTATAGTGTTTTAAAGAAGTAGAAAAATTAAACACAACATGTTGTTATAATATTAAAACAGCAAACACTTAAGGCTAGCCTAACACTGCTCTAGGTTAAAGTCGCGGTAACTGCCTATAAGAAGTCTATAACAACAATAAAAGACCTTTTTAAGTTAATAATAATAAACAAACATATTAAAAAAATACAGCTATAGGACTAGCTGTCTACTAGAAGGGGGAGTAGTATAATAAACACGTTACAACTCCCTTGGTCTTACCGCTATCTTACTTAGGCTGAATCTAACTAGTATTAGACCTACTCTAATTATAGCCTAGTCGCAGGTATAAAGACAGCTTAAGATCTATAGTTGCTCTATAGATTTTTAATATCCTTTCGTACAAGGCCTATAGATGTCTTATTGGAATTAAGGCTTATTTGTGGATCACCACGCACTCCTATATACCTCTGCCGTGATCTCTTCTGCCGATACTGATCCGTAAGTCTTTGTGAAGATCGTCCGTAGATAATCTGTGTTAGTTCTATTGGAATGAGTGAGTGCGATGGACGGGGGATGTACTAGCACAATTAGTAGATTAATGTAATAGTACAGGGTTGTGTTAGCACGTTTAGTAGAATAATGTAATAATATAGAAGGGTTAAGAATTAAGTAATCCTTAGATTATACTTAAAGTTAAACACACTAAGCTATAAGAGCTTAATGCCTACTACTATATACTAAGAGAGTAGTATACTATTCTACAGAATTCTATACTGTCCTACAAAATCCTATGCTATTCTATGCGTAGGATGTTGTAGGATTTTGTAGTATATTATAAGATATATATAACTTATGTTATAAAAATATCTTGCTAAAGCCTGTAGAATTACGTGCCTAGTGCAGAGTAGTATTATTTATTAGTATATAAAGGCTTGTTTTTTATTTTAGTAGTTTAAAATTTCTTCCTGCCTTTATTTTTTATATATAGTGTATACCTTTTCTTATCTTAAGTTTATATTACTATCTTTTTCTTCTATATTTTTATTTTCATAAACTAGCCTAATAGTTTCTTGTAGTACTACTTATTATTACATACTTAGTAATTATATAAATAGTATTAAGTAACTTACTATAGTTACCTATTAATATTATATTAAAAAAGGTTTACTATATTAAATGTCTTTATTAAAAAAAGCGTGTAGAAATTATTATAAAAATAAAGTTAAAAAGTGTGTTTTAGTAAAAGTGCTATTGCTAAATTATTTATAGTCAAACTAAAAGTTAGCTTAATTAAAGTAGTAAGAGTTTAAAGCTAATATAGTAAAGTTAGTTATACTTAAAGTATTATTAGTAGCGCATGTAAAGAAAAATTATTTTTAAAAATAGTGTAAAGTACTAGCGCGTTATAAATAATAGTTAAAAAATAAGTTAAAGAAATTTATTAAAAACATAGAAGCTTTAAAAGCTATATAAAATATTAACTATAAAGTTAATATTTTAAAAAGTAGCCTAATACTTAGTACGCTATTATTAGATTAGAGCACGTTCTCTTTTACCTATTAAGAAAGTAATTTTACTTTTAACAACTTCTTAAGTAAGTTATATAGTACTATATTAGTAGTTAGTAATAATTTATTAAGTTTCTATCTAGTTTTTATATATTTCTACTATTTAAGTATTTTAACTATTTAACTAAGTATTCTTTACTATTATTTTATGCTTAGTATACTAAAATTTCAATCTGCTAGTTTTAATATGTTAATATAGAATCTTAAGTAGATTTTTGAATGAAGTAGAAGGTTAAGTATATATATAACTAGTTCCTTCTAGTCTAGAATTAAAAATAGTCTAACTTTAATATTATTAAGTTCTTTATTAAATTGTTTAGTGCGAAGATTTTCTATAAGTAAATATACTTTATTTTATTTTCTTAGCTAAATTATTATTTTTTATTTTTTGTTAAAATATAAAATGCTTTAGCGTTAAGCCTTCTTAAGTATTGTTTTAAGTAACTTATATACTATCTTTAGCTTACTAACTATAGCAATAGCTACTTCTATTTTTTAGCTTAAAAATATTTCTATAAAAAGATTTAAGTGTCTTCTATAGTTTATGTAAAATAGTATTTGTTTTATAAATTTTAAAATCTTATTATTATAAGCTGTATGTGCTATAAGTAGTAGTGGTACCTAATTGTTTTACTGTTAGTTAATATATATTCTAAGATAAGCTTTTATTATTTAGTTTGTTTTTTTAGTTTGTTTATTTGTTTATAAATAGTATGCTATAAATAGCTTTTATTTTATTTTAATTATAGCTAATAATATTGTCTAAAAGTTAAAAGTAAAGAGCTTGTCTTTGTTATTATTTACTAACTTTAGTATACTATAATATCTAATAATTTAGTTATTAATAATATATGCTAGCTGTACTACTGTAAAATCTTTTTTAAAAGTAATATACTCTACTTATTTCATAAATTAATTAACTACTACAAAAATTGCGTTATAAAATACTTTAGTAATAAAGTTTCTTAAGACTAGTAGTTCTATAATAAAGTCTATAAAGATATCTAACTATAGTGCGTTAGGTAGCTTTATTGCTTAAATTTCTTTATAAGGTGCGTAGGTACTATACTTGTTTTTTCTAACAGTCTACGCACTTAGCAATAAAAAAGGTAACTTTATCCTTTATTTTTAAAAACTTATAATTTTTATTAATTTATTTTTAAGGTGTTAAAGGTGGTGGTTGTTATTGTAGTCAAAATAGGGTTTCTAAAAAAAAGTAAAAAGCAGCTACCCTCTACTAATTAGTTGCAAAAGTCAAAAAAAAGATTATGTGTAGTTAACAAGATTTAAATAGTAGGTAGATAAAGTCCACGCGCTAAGCGCTTAGAGCAGAAAAGCTTAGACTACTAAGCAAGAATTAAGGTTAAAAAAATTTGCTAAAAGTACTAAAAAACAACATTAATTAAAACGTGTTTAATAGCAATTGCTAGCCTATAGCTAGTAACAAAATTGTAATAGAGATAGAAGAAGAAAGTAAGAACACATACGTTACTGTAGCAGGAGCCTATAATACTTCTTTATAAAAGCTTTCTACTTACTACTTTTTACCTTTAAAGTTTCTTACACTACACAGTACTGCATATAAACAACTTATATACAAATAATATAATACTTACACTATTCTTCTTCTCTTTTAACATAAAAACTAATAGCTTATATTAAGTAAAGTTAAACCTTACTAAGTTACTATACTAAAAGCTATAGTAGTAGATTACAAAGCCGGCGTTAACTATTATTAAGCAGCTACCTCTATTAATTAAAAAAAAGCTAGTAGCAATAGTCTTTATAGTACTTAAGTTAGTATAAAAGTTAAAATATAATTATAGTTAAAACATTTTTAATGCGTTTAGTATTATAAATGTTAAAGTTATAATAAAGACTATAAAAGGCTAGTTTAGCTAGTACACCATATATACTGCGTATATTAATAGTCTAGATATAGTAAAAGTATATTACTTTAGCAATCTCTTCTTGCGCAAATACAACTTTAGTAAAAAGACTTAAAAGTAGCTTTGCAAAAAGCAAAGGCGTGTTAAAACAGCTGTTAAGTAGCTAAGATAAACTAATAAGTAGGAGGATTTTGTAAGTTGCTTTTAAAAATAGAAGAGCTATGCATAAATAGTAATACTGTTATTATTTATTTACATCTAAAAATAGGCACTAAACGCCGCAACTACAATACTGCTAAGATAGTAACAAGATAATAGAAGTTGTAGTTAGCAGTAAATAGTTAGTAGTAAATAGTTAGCAGTAAATAGTTATTAGTTAAGAGGGTTAGTTAGAGAGATATTGCGCATCTTCGTTTCTATCTAAACATGCAACACACCAATTGCATGCTAGCAATGCTAAACAAGGGGGCATAAGCCTAGATACTTATTATTAGTAATAAATCTTTTTTTACTAAAAAGGTGTCTACAAAATGTGTAGTCACATCAAAAGGTTATCTCAAAAGGCCGAAGCTAATAATTTCTATTAATAAGTTCTATAGTTTAAGTAGTGCTAAAGTAACTATATACAAAGTTGTTATAGTGTTATTAAATAATTACTTTTTATAATTTTTTAAGTATTTTATGTGTTATTTATAAATTTACGTTTAGTGTTTTTACTAGTCCTAATAATCTATCTTTATCAATTTTAAGTATTATAGTATTAATAATTTCTTTAGTTCTTATAATATTGTTTTATTAGCTAAAAGCGTTTGCTCTACTATTATCTTTTTTTAGTATATATATAATTTTAAACTTGTACTATCTAAGTAATTCTAATTATCTTACTTATTGTTAGTTAAGTACTTTAGTAGTTATAAAGTTAACTAAGTTCTTATAATTTATTAATATTATAAGTTTTGAGCAGCTTTTTGCGTATACTCTTTAATACTATAAGTATGTAATTGGTGAGGTCTAACTTTACTTGATGTGAGCCATCGGTCTTCGTGTTAAAGGGGGAGAAGAACAGTCTGAGCATTGTATTGTTCGTATGCAAGTCGTTCGTATGCAGTACCGTATAGTGTAGGAAATCCTAAAAGTAAAAAGTAGCAGGCAGAAAGCTTTTATAAAGAAGTATTGCAGGCTCTTGCTGCAGTAACGTATGTGTCCTTACCCTCCTCCTCTATTTCTATCGCAATCTTGTTGCCAGCTATAAGCTAGCAATTGCTATTAAACAAGTTTTAATTAGTGTTGTTTTTTAGTACCTTTAGTAAATTTTTTTAACCTTAATTTTTGCTTAGTAGTCTAAGCTTTTCTGCTCTAAGAACTTTTGCAACTAATTAGTAGAGAGTAGCTGCTTTTTACTTTTTTAGGAAACCCTATTTTAACTACAACAACAACTACCACCTTTAACACCTTAAAAATAAATAAGTATGTAATAATAGCTAATAGCTTCTTATTATAGACGTTATATTGTTCTTTTAGTCTAGAGAATTTCTATAAATAGTACGCAATAAGGTGCTATCTACTTTTATACAACTAACTAGCGCAGCTGCCTAGTATAAAGTTTAATACATCAGTTTTAAAGCGTAATAATTATTTTACTTAAAATATATAAAAGTATAGTAGTTTTGTATTTACTTTTTTAAGCGTTTAAAAAGCGTTATTTACTTTTTTACTTTACTTAAAGAGTATTTCCTTCCTTATAAGTCTTGTTAACAAACTAGTAATCTTAAAGTAGTTTTTAATAAACTATTAATTAAAGTTTAAATGTTTTAAAAATAATTATATTTTCTTTATTATTATTAGTTGCAGCTATTTTTTAACTACTTATATTTTTTCTTTACTTATTTATACTTCTTGTACTCTTACTATATATTTAAAAAAAGTAACTTTATTCTTATTAAATTTGCATTTTTTAAATTTAAGTTAAAAGTTAAACTAGTTTAAGCACTTTAGTACTATACAAACGTGTTTTATATAATCTTTTAAGTTTTTTAAGTAGACAAGAATATTATTTAAGTATACTATAATGAAAATATTATAATATACATTTAATATATGATTAATAAGCTTTTAAAATATTACTAAGGCGTTAATAAGCTTAAATAGTATAATAGTATATTTATAATGTCTGTATTATATTTAAAATGCTGTCTTCTATTCTTTACTTTTTTTTATCTTAATATAGTAGTATTTATTTTAAAAGTCAAATGTTATAAAAATCTTAGTATAAAACAATTAATTCTAAAGCTCTAGAATATTTAGTAATAAGTCTTAAATTTTTTACTATAATATTATGAAGTTTCTAGTAGTTAACACATACTTTTAGTAGCTTATTTCTTTTTAGTATAAAGAGTATAGAAAATCCTACTAGTAATATAAAAAGTTTAATGTATTCTTTTATTTTTATTCTTTTAGCTTAGTTCTTAGATCCTTAAGTTTTATCTTTAATAATTAATAAATTAGCTTAAAGAGTAGAGTTTTCTCTTTTTTTAAAATAATTTTATAGTTCTAAAGTTAGTATTTTAAGAAAGCTTTACTATCTACTACTTTTATAAAGTAGTACTAAAACATTTTATACTTTTTTAAGATATTTAAAATTACATATTACTTTAAAACTTTAACTTCATAACTTAAAAGTGCCCTACTAGTATTTATTAAGTTAAACTTTTATGTTGTAAAGCTATTCTTAGTTAGAACTTGCTGTCTCTTAGTAAAATTATAAATTTTTCTTTTATTTACTATTATAGTTATTAGACGCGCAGGCTAGCTTATAGTTGTGTCTAGTTTACAGCACTTAAATAAAAACTTTTTTTACTTTTATTTAATTTATAAATTATATTCTTGTAACTAAGAGATTCTTAATATAATATTATAAGTAGCTAATTTAAAGACATTTAAGTCTAATTCTTTTTATATTTTTATATACTAAGCGTTACAATATTAACTTTATGTGTAACAGTTATTTTGTCTAGTATAAGCTAACTATTAGCTATATATTGTAAGTAAAGTTTTTATTTTTTTATTGTTTATAGACTTACTACTTATACTACTTAAGAAGAAACAAAGTTAGCTTAGAAGCTAAAATTTACTAATACTATAATTTAAATATATTAAGCTTTACTAGTAGCTTAAAGAAACTTAGGAGAGTTATTATATTAATTTCTTTAGTAGTTTTAAGTGTTTTAGGCGTTTATCTAAAAAAGACTGTATACTAAATTTATAAAACTTTTTAGCAACTATAAATAGTTTATATTTAATATCAAAGCACGAGTGCTATAAGAGCTAATTATACTCTTATATATAAGTTTTATTTTTATAATTTTTCTACTATATTATATGCATTTGCAAAGTTTCTTCTAAATAATTATGTCTATAAAAGTATAGGCTATATTATTTATTTTATATATATACTGCGCATTTACTATTTAGGCAGTTGTACTATAAGTACTTATATTAAAGTATTTTTTTTGTTTTCTTAGAAACTATTCTAATTTGTACTTGTCTAAGTCGATATAGTATAGCTGTTGTATATATATATAGTTTATAAGTACTTTGTGTATTTTAAGTTATATAGATCTATTTAATAGTATATGCTATTATAGCTAACTTCTTGTGCTTTTTGCTTTTAGCGTGTTGCTTAGAGTTTTTTATAAATCTTCTTTTTCTTTTAATTAAAAAGTTAATGCGTAGGTTTATTTTATAATGCTTAAGCATTTTTTACTTATTTTAATATAAAATTATCTATTTTGTCTAAGTTAGCTACTAGAGTAATTTTTTTCTTTTATAGTTCTTTATATAAGTTTATGAAATACGTATTTTTTTAAGCGTTCTACTATAAAGTTTAGTAAAGTTTTTTTAAGTTGTCTAAGTTCTCTTAGTAAAGTATTAATCTTCTTTTAAAGACTATAGTTTGTTAAAGGTATTTACTTCTTATTAATTAGTATAAAAAGTTAATAGCTTTCTTAAAACTTAGCTATTTTGCTATACTTAGTTTAGTCTTCTAGAGTTCCTTTTTTCTTAAGTATTATTTTAGAGACGTCTTTGTTTAAAGTTTCCTCTAGTATAATTATAGTTAAGTCCTCTAGCCTTTTAATAGTTGCCTTGTCTTGTCCTTAGACTATAATAGTAAGTAGAGTAATAACATTTTAATTTTTTTCTAAATTATTCTTAGGTGCTATATAGTAAATAATATTTAGTTATTAAGTTACTTTGCTTTAGCTTTAGTAGTCCTGTTTTATGTAACTTTCTTTACTATATATATAATAAGTAATTCTTTTTTTACTACTTTTATTATTCTAAAACTTTTTTTATTAAGTTCTTTATTAAGGTTGTTAAAGTGCATAGGCTTGTAGCTTTTAGTTATATAATATTTTAAAATTCTAGAAGTGTTGTTTTGTTGTTAACTTTAGTTAAAGTATAGACATTAGAATATTTAAAAAGGTTACGCGTTTATATTTCTAAGTATATAATTTTCTTATATAAATAGTTGTTTTTCTAACTTTAGCTTGTAAAGATTATTGTCTACTTAAATAGCTTTAGCTATAAGCTTATTAAGTATATTAAGAATAGCTCTGCTTTATATAAGTTCTACTTATATAGCTTGTTTAAAACCTTGTTAGTATATTTATATTAAAGTGTTATTATTTTATTTATGAACTATTTAGTACTACTAAAACTTTATTATATAGTTAGCTGTAGAGCGTATTTGTTACAACTTTTTAATTTTTTATATTACTACTATAAATTCCTTAAAAAGTAAGAATATTTTTTATATTTTTATTTTAAAGTTGTCTTAGTCCTTAATAAGTGCTTGATTAATATTATTATTAATAGTAATATCTATACATTGGTAAAAAATAAAATTAGCTTATTTTTTAGTAGCTCTTTATAAAAACGTAAAGGCCTATATAACTATATTATTATTATTAATTTTAGCTTTTTTAATATAGAAGTATTTATTAACTTAAAGTAGCTATTTTTTAAGCTTATTATAATTACTATAGTAGATGTTAAGCTTATTAGCTTGCGTAGTTATTCTTGTAGTTAGGATATTAGCAGAAGTGTTTATTATAGTATTACTTATTTTAAAAGTGTTTAAAGTATAAAATTCATTTATAGATAATTTATATTAGTTCTCTTAAATAAGTAAGTGCAATAGACGAGAGTTATACTAGCATGATTAGTAGATTAATTTAATAGTATAAAGTTGTGTTAACACGTTTAGTAAAATAATATAATAATATAGAGAAGTTAAGAGTTAAGTAATTCTTAGATTATACTTAAAGTTAAATATACTAAGCTATAAGAGCTTAATGCTTACTACTATATACTAAGAGAGTATTATACTGTCCTATAGAATCTTATGCTATTTTATAGAATCCTGTGCTGTCCTATACGTAGGATGTTGTAGGATTTTGTAATATATTATAGGACGCATATAACTTGTCTTATAAAGAATTTCTGCTAAAGCCTATAGGATTACGTGCCTAGTGTGGGGTAGTGTTATCTATTAGCACACAAAGGCTTGTCTTTTGTTTAAGTAGTCTAGAATCTCTTCCTGCCTCCATCCTTTATACATAGTCTGTACCTTCTCTCTTCTTAGGTTCGTAACAGTCTTGCCTGCGCCGTTATATAGACACAGAACCCTTCTAGTTTAGTGTGTTTAACTTTATACAAGACTTTAGTATTTAATTTAAGAATTTTACTTTATTATTAACTTCTTGTAATATTACATTAATCTACTAATTGTGCTATTACACTACCCTGTCTATTGTAGTCACTTATTTCCTAAGAACCAACTCTTAGATCCTCTTAGGACAATCTTCACAATAGTTAATGTAGCCACAACCTAACCTACCATACGTCTATGCGACCTAACCTATACCCACGTCTGTGCGACCACAACTTAAGCTATACCTAATTTTAGCGTATAAAAGTTAGGTTAATAGTTAGGTTAGATTGTGATCTGACTAAGCTGACCCAATCTATACCCAACCTATACCCATTTACTAGCGTAATAACCACTACCACTTTTCATATCTTAAAAACAAATAAAGCACGTTATAATTCATTTAAAACTTTAGTAGGTATAAGATTTTAGAGCCTAGTTCTAGTATAAGAACACTAGGCTAAACTAAGTCGGTCTAATTGAAAAAAAATACGTGCGTAGGGCTAAGTTAGCAGCGCTACCCCTTCGCCACCAAATCTATATAGGCGACAAATCAAACCGCCCATGTGACCCTTCCCTCTTCTCGCGACTCGGGTTAGGTGACTATCATCTATTGGACATGTAGCCCCATCTCCGCGTCATCAGCATCGTTTACCGCTACCCTGTTCTCTTGCGGATCTAAAGAAGAAACCCCAACCCCCAACCCCTAAAAAAAAAGTACTTTCCAATGGCCTTTGAGTGTCCAAGTTGTGAGTGCACCATGTAGCCCCTCAAAGGCGTATCGATCGAAAGAAAAGAAACTCAAACATATGGCCGTGTTTCTTGACTTGATGCATCTTCGTGACGTAAGTGGTTTGGATATTATACAGATGCTGACCCAAAGAGACATCGAGCCAACCGATTGGAAACATAGAGACTAGGCACAATATTATCCTCATGTAGATTGCTTTGGTTTTCAGAGATGCTGAAGTTGCAATTCGCGAATCTGGGATTTCGTGAATACTCGTGCGGACTCTCATCGTGAGATGCATTAATTACATTTTTTTTTAACAAGCAAGGAAGTGCATCGCGCAGTATGAAGTTGTTTAGACCTTCGGCGCCAATGGCTAGGCTAACAACCCTAGGTGGGGGAAAGAACGCGAAGTGGGTGACACTGTGGCGTCAGTCCCTCGCTTAAATGGCCACTACTGCGCCCAGGCTTTCTCGCTCAAAACACAAACCCCATGCCCAGACAGTAGGTGCTGCTTATTGATTTCTGTGAGTTATTAGGTTTCATTCCGATCATCATTCATCAATCATCTCTCTTAGAGTAAGATGGCCTGATGGTCTAGTGGTATGATTCCTGCTTTGGGTTGACTTCGGTCGCATCACCTATTCTGCAGGAGGCCCCGGGTGTAAGCTCACCCATCAAGATTCGAAGTCGATCGCAATCTAACAGCATACAGTCGAATCCCGGTCAGGCCCCAATTTTTTTTCTTGCTAATTTTATCTTGCCTACGCCTAGAGAGGCGTAGTGTCATCATAATATGTTAGGCTGTTACTCTTTTTATCTTAACAATATGTTTTTAGATAAGTGCTTAGCGGCGAGGTTGCGATTGTAGTACCTGCAATTATCTTCACCCTATAGTGAAGAGCATGTGCTACCAATACCTACCTGTCACCAGCTTCAACCCCTCATCTCCAAAAACCCGCACACCCCTCTCCTCTACTCGCATCCTCGTTCGTAACGTTTTCTCAATCTTACCAGTTTTCAAATTCACACCCTCATGCTCATATTGCTCCCTCTTAATCAGACAGCCCTCTATCGCCCATTTCGGCACCGCTTCCTCAAATCTGACACCCTTTTGCTCCAGCATCATATCAACGAGCTCCAGCGTCCTCCTGCCGTCCATCTCCTTGGTCGAGTACATGGTGCGCGCGAAAGCCGAGACAGAGTTTCGCACAGCATCGTTGCGACAGCGCCAGATGAGGTTGTTGAGAGCCTCTTCAACGGAAGGAACCGCAAAGAAGCGAGCATCGAAATGCGCTGTGCCCAGTACTTATTCTGCATCGCCCTTGACTTTTGGCTCGGGCTTGTTCTTCAGAACCTCTGCGAGATGCTTGTTGAAGCGTACCGAGCAGTAGCTTCCACTCAGACTACACAGCTTCTGTACCCTTTCGTTGAAGCTTTGTACACCGTCCGGGAAGACGAGGGTGATCTCGTCGGATTGCGTGTACGCGACTGTAGCTCGGGGGAAGAAGTGGAGTAGGTCGGCGCAGGTTGATATCATCGCCGAATGGATGCGCTCGTCGAATGGGCGCGCAAAGTGTGAGGTGAAGCGTGAGAAGCCATGGCCATCTAGGCGTAGGATAATGGGTTTGTCGAGGGGGAGGGTGTAGTCGAAGTGCGATTCGTATGACTTCATGCGCGACGCTAGAGGTTGAGGGTTGTCGGCAGATTCGGCTGTTGACATGTTGATATCGCCGAGGCTGCCTTGATTCACGTGTTTGTGTTGGGAGGTGCTGGTAATTGGATAGTGAGTTGTATCTTTCTTCACCCCAAGGACACCGATGACTCATCAGCCTCACGTGCGTTCACCGTGGTGGGATTAAGGAGGGGGGCATTCATAGTCACTGGCGCTGCCATTGATGGATCGGAGTGTGGTTGTTAAGATGATTATCATTCGTCATACAATTGCGTGGCATAAGAGCTCCGTGTACAGCTGAGAATCTTATCGTCATCTCCAGTACCTCCCCAACTTCTAAGGCAAGCACGACAAGATCGGCTTGAGCTTGTTGATGATCTGAGTCTGGACCGCAGCATCGTTTGAGGTGGTCTTGTCGTTCGCATCGCCAGGACTAATGGTAACGTAGCAGTCGTTTCCTCTGATCAAAATAACGTCCGCCTCCCACGGCAGGCGCGTGCTACCGCACCAGTTCGCATCGCGAGCACTCACAAAACCAGTGTTGATGCGAGTGAAGATGTACTTGAAATTGCTGGGGTCGCTGCACTTGGTCTCGGATACAGAGGGGAAGTTAACGTTCAAGAAGGTGTTCGCTGGCAGGTATGGCTTTCCGCTGTTGATGATGGTTGTGGTAACGTTCAGGGCCAGATCAGCATAGATCTTGCTGTGGAAAGGAGTAGGCGCGTTCCATGCGGTAGGGTCTCCTGTCTGGCCGGAGAAAGCGATGGCTGGGATTTGAGCCGTCTTTGCCGCATATGCGGCAGCGCCGACGGTACCGGAAAAGGGTACCTGAACAGCAATGTTGCCTCCGACGTTCGGACCAGTAAGGGCGAGTTCAGGCTTCGCACCGTTCCAAAGCTTGGGCGCGGTGACATCGATGCCTTGCTTGATAGAAGTGACTGGGAATGAGTTCACGTAGTTCAAACGAGGGTCGGTCGCGTTTGCACCTGTTGGCGGGCTTCCACCTGGGCATGATGCATGAATGCAGCCGTCTGAATCGACAGTCTTGGGTGCTTCGTCGGATGATCCTGATACAAGGTCAGTATGTACGTAGTAGTATTCATGACTCGACTATACCAACCTGTGCCAGACTGATTCTCCGCGGGACCGGACAGCACTACCTGATGGTCGGCAGAGTTCAAGACGTCAAAGAAGGTACGAAGGTTTGCTTCTGACCAACCGTCGTCGTTGGACTGAACGATACGGATGGCTTGAGCCAAAGGAACCGCCGCAGCGAGTAGCAGAAAGGATCGCATCTTGACTGAACGAATGGAAGACGAGTAGAGCGAATGTGTTCGACGGAAAGACCTGAGAATTGAGACCTGTGTAGAATGGACAGACGGCGCCTGATTTTTATAAGAGTACCATCCTCCTGATGCCTCCTTGAGCCAGCCACTCAGTCACCATTCTATGACATGCCGCTAACGATGCACGCATCGTGCACGCTGGAGGCAAACAGAGGTCAGGAACACAGCCGTAGCACACGCCACATTCTAGTCGCAACGTGCGGGTAGCAGCGATGTAATTGCTCGTCGCATACGGGGCCTTGGCCGTGACAAGCTGCAACCACCGGCTTTGGAGCTGTGAGTGGCTGCTGGCCTCCGAAACGGAGACACTTCCAAGTCTTGCGGAGGTGTCGCTTCTTGGGCTAGCCTAGTGCCTCGGCAGGAGCCACTCCAACGGGCAGGAGCGTCGCATGTCTGTTCGCACGTGCGAGTATCGTGCCGTGTTATTCATGGGATTCTCGGTGCTTGAGCATGTCTTTGATGCATTCATCTGTCGACTTCCAGGTACCCTTCCCTCCACCTGCCGTATGCCACAAACCGGCGCGTGTGCGCAATAATCCAACGGCTCCCTCCTCACCAAAACCAACGGTCCCATCATTCAGACAACCTGGTCTTCCGGACCACTTCCCAAAGGGCGGATACATGCGGCAAGTGAAAGCACAGACCGGAACACCGTGGTATTGACCTTTCCCAACCGTCCAAAACGCCCATGCAACCCCTCAACATATCCGTCTTCCCCCACTCATACTATGTGGGCGGGCTTCACAGGCTGCTGGTAGTAGTCTGTCGCAGCACCGCCCTGGTATGGTGGAAGATACTGGTTATGCATATCAGGCTGCGTCTGCGAATGGTATGCAGTATTTTGCTGGTAATCGGGTACGCTGTTATACGGGGACGATTGCGCTGCGGGTGCTGACAACAATGGGTTATGTGCTGGCGCATACTGGCCCCGTTGAGCTTCTGCTTTCGCGCGACGGTGACCGACAATGGCGTAGATGAGGAGGCCGAGGAAGGTGAGGCTGGGACATGTCAGTGCTGCAAATGACCTAGCGAGACGTTGAACGTACAATACGAAGATGCTGAATCCAATCCCTGCAGCACTGGCGCCCTCTCCTATGGCGACAAAGTCCATGATCAAGACGCCGGCCCAGAAACCAGTTTGGAAGCAGTTCATGGTGAGGAAAGTGCCCGGTTTCAGCCCATCGCGGAGGAAGAGGAGGATCGCGAGAACGTCAATGAGCAGTACTATGACGATGAAGAGCATGAAGACAACGACCGATCTGCTGGCTGTCAGTCTCTGCGCATGCGCTGATGTTGGTGCAACTCACCCAACTGATGGTTTGATAACCTCCTCCAGGTCGTCCACATGGCGCAGCGAATAGCCGTATGCTGCGATGATCAAGATCATGATACATATTCGCACTATCCAGAAGGGCACGAGAACGCGTTTCTGCCAAAATACCGGTCGTTGCGCCATGGTGTTGATGCGGTTACGCTAGAAAATCGGTTGCTCGTAGGTAGCTAGGCGCAAGGAAGGTTTTGAGCAATGAATAGACAGGTGAGCAGGAGATATGTCTTCGTTAGCAGGGCTGAGCGTGAGAAGATTTGATGTTTTCGGGAATTTGCGCTGCTGCGGTTGTGAAGCGTGAATTCAGGGGACGCCTTGCGCGCCTTGATGAATTTGATGAAACACGCGGTCCGCCCTGTACTTCTTCATTTACCTGTCAGTTCCCACGCCCATTAGGGGCGATGAGGCTGCGTTTTCTATGCGTGAACGTCACGCAGGTGTGTATGCGTCTAGGCGTTGTAAGTGTCTAGAACAATGCGATGGCAATGTCGCTTGTCCCGACAAGAAGCAAAACGGCTGTGGCGAGTTTCAGGGGTCCCTATGGAGATGGGCGAGTTCCTGAGGCGATGCTCGTGGCCGCAGCGGTGGCTGCGGCGTTCAGGCAACAGACAAGTGTAGCACACAGTTCCTTCAAACGCTGCATCAGACGCTGCACAAGTCGGCCTTGTCTCGCATGTAAGCATCATGCTTCGATGCAAATGCGCCAATAACGGAATGTAGGGAAGACGGAGCTTTCCGCTCCAGCCATCTGATCGGAGTGGGGCTGCCACGAGACCCTTACACGCGTTGCTCCCGCCAGATAAGCGCGATAAAGAGTGGCACTTTGATGGGCAGCTGGTTCCCCGGATTACAACACCATAGCTTGCTCTTGACTGACAGCTGTACGATAGTTGTAGAAGCGTTTCCTCGATATCCACCATGGGTTCCAACCAGTCACGACCGTCCGATGCTGCTGTTAATGAGAAGTTGATGGAGCGACTCCAAGCCCTCCATATGAAGGATGAACGACCTATGAATGAGAAGGATGGATACGTCGTTGTTGGTGGAGAAGCTCGTATGTCGAGTTTTGTTTCTGATGTATACCAAAGTCTAACTGGTCGAAGCACCTAGGTACACTTCAGGTGTCAAGCATCAGCAAGATGTATCTGCCGCGTCAGTGTCAAAGTGGGAGAAGGAGCTCATGGAAGACCCAAAGGTACACAAATACAGTTCTTGTGTTGTCTGTTACTCACGTTTGTTAGAACCGCCTTGCCCTTGCAGCCCTCAGCTCCAACTCTGCCGACGCTGTGCTCTCATCGCGATCAGCTGTCATCGCAGACACTCAGAAATTCAACATCAAGATCCCCATGGAGGGCTCGCCCGTCACAAACCAGGCCTCATCCGGAAGATGTTGGCTTTTCGCATCCACCAACGTCTTCCGCGTCGCTATCATGAAGAAGTACAAGCTTTCCGAGTTCCAGCTGTCACAGGCGTACCTCTTCTACTGGGACAAGATCGAGAAGGCAAACTACTTCCTCGAGAGCATACTGGATACAAAGAATGAAGAGATTGACAGCCGGATGGTACAGGCACTGATGGCTAGCCCCGTCGGTGACGGCGGACAATGGGACATGGTGGCCAACCTTGTACAGAAGTATGGTCTTGTGCCACACTCGCTGTACCCAGACTCGTTCAATGCGGCCAACTCTTCGACTATGGACCGTCTGATTACTACCAAGTTGCGCGAAGATGCAGTTCGTCTGCGTGCTATCGCGTCCAGCAACGCTGCACCAGATGCCATCAAGGCGACCATCGCCGGAGAGAAGGAGAAGATGCTGCGTGAGATCCACCTGATTCTGACACTGATGCTGGGGCCTCCACCAAGCTCTACCAAGCCCTTCACCTGGGAGTACTACGACAAAGAAGGCAAGTTCTGCTCTGTCCGCACGCGACCTACTGCTTTTGCACACGAACTCTCCGACAACAAGACTGTACGAGCTTTGTCTGGAACTGATGTTCATTCCCTCTTCTCGCTTGTAAACGACCCGCGCAACTCCTACAACCGCCTCCTCAGCGTGAAGCGACTCGGCAACGTCTGGAACGGCCGACCAGTAACTTACGTGAATGTCGACATGAAGACGATCAAAGATGCCTGCATTGCCATGTTAAAGCGAGGCCTGCCGGTCTTTTTCGGCTCAGACGTGGGCAAGTACTCTGACTCTTCCAAGGGTATCATGGACACGGACCTCTTCGAGTATGAGCTGGGGTTCAACATCAAGCTCGGCATGTCCAAGGCAGAGCGCCTACAAACTGGTGAGAGCCAAATGACCCATGCTATGGTGCTGACGGCTGTGCATGTCGTGAATGGTAAGCCTGTGCGTTGGCGGGTTGAGAACTCGTGGAGTGAGCGCGCGGGTGACAAGGGCTACTTTGTTATGAGTGATGCATGGATGGATGAGTTTGTCTACCAGGCGGTTGTTGATCCTAGTGTGGTTAGTTCTTCGGTCAGGAAGGTGCTGGAGCAGAAGCCGAGGATGCTCGAACTTTGGGACCCCATGGGCGCGTTGGCTTGAGCAGATGAGTAGACTAAATCAAATCTTTCGGAGTTGTGTTACCCACCTTGAACCCATTTTAAGCAAAGGCCCGTGTGTGTTGCATCACGTGTGTGAAGTGGTTGAATAGTGATTGGCAGCGAGGTTCCTCCTGATGGAGGCTAAAACGTCTATACCAAACTTCTCCAACATCGCTTTGTGGTGCAAAGCTGAAAGGAGCCTGTACAGCAATCTTCTAAGCGTGGTTGTCGCTTTATACGTTCGACGCAGCAAAACCGTAAACGAGCGTTTCTAACTTAAAAGTGACCAAAATCACTCTTCTTGTAGACATAGAGACGCCTAAAGATAAAGTTACAGTTGCTTTGACATTAGAAGTTGACTGCAGGATATTTTCATAGGTGCGGCCGTGGTTTCTAGAATGTTAATAATGCAATTATGCAAAAATGTTGTCTTAGCCTTTTTAACTAGATAATAACATAATTACTAACGTGGTTCACCAGCGAGCGCCGCACCCCACCGAGCGCCGCACGAAAACCAGCAAGGCGTACGCGCAGCAACGTAGCTTAGTTGCACAACATAAATCTTGTACTCTTGCAACAGTATAGTATTATTTAGAAGCGTTGCTATTGTTTGCATTCTCAATTTCTACCTTGCAAGTGCGAGAGTTATGCCCAATCTTACTGTAACGGCCGCAGCGCCTCTCTGCGCGCACCCTCTTCGCAGGCGTCTCGCCGTCCTTACGCCCTCTACCCTTTATTTCAGCAATTAGGTTAGATACCTTACTAACTGTTAGAGTCTCCTCTGCGCGTACGTACTGCCTTTTGCGAGTCTTGTGCTTTGTAAGCGTGTTAACAGCGTCTTAAAGGCGGCCTATTTCCTCTTGTACTAACACTATATTATGAGCTATCTGCTAAGCGCCTTTACTTAGCTGCTTTACCTGCTTATTTAATAAGCTTGCTAGTAACCTTTAGTAGTTTTAAATGCAATTTTAAATTAGCGTAGATTACGCCTCTATCTTGCAGGCGTTGCGCGGTGTTTGCGCCTCTTAGGCAATAGTGCCTAGTGCAGGTGGTGTTAGCGTACACAGCTGCACATCCAGCTTTAATAACACAGCCTCTAGGTTATATAGGACTAGTCTAGCACCTTAAAACTCTACGCAAACATTCTCTAGTGTAAATGTCTTCTTAAAAGCTGCTTTAAAGGCGGGTAGGAAGGTTTTCTTGTTAATATAGTAGATGCGGCTGCGTGTTAAGAGCAAGATTCTATTGCTATAGTGGCGCTTTAATAGCAAGTAGGGGACTATGTTAAGAGGCTGCAGGAGGTGCGATAAGTAAAGTAGCATGTAGAGAGCAATAATCTTGTTCTCCTTGCAGTAGTCCTAGAATTCTATTAAGCAGTAGCTTTTATAACTATTAATAATAAGCAGCCTGTACGCCCTAGCAGAAGACGCCTTTGTATAGGCGTTAAAGTGCTTAAGCTACGCTAGCACAAGGTCGTTGTTAATCTAGCTAGTAGGAGAGACAGTAATAATCTAATCACAAGGTAGATTAGTAAACTAGGAGGTGATAAAAACCTTGCCTGCAAAGATAAAAAAGGGTAGAATAACGCGCTTTATTGCAGAGACGCCTTGTACTAGAGTTACCTACTTGCAATTGCTAGGCTGTAGTTTCTTCTGTTTCTTAAGTTTCTCTACGCCTGTAACAACAAGCTAAAAGGATATTTTGCCTATTATAAAGCTAGACTTGTTAAAGTTCTAGGTATTTTTATCTGTAATACTATGCTTTGCCTTTATGTTCTAAATAAGCGTAAACTAGGGCCTAATAGTTGCTGCGTTTTTACAGACAGCTCGCTAGTAATTGTATAGATAGCTTTATTACGTGCGCAGCTTAGGCGTACGCTTAATAAACTTATTAACCTAGTACTTGCTAACAGACTTGCTGCTGCAATTGCGCAGCAATTTATTAGCTATATCTTGTACGTGTAGCTTTGAGGGCGGCACTCTACGCAGATTCTTATTAAGTGTATGCTGTATAATTACCTCCTCTTCTAGCTTTGTTAGGCTCTTTAAGTTTGGCTCGCAGTCGCGTTTAGAGGGCTTCCCGTCGCGTCGCCGTCGTATTGTACGCTCAGGCACTTTGTAGATCGCCTCAGCGCGTTGCAGGCTTGTAATCTAGTCGCATTTAATGTCAGAGAGGGCAAGCTGCACGTCAGCTTTAGTATAAGCCTTAAGAGGTTGTAGTTGTTGAGACATTACGTGTTGTTGCTACATACGCGTGTTGGTGAGGGGAACTGCGGCATAGGATAGAAAGGTTTGTTATAAAATTGCAAAAGAAATAGTTGTTTCCGACACCGGGAATCTGTTTAGTTGTTAGAAGGATGTCTCGAACTTGTGCTACTGCGGTTGAGCTTACCGAACCCGGGCCTTGCCGGCACTGTACAGTGAACTGACTCTGCGAATGAGAGCGGCAAATCCTAGCCACTAGACCATATCGGATGATTGATAGAGAAAATCTTCAAATATTTGATATATATACCGAGTTTGCGAGACGGGTTAGGTCGTAGTCTAGATAATGCGAAGGCAGATACACTAGTGGTTCCCTTAGCGAAGTCTGCCGTAGTATTATCTACCTCGCATCTTATTCGTCAGAAGTCATACGTTTGCGTTATATGTCATGCTTTATCGAATTATCTCTCTACAACTGTTCCCAAACTTCCCCTATTATGATTGAACATGTGCCCTTCTAGAAAGCGCTTTTATCCTTCTCTCTTCACTCCCATGCGCATTGAACCCTGATCCTAAACCACTGCGGGGCTGCCGCATGCTCCACCTCTTCTTCTTCCTCTTTGTAGCGTTTACTAGGGTTCGAAACTTCTTCCGTGTGACGTATTGAACGCTTGTCATTGGCAGTTCCAGATGGCAGACCACCGGGAAGAAGTGCGAGAGGCCAGCATATATGGAATACGCTTACCTCAACTGCTCGAAAAAACCTGCATTGCTTGGATGATATCGTCTCTTCATATACGTCTCTATCACCTGCCTATGCATCCTATGCAACTACATCGTTGGCCTCCTTCTCTCTCCGCTGTTCCCCTTTCTTCCCTAGCTTGCCTGAGCTCTGGTGGATACCATCGAGTACTTGCTTGATCTCCTGCAAGAAGCGGTCTACCTCCTTCTCCGTACCCACTGTTATCCTTAAGCAGCCCAGACACCCATGCTCCTTCCCTCTGAACCTTACGACGACGCCCCTCTTGTCCGCGAGACCCTCATACACGGCCAGAGCTGTCTCGTTCGATGGCTTACCGCCCTGATCAGCCGGCGCATCAAGGATCGGGTAGAGCAAAAAGTTGGATTCCACACCCCCATGAAGCTTTCCGATCCTAGGGATATGGAGTAGCTCCTCAATTAGCCTATCGCGCTGCTTGACAATAAGGTCTTTATTATTTTGCATGACTTGCAAGTGTTTTGGGCTTAAAGCTGCGCGTGCAAGCTGACTCGTCGGATTGGGTATATTGTACGGCGCCTTCATGTTGTTTAGGATCCGTGCAATCGCCGGGTCTGCGAATGCAGCACCTAACCGAATGCCTGCAAGACCAAAGGCTTTTGAGAGTGTCTGCATGACCACCAGGTTCGGCCACTCGGCGACCCACTCTGCCAGACTTGTTCCATCGGGCGAAAAGTCGATGTATGCCTCGTCCAACACTATGACACCATTCCACTGGTGTTCTAGTATCTTTTGTACGTCCTCTTTCTTTAGTAGCTTTCCGCTCGGATTGCCTGGCGAACACAGGTATGCCAACTTGATGCTCTTATCCTCATCCATCGCCTTCAGTATCGCGGGCACATCTAGATCGAAGCTTGGTGTTTGTAGAGGAATCTTGGCCAGCAATACGTCATTGATTTGCGCAGATACGCTATACATGCCGTACGTGGGCGGACATGTTAGGATCTTCTCCTTCCCGGGGATGCAGAAGGCGCGGATAAGGGCGTCGATTGCTTCGTCGGAGCCGACGCCAACGAAGAGGTTGGCGGGTGTAATGTTCTTCGAGGTATGGGTGTGGGTATTTCGGAGGTTGCAGAGGAGCTGCTTGAGTTCTTCTTGGTGGCTGAATCGACCCGTTAGCACAGTTTAATGCATGTCATCGTGCTGTGCATACGGATCTGGGTATCGGTTCAGGCCGAGCAAATCGATATCAATCGCGGTAGATGAGTCGGAGATGCCATTGACGTTCGCACCAGGCATCTTGCCATCACCATTCAATTTAAGTCCTGGTCCGTATGCATTCTCGTTCGCGTCGAGGAGGATGTTGGTGCCATCATCTTTGTAGTCGCTATGCGTCATGAGCTTGGTACCTCGAGAAGAGCCATTGACATTCACCTACTCGCGCGCGCATCGGTATGGCTCCAATGCGAGGATATTAGACCGCGCGCATTTCTGCAGATCAAATGCCGTGTTCTTTGCGACCATTGTGGTTGTGTATGGCAAATAGTGAAGGTTGAAGTTAAAGTGGGAGTACGGCTAGGTCAGGTCGAAGTTGGTGTTCGTGGGGAGCTTTTGTTTCGCGGGGCGGGATGCGGGAGTCATTCATCATCGAACTTTTCGGAGCACACCAGACCTCGATATCCGCATGCTCTGACCTTAAGTCCCTTCTTAACGAAGCATTCATCAGCGAGCACGGAGACTTTTCCTTTCACGCTTTGCTCTGGATACGTTCAATATAATCCATGCAAACATATGAAGCAGGGTACTCAGTCTTCACTAATCTATAGTATGTATAGAATTTGCTTGTACTGGTCAGTGTCAGTCCAACTTTACCCTATCCACTATTCTAACTCGTTGGTGGAAGAACAGCATTATTAAGCTCTTCAAGTATTTGCCAAAGTCGAGTGTGCCTCATTGTGCCTATCTACTTTGTTGTAGAATTTGTTTGGATTTTACGATTGCTACTTCTAACCACTACATACTCATCGAAGACGTATAAGTGCAGTAGCTCTGCATTGATGCTAGACTATTTGAGTCGCTTCTATTCCATATCTCATCCATGTGTCATTCTTTAATATGGATTCTCCCGCTACTCCATATCTTCCTATGCAACCTTCATTGGCATTTCCCATACATCTGAACAACTTTCACATCACCGAGCCTGTACTTTCCTTCGCTCTCAGCCGCCTTACTGATCTTCAAATTACGATCCTGCCGAGGCGTATCCTGATCTTGGCGTGCTGTTATGGAGGTTCAGAGAGCCTATTGGCTATGAAAGACTGCATATGCGGGTATAGAAGAGTAAAATGGAGCCTTGATGTAGGCAATCGCCCCCTCTGAACGTACTTCATGTAGTTCAATGCACGTGGCAGTTCCCATTCTCTTGCGCTAGTAACGCCTCGCTATTATATATACTCGGACCTCTTGCGTTCTTGAAAACCACTCTCTAGACACAGATTGGATCGATCAGCTCCAGATCGGCCCTCGAAATGGCTTCTCTCAACCCTACCTCTCAATCTTTCAATATTATTCGGCATTCCCAGTATGACTTCGAGTATGATATTACCGAAGTTATCCCTCCGCACACCTGAGATCAATCAAGCTAGCTTGATAGCTTGATTGGAAGATTGATGCCAAGCCAAGCCAATCAATCCAGCCAAACCTCATA